>OZ023328.1:44214326-44269524 GCA_964007535.1 Brachyptera risi
CAGTTTCATCATAATACAGTTTCTTGTTGGGATTCAAATTTGAATTTGGACTTAGAGATCTCCAAAATATATATCACACAGAATGTCATCTTATTTGGAACAGTCAAGATAATTAGTGAACTATGCATATAATTGAATGAATGTATGTATACATTCTTTGTGACATCAAAAATTGGGAATTAAAATGTCAATTTTATGGGTCTATACCATGGCCTATTTTATGAGCCTGCTGGTGATGAATGCACATTTTTTGGATTCATGATATTTTAATATTTTTACTGGAATATGAACATTAAAATTCAAGCTTGAATTCATATTGATATTAATTTTCTGTTTCAGTATTCACTGATATTTTCTACATCTGTGTTTTACATTGAAATATAGTGGTGGTGCCGAGTATCGAATTATAAACATGGTGGAGGTGCCGAGTTTTTTTTGAACAACCATAACTAGCATAGTGATCAGTAATCTTACAATCAGAAAGTTCATTATTCTACATTCATAATTATTTGATACAATAGGCCTACTATTTTCGCGATTGAAATAATTGTTTATTATTTGAATGAATAAATTATTCGTAATCGCATGAAAAGAAGATTGAACCAAAAGTCGAAGTCCGTTTTCTGTTTATTTGATACTTGTTGAATTTTATGCAATTCTACAAGGAATTCAGGTAGGTAGGAAAATGACTTACTTTTGATCTAAGCTTTATAATACACCCTACGCCCCACATCCCAAATCATGTTTTATATATATATATATATATATATATATATATATATATATATATATACATATATATATATATACATATATATATATATACATATATATATATATATATATATATATATATATATATATATATATACATACATACATATATATATATATATATATATATATATATATATATATATATATATATATATATATATATATATATATATATATATATATATATATATATATATATATATATATATATATATATATATATATATATATATATATATATATGTGTGTTAAACATAAAAGAAAAAACATAATTGGTCCAGAGGGTATTAGGGGGTAACTAATTATTTATTGACGTCTTACCTACCACCGGGGAAGGTGGGGAGGGGGGCGGGGGTGGGAAGGGGGGGGGGGGTACGATTGAGAGGAAGAAACGTTCCGATTTGATTGATGAAAAACTTATCGCGTTCCTCAACACTTGGAGCTGTATTATAGAACTTTTTATTCACATCAAAATGGCGGCTTCGTTTCATATTTTCGAATATATTCAATTGGGAATGAAGAGAATGGAGCAAATAAAACCAGACCCGGTAAAACCGAGCCTGTATAGTTTTGTTCTACAAGACGTTAAAGAAATTCACTTTGGTCCGATATATAATCTGATTATCTGGTAAAGATTATAAAAAAACAATTATACGATGTAAATCTTTTTCTCGTGAATGCCGAATGGAATGCTTTTTGAAAATCTATATTCACTGTACTGTATTTACTGTTTTTAACGTATGTACTGCTGAATTGTGCACAAAAAGTTTCCTATTGTGATCAGAACACATTGTGATCTCACTGCTCAAGTCGAAGCACTGATATACGCAAATTTATGATAATTATATGCAGATAATGACAAAACACATCAATTGATGTGTTTTCAACTATGTAGCGTATATATATTTACAAACTAGACAAGAATATTCGACTCTTTCTAGAAATATTCAGTCACTACAAATAATCAACCATCGTTAATATATTTTCCAATTGTTATTTTATAATAAATATTTATAAACCACAGTTGGAAAAATTGAATTCGAATGAAATTCTCACAAAAATGAAAAGAGGGGTTATATTTTGGCATGGTTTTATTGATTACAGTAGTATATATAAATATTAAAAAATGTAAATAGCTGCCAAAATGAATATTGTGTACTCCATTTGTGATGCGCAGAGATTGAATTATTTCACACTCGATTTAGTATACAACGTATTATATGGACGGAGAAGTCAGACAATTTTCATGTGCTTTTTGTATTTTTCAAAATATACCATAAATGTGATTAATGCATTTATATTTAATAATGTATAAATGTATCATTCTAATTCCATTTGCTTTGTATCTATGTCAATGAAACATTTATCGTAATTATAGAAACATATATATCGGTCCCTGAGTCAATAGGTAATTTAAATGACAACAAACGGGTGTAATGGCTGTATACATACTATTGAAAATGATTGAATGTATTGACCGTACACAGAAAGTATACAAATAATAATGTATTAGTGAGAAACAAGGGTTATTCACGAATGTTAGGCCAATACATGAGTTTACATAATATCGGTAAATGCAACAAATGGTTATGTATAGTTTCATGACATAATTGTACTTATAACTCACTATTTTAACCCACAATTAAGCCTTTTTTTGAAGGGCTTTGAGGATGTTTTTTTGCTGTAATTGTGTTTTTCTTTCTGTATCAGTATATGTGACCAATAGAAAAAAAAATGAAGACTTATATTATATATTTTATCTATGGTACATTATCTTGTATACATTTTTGAATTCTATAGTAATTCTTTTTGATAATTAATTTTTTCAAACCTGATTCCCTTCTTAGAGTCACGGGTAATAAGGCTTTAAAATGTGAGTAACGGCGTATAAGACCTTTAAAAAAACAGACAGATTGTGGGTTGCGATTTTGAAATTATTTTGGAAATCACGTTTTTTTTTTGCCCAGTGTACGTTTACTACAAAAACACTACAGTTGAGTTTCAACGATTGAGAGTATTATTATTGCAACATTAAAAAACATGTGCCTCTTTGTTTTCGTTTACGCGTATTTTGAGAAATGTCTACGAACGGTTTGACTTGAAAGATCCGATGTTATGTCGTATAAGCTACATATAAATATGTGAATATATATATGTGGAGGAGTTCAAATAAAAACAAGACTTTGCTGCTAGCACTGAGGAGATGAAGCATTGGTCTGGAAAAATGTTATGCCGACTCGCAGTAAAGTCAATGTTTGTCTTCCCTAGATGTAAAACTAGGGAACATTTAAAGAATAACAAGAAATGTGTATGTTTTCTTTCTTTTTTTTTAAACAATTCGAGCACACACTTCTTTTATTATAAGTCCTAAGAATATCACCAGCTAGAGGCATACATACAGACATGTCACTCATAATGCACGGTTAGAACATATATCAACAGTTTCTTTTTATGACCGCATGTATACATTTCTCTATAGAACGTTACTACATAGGAAAAAGTACGATGTCTTTTCAGGATGTAAAAAAACATCGTTCATTTCCTTCCCGATTCGTTAGAACTTGAATAAACAACGAGTGACATGTGAGAAACCGACAACAATACCTTGATATATTTATAGAAAGTATTGTAGTGGTTATTATAGTATGAAACGATCTATATGATTACCTATAATATGCCTTCCTTTATCAATAATCTATTAGTGATATAGAGTAAAGTGATCCGACGTCGAGCGTCCCGACGCTTCCACATCTAGTCACAGAGCAGGCGACGTTCTCATTGGATGATAACGTGTTGCGTGCATCACATATTGATAACAAGGGTCGATAGAAGAAGTGGAACATCATTCATCGGGTTGCTAGCGGTTTTTATATTGTTATGTCTTCAATGACAGATGGTTATTATTGTCATACATATTTCCCTAAAGGTTTCGTGATTTTCTTTTAAATACATTTGACCTACTTTATATATTATATGATTATCCTTCGAGAGAACATTAAGGCAGTCACGTGGAATTGAATATGTCGCTTTAAATGCATTCAGTGGGATTTGAGACTCGTATTTCACAGACTATTTGAATGATATTAAAAAGCGAAGATTCAATTTACCGTACTTCAAACAAGTATTTTTTTTTTTTTTGCCTTTTCATTGTGATGAAACTTGACATACACATAAAAAAATTATGTCATTATCGAATTTGCAATTGAAGTTTTGGGAAGCAAGCGGTTGAAATAGTTTTGAGAAAAAACACCATTTTGAAATTTGGAAACCCCCATAAGACAACATCACAAAGTGGAAAATATTGAAAAAAATTTCCATCAAATGAATTCAAATTTTCCATGAGTTTAAGCACTATAAAGTCACCGTACACTCTTAGATAGTTCGGATAAGACTGTACGAAAAAAAAGTGAGAAGTAATTTCTCTAGAATATAGATCGATTAAACATATCATAAAGATAATAATCAGAAATACTAATTAGAGCCATACAACGATTGACAATCAACAGTAGCTGCGCAATAGAGCTGCACAATGAAGACAGTGACTTGACTGTATACTCATCAAAATAAAGTGCTATCAAAGCGTTATCAAGGCTTTCGATTTATTTTTCATCGATAAATCTCGTTCGTCCCACAACGCATATGCGTTTTCATAGTAAAGTAACAGGTTACCATTATGTTTTTTACATTTACATTCATTCTTTATTGCAGCGTGTTTACTTGTGTTGTATTTGTATTGTACTGTGTTTATATTTATTCATTCTCATTGTATCATATCCTAGAGAGTATTATTAGTTTATTCCACAGTTGAACCCTCCATGAGTTTTGTGGACACTTAAGAGTGAAAAATGTCTTGTAATAATGTACATATATTGGATGAAAAATAAAAATTTATTATCTAAAAAAAAAAATTACAATATTATTATATTATTATTATATTAAATTATTATATTACCATGTTTTTAGGCCAATTATAGATTTCCTTCAAATTACTCAGACTTGATACTTATTTTTAATTTGTATTATTCTTATGTATAAACAGTTGGTAGAAAAGTCATTTTTTATGACTTTGCGAGTTTACAAAATTGTACCCAAATCTATGTGAAAACATGAGTAAAAATTGAAAAAAAAAATTAAGATTATTATTATAATTATCATTATTCACACTCGATAATTCCAGTTCCTTTAGTTCAATCGATAAATATTTCATTTTCATAATCTGGTTAATTCATCATGAATTATTAGAAGCCTTAGTCAAGAGTTGGCAATATTTTTCCTCTTCTAATTCTAAATAAGTAATCAATTACAATATTCAATTTTATGTATTATGGCCCAATATTATTATTAATTTTTCTCACCAAACACTTTTGTATTGTCATTTTGCTCCATTTATTAATATGTTATTTTCATTTTTATATTATTCTGTGTCTAATAGGCAACCTTTTCTAAGGCAGAGACTTTATTTTTCATTAATAAAGTATTTATACATAAAAAAATCGTCCACTTCTCAATAACGAATCAATTGTTTCAATGTTGGTTGCAATGAGTACATTGCGTGTTGGTGCATACTTTTAATACAAATTAATTGACAACAGAACTCGAAGAGGAGGCACATGAATTTCAATAATTCAAAATAACTTGATAATTCCACGAAGCTAACCTTTATACATGAGTTAGTTGATCAAGCATGACGTAAATTCTATCAATATTTCAAGTTGGCTTTGATACCGTGCAGATATGTCAAAGTAATTTCAAAATGGAGGAAGGATACCAATAATAGATTCGAGTTATCGATATGAGCTCAAGGCTCTGTTGTCAAACTCATCTCGAAAACACGCAAATCTGCAGATCAAGAATTTCTTTGACATTTCTTCCGCTATTTTTTTCGCTGTACCCTTCTTGACAATTAGCGTTGTAGCTCTTCGAAATTTATAGGGTCTTTATTTCATTTTAAATGTAAAGAGTATATCTTGAAGACTCACCCCAATCAGCAGAATATCATCATAGAGAAGAGGTCTGCTTTATGATTATATTGATGATAATTCAAATATGGATGAGTTTTTGAGTGATGTTTTGCTCTCATTATATAAAACAAATCATTCCAAAAGTACATTCAGTTTCACTCGAATGAAATATAATCAAAAGAATCACTTTTTACCCTGAATTATCAATGATGATTATGTTTTCAACACATAATTTCTTCTGAGAATCCATTTCGCCACGTCATCTCTGAAAAGTTTCAACTTCACAACAATACGATTTTCTTGAATTTCCAAGTGCCAGCGTTTTATGAGTACTCTTACAAAGTGCTAAAACATATAAAAGAAAGTTGTGCAATACATATTTAATGACGCTTATGCAAACAAGCAAAAAGGAAATAATACACCTGTTGATGATTTTCCAAATTGAAATATACTTGCATTATAATTATTGTCATTTTTTTTACATCAAGGAGTGACTTGAAAAAAATTTGATTGAATACCTACAAAGCCTGTCATGTTCTGCCCCCTAGATGATGAAGAAATTCACACCCTGACCAAAATATAACTTGGTTATAGGACTATTTGGGAAAGCAACACACACACACACACACACACACACACACACACTCAAATCATATATATATACAACGTTTAGCCTGAATATAATACACTGGTTTTAAATAATATATGCGAAATGGATTCTCAGAAGAAATTATGTGTTGAAAACATAATCATCATTGATAATTTTGAGTAATATGA
Organism: Brachyptera risi; assembly: GCA_964007535.1. NCBI lineage: Eukaryota > Metazoa > Arthropoda > Insecta > Plecoptera > Taeniopterygidae > Brachyptera > Brachyptera risi. The sequence continues at coordinate 44,220,842 of OZ023328.1, forward strand.
GATTCTTTTAATTATATTTCATTCGAATGAAACTGAATGTACTTTTGAAATGATTTTTTTTATATATAATGGGGGCAAAACATCACTCAAAAACCCATCCATGTTTGAATTATCATCAATATAATCATGCAGCAGACCTCTTCTCTATGATGATATTCCACTGATTGGGTTGAGTCTTCAGCATATACTCTTTACATTCCAAATGAAAGGAAGACCCTATAAATGCAGAAGAGCTACTACGCTAATTGTCAAGAAGGGTGTATAGCGACTAGAGGGCGTTCAGGGTATTAAATTGCTTTGCCTGGGCTCCTAATTACATTAGGTTATAGATGTGCTCCTCTTAATGGGAACTTTGGTGATTGTCAACAACTTGGTTCTTATGAACAAGTCTTCAACCAATTTCTTGCCACATAAACATTTATGAAAACGACAAAACGCATTTCGTTATTGCTATTATGGATGAGGGTGTGCCGGTGTACAAAAAAGTGTGTATCCATCGTGAAGTTTGAATTTGAAGAAATATTTATATGCGTTGGATAAATAGTTCCAATTAATTATAAATATGTTCCAAATATAAGATGTTCTATAAAATCAGTTGAGTTGTGTATTTTTTGAAGTAAAATCTTTAAAAATAGACTAAAATGGTCAAGTCCGTTTTTGATACGTAACACCCGGTTGTAGAGGTCATTACAGACCAAAATTTCGAAACTTTCCGTAAAACTTTCAGTACAATTATTATGGGGTCGTTTTATATAGGTTTTATATTGTAGCAGAGTTCTTTTAGTATACGCTTCTTACAGTTTACAGTTTTCAAGAATCTTATATAGATATTTGATTCAATTAGTCCAATGTAGTGTCGTATGAGTCCGGTTGGTAACATTCACGAATATTCCAAGTATTTTATTTTCAGAGAGGAGTAGAGATGAGTTGCAGATCAGTATGCTCTCAACGAAATTCAACAGGCCTCAGGACAACATTTTTCTCTTTAAAGTTTTCAAACGAGACAGATGAAAATATTTTCCTTTAGCAACACTGACAAACATAAAAAAAACGTTCTTTGCTATTTAGGCAATGTATTTTTGTTTACTCACATATATTACATAGATACTTACATGTGTTTTCTACAATATATTTATACAATTATATTTATAGCTCACTATAGGCTTCTGTCAAGTAACAAATGACAAACAATCGTTACCATAGCAATACAGTGAACTGGTGGACTACCAAATATTCTGATTGGTCAATTCCAACTGGTGGACATTGTTGTCTGCCAATTTCAACAATGAGTGACGTCACTTGACAGAAGCCTATACATATTAGAGAGGTTGTTTCAAAATTGAGTGTATTGAATGGATTAGAAGGAAGAAATAGTTGACAATAATTTAGTAGGAGAATTTTGAACCATATTATCAATGTATTTCGATGTATTACCTGTTATTTTTAATGTTGTATTAATTGTGATTGTGTGTTGTTATGTGTGATTACGTATTACAATAATATTTTTATTATTAATGTACAAAAAAAAACTGGCTTCTAAGCTGTTTAATTAAATGAATAATAATAATAATAATAATAATAATAATAAAGTGAGCTCAACTGATGAGTTAGACATTTTGTTTTAATATGGTATTGAGTATGATGTATTCATTATACAATTGCATTTCTTGATTAGTGGAATCTAATAAATTGTGAAATTATCAAAATCGTCAATTGCGACTGAAAATAAACCGAAAGGAATGCTCTCTATTTTTAATGACGTCGGTTTAGCTGAATACCCTATATATATAGTAACCGTATAGACCTATAGTAAATCACATCCAACTTACATTTCTCAAATGATTAATAAATTGATATTGACAGTCGAATATTGAATTACTCCAAATGTAGATTTCCGAGAGTATTTCTACGATTCGTTTGTTATACGCACTTATAGTATATCTATATATAATTTAATCAAAATCTCGACAAAGCCTCGAGCGCATTCTAATATCAAATTCGATAATTCATCTCGGATAAAACCATACCTGGCTTAATAACGATATATATATATATATATATATATATATATATATACATATATATATATATATATATATATATATATATATATATATATATATATATATATATATATATATGTGTATCGAAGCATGCCATAGATAGGCGTGTTATTTATCCATCTATCACTTTATAGAGTAAAATCATTCGAACGTCCGTGGTTCGCATCCCAACTCGATACTCACCGTGCCAGGAAACGCAGAGAGGATGGTAACTTACAGACGGCATTGTTTATAGACGAGACGAGCTGTCATTCGAACAAAACTAGCGCGAAATAAATGCTTTTTGATGCATGGAGTATATTGGTTGTAGGTACGGTATAGTTGGTAAAAATAACTTGCAATCTGATCGATTTATTTTTTTTATCGATAACAATATTTCAAATTTGCTTCAAATCATAACATTTTTCAGTCGGAATCTGAAGTGTGAATGTGTGCATGCTTTAATGAGAGATGTTACGATGGTATTTTCATATCGCCTAGTTTTTTTTATTTCTCCTACTTATAACATTCATCATTGGGAATTCAAGGTGTGATGATGTGCAGTTTTAATGAGTGGTGCTTGTATACATATAAAATTATATATATGCCTAACACCATATAATAATTGCATACTCGTTATGTCAATTTCTGTTGACCATTAAAAACATACATATACATGCAAATACTAATAAATAATGCACTAGAAACACAACAATTCATTAATTAAATCATCTCTAAATATACTTCACCAGCCCCAATTGACGACTAGTGATTGACCTGCACATAAACGTCACAAAACAGAGCATCCAATCAAACGGGCTTTGTTATGTGGGAAATTTCACATCTACCTATTAGAGTATCTCTAAATTCCCACATGAAGTATAGATCCAGGTGGCCTGGCGATTAGCCACGCCTATCACTAGTGGTCTATTGTAGGTATAACGATTTTATAGTGCAGGATTAAATATGGATGATTCAAGAAGGCTCTCTCCCTAGCAAACGCTACGCTGTCACAACGCGAGAAGAAAGTAGGCCTATACTTCATAAATGATTTCGAAATTAATTTTCAACTCATTAAGATAAAAAATCTCCAGACGTTTGTAATGGATAATTGCAGTGAATTCCGTTCAAAGAATTCCTCAAAGTTTAATTTTCTTCTACCATATAATCTTTTCGAAGTCGAATTACTGAAAAATTTCATCAATGCCCAATTTAATCGTCTTCCATGTCTTCTTCGTGTTCTTAGTTCCATGGATTTATTTTAATCTTTTAAGACAAGCAAGTAGCAAATTATGATCGTTTATATCTATATAAAATCCCACTGGTGACTTTTTCGCTCAGATTACGAGCCGGTTGGCCATTTTGAGAAAAATGATTATATTTTTTCTACTCGTTTTAACTTTGTGTGTAGTTATACAGACGCTACATGAACATCTTATTGGAGGGAGAATATTGTAGTTAATTCCTGGATGAAGAAAGAGGGGCACATGACAAAAGAGAAAATACCGCAGATATTTGTGTTTGGTAGGTGAAAATGACGAGACGCGAGATGAAAGAGCTCAAAGAAAAGTTTCTGGTTTCGGAATTTAAATAATAACAGATTTTCAGTCTTCGTACCAATTGATGAATAAAACTATAGTAATATTATTATCACATCATATGATACTTATTATATAAATATAATATAATATATTTTTATTTCATATATACATATATATATATATATATATATATATATATATATATATATATATATATATATATATATATATATATATATATATATATATATATATATATATATACATATAAATATATATATATATATATATATATATATATATATATATATATATATATGTATATATATACATATACATTTACATATAAATTATATTACAATATGTAGTAAAATGTATGGTGTATTGCAAAATAGAACACAATTTTCAATAGAACATTGAATGAGCCAGTTCAGTCCAAACTCCCCAATCAACTGATTACAAACTATCAAGAGATTTTTTGAACAATCGTCGTTGTTCACAGCCAACATTTGTTCCTTCAAATACAGAATATGCAGGATTTAAATTGAAAGGTCGATTTTTCAGAGTACAATCCGGGAAAGCTTGAAATTTCTGCGTTTCCATGAACCCCTATGTGTGCTATACGTTTGTTTAAACTTGTAGAATACGCCCATCATTAACGCCTGGTTCATTGGTTTGGCAGGAAATTTCGTTCAATGCTAACAATCTTGATATGTTATATCTTTGAACTTTGATAACTTTGACATCCTATCTGACAAGTCATTTTGAAAATCGAAGAGTATTTTGAAAACTCCAATTGAAGGAAACAAAGATTATTTTGCTCTTTATAATATGGTATGCGTAGGTCTTTATTAAATTTCAATTACCCCGGTATGAATTCATTTATACGTTGGGTTTAACGACGCAACGTAATGATAACTTGGACTCATTGGTGTCGGATGAATGATTAATAACATCAAGGTTTCGTAGATAATGAGAACGAAAGTGGGAAGGAATCGGTTGTTGCCCATATTGTAAGAACCATCCCGACATTATAGTTTAGATTAGAGACGGAAACTGTAAAAAACTTCTGTAAAGGTGGACGGTGGCGGGGATCGTACCAAGGCTCGATATGCCTCTCACCTCCCGGATCACATGACGCGAACGCTTTCTTTTGCAACTGAGCCAATTTGCCGGTGGTACAATTATTGATATGAATTAATTTCATCAAATCAGTTATTTCAGTCTGATATGAAAACCTAGATTAAAAGCCGAATATATTTCTGTATTCACTGATCTATTCAGTGTAACAAAACAGGAAGTGAAAAATGATTCAACATTTTATTTGTATTCAAATATCAAAATCATTGATATCATTTGGGTTAGGTTTTTCAATAGGCTTCTGTCAAGAAAAAAATTACAAACAATAGTTACCATAGCAATACAGCTAACTGGTGGACTACCGAATATTCTGATTGGTCAATTCCAACAATGGGTGACATCACTTGACAGAAGCCTATAGTCTGTTTAAAAGTCTGTTCGACTCATCGACTGATTCATGAATGAATATAACAGATAAACAAGGGAGCTGTAGTATATTAACCGTTGGTTAACTTCTAACTAGCCACTGAAATACCGGGCCTTATATAGACCATAGTGTTGTAATTGAAACTAATCGGTCTGTAAGCAGAACGCATTGTTGAAGTGTTATTACATTTCATTTGTTCAGTTCATGTACGTATGAGTTATAATACAATATAAAGGACCTACAAATACAAACAGTTTTTAGCCAATAGTAAAAGTTATTCGTGGAGAAACATTATTCAAATATGAAAAGAAGGCAACAACACCGTTTAATACAAAAGTATATATATTCTAATACCAGTAATATCATAGAATCTTTATTATAATCTTTATTTATCATCACCATCATAGTTCTTTATTCTATGGTAATATAAACCCCAATGACATTTAGGGATCTGTATATTTATATACAATGAGTTTATATATTTCCATTCTTTTCTATATTTGCAAGTAGTTTTGATAATATTCAAATAGAATAAAAGATAGAATACAGAAACTTTTCAATTCGTTGGTTTGTTTGGTCCAAGACAGAACAATAAAAAACGCATGTAAATTTCACCATACACAAAATACTACAAATGCAAGATATAATTTTCTTCTCTAAAGAATGAAATGTGTAGTTCCTATTCATCCGCGTACAAAAAGTTTCTTTCAATTGTGTCAGACTCAGGTCGAGTTCTTGTTCGAAGTTTGATCATTTACAGGGAAGATATTTTCTGTCATTGATCAATGGCGTTACAGTGGGAGTCACAGACAGCGTTTGTCAAAGTGTCGGTGCTTCAAGTCGTCTTTCTATTGTACATAGATGTGTGGCAAGTCCGACCATCAGTCCGATCCGAGAACCAGTTCCGCGATAAAACGACAAATCAACAGAATTACTTGATATTATATTATTGATTGAATAAATAGTGGCGAATTCATTGAAGAAATAGAACATGATGAGTAAACATACAAAGATGGGTGTGAAAATAAGTCCTCATACACACACACACACAAACTCATATATATATATATATATATATATATATATATATATATATATATATATATATATATATGCAATTAGGCCTATAGGCCTATACATATGTATATATATATATATATATATATATATATATATATATATATATATATATATATATATATATATACTTTTTAGGCCCATATACATGTGAATATATATATATATATATATATATATATATATATATATATATATATATATGTATATATATATATATATATACATATATATATATATATATATATATATATATATATATATATATATATATATATATATATATATATGTATATATATATATATATATATACATATATATATATATATATATATATATATATATATATATATATATATATATGTATATATATATATATATATATATATATATATATATATATATATATATATGTATATATATATATATATATACATATATATATATATATATATATATATATATATATATATATATATTTATATATCAAATCACAAGATATTATTCTATCAAAGGGTAACTGACACGGTAAAATTGAATTGAATCAAAATACTCCGATCGATTGACGCCAATCTCACGACTGTACAACTGTTATCGGTATTTTCGCCACTGGAGTTCCGTATCAATAAAGAACAAAATGTTTAGCATTTCAATGAATAATATAAGTCAATCATGCTTATATGCTATATTTGCTTTATTACAGGTTACAGGTTCCCATTACAGTTACAGTTCATTCCAATAAAATAAGCATATACCGGTACATAGTATACAAAGTTCGAGTAATGTAATTCGCCATCGCTATATTATAGGCCTATATTTATAATAGTCATTATAAATTATTTAGCTTGACATATTAGAATATCGCTTTTCCATACGTAATCCCTCAGTACAAACCAATACTCATGTTCGTAATTATTTATAATTGAACAGTATTTATTGTGTAATTATTATCCCCCACTCCGGGCTCGTGTTGTATCGAGGCGGTCATTTGATTACATGGAGTGTTTAATGACCGACCAGGCAGGCGGTAATGAGAGGGACAGCGGGATAATACAGTGTAATATGTCACAAGTTTCATCCTTTGATCAGCCGAACACGAAAAAAAAGCGTGAAACCACTTTTTATTTCGTGAAAATGAAGTATAAAATATACAAACTCATGAAACACAGAAAAGATTACTAAGGGAATAAAATATTAAATATAGAAAAGCAATCGATTTCCTAGCGTGGTGCGAACTCGATAAATCGCTATCTCTGTAGAAAAGTTTACAAGAGACGAGTTCATCCAGGTTTAGGTTATTATATATGCCAAGAAGTGAATTGGTGCTATAAAACAGACGGGAATAACCCGTAATACAACCCAACCGCGCGGGAATAGGATCATGGAAGATTTACTATACAATAGCGCTCTGATTTTGAAACAATATTATACATTTATTTGAAAGAAGAAAATGTCAATTACACAGAAGATTCACGTGTTGTTTTGTCTTTATGAAACGTGGATTTGAAGCTCTTTGAGATAACAAGAGATTTAAACGAAGTTGCTCGAAAACAACCCAACAGTGCATAAATATTGCATAGTATTGTAATATTTCGTACAAGCATAACTGGAAATCATGGAGGTATTTTGTCTGGCTCTCAGCATTTTGTACCCTTATTATATGTGACCCGTATCTCTATAGATAATTTTATCAAAACCAGCTCGACTATGTCACATTTCAGATAAAGACCGGAGCAAAATTCATCGTCTCAATGCACAATTTATATCATGCGTCTAGATTATATGAAAGAATTTAAATTTGGAAAGAAATGAATGACAAAAAAAGTTTACCACAATAATTTGAATAGCGCATACCTTCATAATTTGATACGAAAGAGTGGACCACTGGTCCATTGGTCAGCATGCTGAACCGTCGGGCAGGAGATTATCGTTCGACTCCCATCTTGGTCGACTAGCAACTGAATGATTGTCGTAGTTTCCTTTCGTTCCTTGAACTGTTCAGAAAAGTTCACATGTCCACAAGCACAAAAATAACCTGAAGTATCATTCATCATTCACCGACGCCAATAAATCTTCAATAAATGCATCATTCAACCTGATATAATTCGAATAACAAACGGAGCTATTTTAAAAAATGGATATATTTAAACAAAGAAAGAAATTAATAGGGGGTCTATATTTCAAAAAATGCATATTCCAAAAAAGTAATAGCAAACATTTGTCATTTCATCGAAATGATTGCAATGATTGCAATGGAATCGTTCCAGACGAAAGTACATGAATCTATCAGAGGGCTAAAATAACGAAACACGTGAAGAAATAGGTAAGCATATGGCTGTTTAAACTAGAGCAATGTAGCCCATGTAGACACGTATGTCATCATGTGTACAAAACGTAAACTGCCATTTCATTTCCTTTATATCGTTCACTCAAATAGATCAACTTTATATGCTACATTTACACAGGAACTTCTGACTGTATATATATATATATATATATATATATATATATATATATATATATATATATATATATATATATATATATATATATATATATATATATATATATGTATGTATATATATATATATATATATATATATATATATATATATATATATATATATATATATATATATATATATATATATATATATATATATATATATATATATATATATAGATATATATACATTTTTTTTTCCTACATATGTGTGTGTATAGATGAAACTTCGTACTGTTTAATTTATACGCATGAATTAAACTTTGCAGACAACTTTATCGGTAAAACCTCAAAAATCTAGCATACCGTTCCAATCCCGTATGGCCGGAAGCCGGCTTTATATTTGAGGATAGACCAATATTACAGGGATATGTTCGGATTCGTTTCTTGAATAATACCTCCACTGGGAATACAATTTACACTCCTTTTCAGTTTGAATCAGTTGGATTTTATCGGTACTCTATTTATATTCATAGGTATAGCTCAATCTATGTCGTGTAGTCTTGAGTTTGTTGTTGAGGGTTGTGTAGAGGGTAGTCAATTCGGGTGAAGATGCTGTGCGCCTTACGATGTTGGAAGATAGTTTTCAGATTTAATTAATAATGAATATCATCCATATTTGTTCTACGTGCTCCGAGGCGCCACGTCAGGTTCGATCACGGCACCTCCACCAAGAATTAAAAGCGACCCAGAATTATAATCTGATGAATAATCTACATTATGCTTCAAGCCGAATGTGATACGAACTATCAATTAGCTAGTATAGACATACCACAGCGTGAGCCAATTTAAACCATAGCTTTATTATTTTGCTTCTAAAAATACAGTATAGGCCCACTTTGAGGATTTTGAATTTCAAGTCTTTAATAGAAGTCTAATTAAGTTTAAATCCAACTATTTTGATTGAGAAAATATATTTGTTGCGAATTTCCATAAAAAAAGTCGATGTCACTGGAAAATGAAGACTCAATGGATATAAATAAACAGTCATCTTTGTGTGGAACAAGAAATATTATCAATTCATTTGGAGAGTTTGAAGAGCAAAAAGAATTATAAAAGTTGAGAATTTCAATGTTTTCAATATTGAAGCATGGGAAATATGTCATATTCTATTATTTAAAAAAATCTTAAAATCTGGAGGGACAATTATTTCAAATTATTTTTGCTTGATTCAATACTGAATCAGAAGTGGACCTAAATCTAACGAATGGATCAATATTCATTTTCATAAGGTTTTACGTGCGCAATAGCCACATCAAAATATATTCAATCCTCCTGTTCATACGAGAAAAGTACGGAGCTACTCTCCGATTTATCAACCCTGTATAGCGTTTCTCAATGTGATAAATCAGAAAATTAATAAGACTATTGGTTGGCTATTACGTTAATTAGTTAACTGATGGAGATTTAGATCTATATAGTGTGACTCGAGGGCCTACTGGCCAATAACTCGTTTTCGGCCTCGCCTATTTATACACACGAAACTCAGTTGGGGCGATACTATATCAATTCCATATAACAGACCGTAGAGTGTGGGTGAAACTCGAAAATAGATTGCAAAATCACATAACCAATTAATATCTGTTTTGATTTGAATTATCAATGGTCTAACATGTGCTATTTTTATACGAGTATTTGCCGTGTTCTTATGCACGTGTGCGAATACAGTAACATGCATTTTATGTTTTACTCGTGGCTTTTATTGCCGAGATCTCGAGATAAATTCAACGAAGTCTGGCTCTTAGGTTGACTTGAAAAGAAAAGCTCTGAAATACGTCAGCATTTCCATTGGTCATAGGATGTGTGGTGACGTCATGAGATGGAAGTAAAGCTGTGTTTGCCGGAAAGTTTTGAGGAAAACGACATCTTTTCTCCATCAATAAAATAGAAATTGTGTCAATGCTATATATAACGTTTGTCTTCTGATGTGCTAAGTTTATTATTAGGATATCATATATATGACACAACGGTCTCAATTACAAATTTGATATACCCCATCGTTTAGTATATATATATATATATATATATATATATATATATATATATATATATATATATATATATATATATATATATATATATATAAATACATGTTACAATGGTCTCATTTTGCGGATTGCCCTTTTGTGGAACAGTCGGCGCTTCAGCAGAAAAGAACCTATATACCTAGTCTCTCGACGCTTCGGCCAGCTGCGGCTAACCATCTTCATGGAATCGTCTCGTTCAAGAACTGGAATCGAATGACGCTAGTCAATTCGACGCCAGTTATATATATATATATGTATATATATTATATATATATTATATATATCTATATATATATATATATATATATATATATATATATATATATATATATATATATATATACATATATATATATATATATATATATATATATATATATATATATATATATATATATATATATATATATATATACGTTGAATTGGAACGTAAGAAATTCTATGGTGATATCAATAATACGGAATTATCATGACCATTTTTGATATCAACTGTTTCAAACAAAGTGGTCAACATTTCCATTGGGTTGATAGTAAGAGGTTAGGGATAATTATAACCGGCTCAAACTATATAAAAATTAATCATTGTAAGTTCTGAGGTATTAGCTAGGAGTCGGACTGGGCCTATCTGGGATTGGATTCGGTTCGAAAACACCACAAACTAAGCTCACAGTTTACGCCTGGAGCGTAAACCTGTCGCTTCATGTTCTCTTGTAATCATTCTTTCTCCTCCTAACTTTTATTTATATCAAATAGAAAATTGTACCGTGGCGTAGCAAATTTCTGATGTAGATGATAAGGTCTGATATGTTTATGACATGTATATATATATATATATATATATATATATATATATATATATATATATATATATATATATATATATATGTATATATATATATATATATATATATATATATATATATATATATATATATATATACATATATATATATATATATATATATATATATATATATATATATATATATATATATATATATTTATTTAGATATATATATATATATATATATATATATATTTATATATACATATATATTTATATATTATTTATTTATTCATATATTATACGTATATATATGAATATATTTATTCATATATATATTTATATATATATATATATATATATATATATATATATATATATATATATATATATATATATATATATATATATATATGAGTAGCACCTATAGCAGCTTGATTCTAATTCTAAAGAATATATAGGTTAGGTATACCTATTTAATTTGAGTTATTCAAGAAACCAACTTATTTGTGATAAAAAAATCAATAGCTAACTAATCAACTGAAGTACTGAAGGTGTGAAAAAATGTATTGCTATGAAATGAAAAATATATAAATTGGAGGTTAAAAATATCATGATCTCACCTAACATCGTGCACTGACGATTATAATGATAAGTGATAAGTGATAAGTGAGTTGTAGTTTCCATATATCAGTCTTTCATTTAGATCATTTTGAATCTCTGGAATGGAAAAACTTGTTCCTAGTACATTATACTTTGCCAAGATGATCCTCATAAATTCTTTATAACTTGTGACAACTGAGTATATTCGTACCTTTAATTCATTTCGAAGTTTTATGCTGAGGGAAGCAACTATTTCGTACTCCCGTATATACTTTTTTATTTGATGTAGTATCAAAATATCCAATCAATTCTAACAATAACGACCAAGATATGAGCTTCTTTTCTGCAGACGTCAGTCGTCACTCATTGTTGCGTTACAACAATGTAGAATAACGTCCTCCACAGCAGACTATAGTTGCTATGACAAGGACATATAACGACAAGAGAAGCTTTATAGGATATCTCAAATGGAATCTTGCAGAATGTACTGTACAATGTAATTGCATGAGAAACCAGTGATAAAAGCTTCAAATACAAGTACATTCCAACTCATTTTTATTTCCTTTGAATTGCCAGACTTTTCGTCTGTTTCTGTAATCTGTTCATTTGACAGTTTGTATCTCCGCTCTTCGCTTTATAATAATATATATGGTTTGATCTAGTTTCTGTTCAAATTCAAGTTCGTATATATATATATATATATATATATATATATATATATATATATATATATATATATATATATATATATATATATATATATATATATATATATATATATGTATATATATATATATTTTTTTTTTTAATAACATCGAAACTTGATACAAAATCATTGTTCCCCAATTAAGGCTAAGGATGAAAAGTAGGATCGTTTGGACGGGGCACCACAAGGGCGATCTTACCACCCCATTTTAAATATTTGAAACTAATGAACTTCAACACCAGGGCTGCGCTGTCGGTGACCATAACTTTTCGCCGCAGATAAAAGTCTTCCAGTTTCCGAAAGTCCGGAACACATTATAAGTAAAAACCGTTTCTGTGATATATATCCGGACATTATCAGCATTGGTATTAAGAGTAAACAAAACACACGAATGTTGATATCTTCCACTTTGAACCAAGTCTCTTTGGCAATGATCACTTCTTCTCATTAACAGCAGATGTAAAGTTCGTCATTGTACAAAATGGAAAAAAAATGAGTGATAGGCCTATAATGTTATAATTCGGCCTATCACTCTAGATATATATATATATATATATATATATATATATATATATATATATATATATATATATATATATATATAGATATATATTTTTTTATATATATATATATATATATATATATATATATTAAAACTTTTAAACTTTCACGACTCATTTTATAATAATGATATATATTTAATAGGAAGATTAAAGTCGTGTATGAAATTGTGAAATATTTTTTTTTAAATATTTTATTTTTTAAAAATATTTCACAATTTCATACACGACTTTAATCTTCCTATTAAATATATATCATTATTATATATATATATATATATATATATATATATATATATATATATATATATATATATATATATGTATATATATATATATATATATATATATATATATATATATATATATATATATGCATGCATGCAGAAATATAAATTAAATACGAACACAAACATGTCACATTCATATGTATATTTCCATTCCAATAAATACCAAAAGTTTTGATATATGAGAATATGAACTATTTTTATGAGGTCAGTTATTGATTTGAGTATTTGTGACAACCTTTTATCTTGTTAAATTTCATATGTGGAAGTCATGCAAACCTAGAAACAACTCCAATTTGTTGAAACACTAATAGAATAAAACTGGGTCATGTATCCTACAGTTTCGAATTGATGTTTGTCACAACCTATCAGTAGACATTTTGACATGTATATATTTTCAAGTCTACCATTCTTTATTTGGCTGACATTATTATGTCATGAACCGGGCTCGAACCCGCCTGTATTAGGTGTCAGATCTGTCACTAACACCTGTTCCTAATGAGACACCATGTTGCTTTGAATAATAATTCGATTTTCAGGTGATAAATAATTACACGTTTCAAAATGTATCAGTGATAATTGATGATCCATAGAAGTATTACAGAATAACGACTCATTTCTGTCGAAGGAGTTTGTATTGATATAATGATACGTCAGTAATCTAGAAGCAAGCACCGAGACGCGTGGCCGAGTGGTAACACACTGAACCGTCATTCAGGAGACCGGGGTTCGATTTCCGCCATGGTCGACCATCCTGACAGGGGTTTTTCGTGGTTTTTCTCTGTCGTTCAGGTTGATACTGGGATAGTTTTTTAACAACAGGCCACGACCGGCTCATTCCCATCATCCAAAACACCAGATAAAAAAATAATATTTCATCTCATCATCCCATCATCTCATTCATCATCCACCGACGCCAATAGATCGTAGCCATCACTGAAGTGCGTCGTTGAAACCCAATGAAAAAAAAATCTAGAAGCACGCGTCATTGTATAAATTCGATTCAGTGAAATAAATATTTATAATTTATTTTTGTTACCTCCACTGATTTTTACGAACATTTTCATTTCGTGGTGGATGCTTCTATTTATCCATATTGCTATGGTAACGAAATAAGTCATTATGTGGACACTCGAAAGAAACTTACATCATTTGTATTTGTATTTGATCCAATAAACTACAAAAGAAGCTGCGTTATTACTTTCCCAGTGTCCAGCTTCATTAGTACATGTTGTTGACTTTTGTTGCCCGTTGAAGCACTTTGATTTTTATTGCTGATGATTTTCCGCTGGTTTCAGCAGAATCAAGTGATTCTGACATGACCCCACCCCGGTATCTCACCCTCCAACCTTTCGCATTGTCAAGAAATACCAGCCAATTGCATAGGAATTGCTGCCTTTGAGGAACGAACTACGACGGACTGGATTCGAACACACCTTCCGTTCCGAAGAGTGGCCTCATATTATATTCTTCAGGGTATTGGAGGGTGAAACTCATGAAAGTCAAATGAGTATTCTGTTTGATATAAAAGCTGTACTTTAATTAATCCCCGAACAAAAAAAAATACACACCTTTAATCTACGAGAAAATGTTTTACCTCATAAGTTCGTAAGGAATTATTGATATGGGTTAATAACCTCATCTTAAAATATTATGAAAAGCAGTTGGAAAATGGAAAACTAGAAGACAATAATGACTCGAAACATGGCATGACATGAACTAGGAAAAGGTTAGTCTCGTTGACCTTTTTGAAAGTCATAATAATGCATTAAGGTCACAACTGAAGTCACAAATTGTGTATGTATATATATATATATATATATATATATATATATATATATATATATATATATATATATATATATATATATATATATATATATATATATATATATATATATATATATACATATATATATATATACATATATATATTTATATATATATATATTTATATATATATATATATATATATATATATATATATATATATATATATATATATATTATATATATATGAATATATATATATATATATATATATATATATATATATATATATATATCTTTTTGACCTTTTTGAAAGTCATAATAATGCATTAAGGTCACAACTGAAGTCACAAATTGTGTATATATATATATATATATATATATATATATATATATATATATATATATATATATATATATATATATATATATATATATATACATATATATATTCATATATATATTTATATATATATATATATATATATATATATATATACATATATATATATATATATATATATATATATATATATATATATATATATATATATATATATATATATATATATATATATATATATATAGGCGTATATCAAATCGTAGTTGAATATGAGGGATCAGAACGTAGCACATCTATGTAATTATATTTGCGCATCTTTATTGAATTATTGTCGTGGTGAAATAACTTGTATATAATTTAGCACAATTAAGTAATAAAAAATAAACATATAATAACAACTTGACGGAAAAATTATGAAATTATCAAATTGATGTTGAAATTTGAAGATAAATTCAATAGTAATCATCGCAACAGAAGAAAATAGCATGAGGATAGAAATTACCTAATGATAAATTGAATGATTCAAAGTGGCAACTGAAAGTTATCATTTGGGAAACAGGTTGTGCCATAAATAAGAAAGATGTCGCTTTTTATTGACATTAAAATGTGTGACGTTCCAAGTAAATCGATTGAGTAATTACTGATTTCAGTTATTTTTCGTTTTCGAATACAATTTTTGAATATAGATTAACACATTAAAGATTAGGTTACAGATTGAAACATGATGTACAAATGAAATGAATTATCGATTGTTAAACACAAATTCAATTTTTTACAAGTTTCCTTCACACTCCTAATTGAATTCAAATCATCAATTTATACATGGATTAATATTATAAATCAAGAAGTGATAAATGAGAGTTAATAATGACTCAAGTTATTCAAACTTCTCTTTATGTAACAGCTGAGTCAAAATTAGAAACTAATGTCACAAATTATTCTCGTCTCTCTAGTCATCAGTACCAAGATAAAATGATACCTCTCTCCATTTCATCCATATGTCTCTGCGATCTCTCCCTGCGACAAATTCACCATGTGATACAGAAATACTTGAAATAATATAGGTAATCATTATCGTTTAGTGAATCTCTAACAGACTCTCCCTATTATTTTAATCTCGAATATATCCATCGTAAATCAAAAACACAAGAATATTTCAAATTGTATTATTTACAAGTCAGTTTCAGTATAAATGGAAGGGATGGTAACTCTAAAACGACATCAAAAACGATAGTAAAAATACGTATTTTTCAATTCTGGCGCAGATGTGGCGCTGCGTACTTCAGGCAGTTGATCGTAAAAATGGAAAAGACATACCGGTAGTTTTATGTCCAAATTTTATGTTATTTATTCACACGTTCACATTGGGTAGTTATATACAAAATATCACGAATCTAAAGACTGGAAAGAATATTCTGATATAATGCTGTGAATAAAATATGAAATTTAGTACCGCAATAGTGTTGAAATGTAGAACCATATTTATTTATTTATTTGAAAACTCTTACAATTGCACATATATACGTCAAACTTTACTACTCTTCACTTTATTTTGTTCATTATTCACACCTTCAGTTCGGAGGGAGTTCGTTTTTGTATCGTATATATGCATAATGGTGTTGATGTTGCTTGACAGGTTTATACTCGCCACAGCCTTCTTTATTCAAATCATTCATTTCTTATATCAGAGAAGAATGATCTGTATGAAGAAGGCTGTGATACTTGCATTCATGAAAGAAGCGTCAATAAATAATAATAACTTCAACTAAATAATTGTAAAAACTTCAGCAATTGTAAGAAAAGTCACTGCTGCAGCCTTATTTTATTTATTTATTTATTTTCCATTATTCCGCAGTCAATACATACATTGATGACAAAGAAACTGAGACTAAATTATATCAGAAATATTGTTCATGTGAAAGATTTGATATCTTATTAATACTTCATACGGATCATCTAATATCAAAGACCTTAGTATCTAACTAAGGTCTACCATAAGGTCTTTGTTCTTATCCGTTTTTTCTCCCTCCTATTTCACTTCTCTTGCTCTTGTATCGAATCTATGGATAATTTCAAATTTGATTTTTCAAATCCCACAAATTCACTTAAATTCACTTCAAGTCGTTCGAAAGATGTAGTTAATGTTCCAATCGTAAATCTCAACCTGGAAAATAATTGATCATCAAAATATCAGTTTTACCAAAAACAAAGAGTGATTTTTGTGTTCGTTAAGTTAGTTAAGTTGGGTCTATAGTAAGTTTAAATCACTTCTCGTTAATTCAAGATATTATTCTTTTTATATTTCATTTTGCTTCTATAATTAGTGTCTTTTGATATTTTCTCTCCAAGCTGATACAAAACAAGTTCGCCGATCGAAACTTGTTCAAGTTCCTTTAGAATCCAAATGAATACAGGCCACAAGATATACTTTTTCAGTTTTATATAATTATTGACAATTTTTTATTATTTTGTCGATCGTAATTCATTAGAAAGTAGCACAAATTTAAATACTGTGGTGTTCAAAACAAAATATTTCATACAAAAAAATGTGTAGTGAATAATATGATATAATGAATATTGAAATATTGGAAATTTGGTGGAATGTGTTCCACCCCCTGACCCATCAATTTGAAATCTGGGATAGATTATTATTATTATTATTATTGAAAATTAATTGAATATTTAAATTATATTTCAGGCATATTCTCCCTTTTTATTATAAAATTTATTAACGCATAATTTTTAAAAAATCATGATGATTATATTTGCCTCGAGAGTAGTCCTAATTTTGACATTTTCGAATATTTGTGTGAGTATTTTCAGTTCACTTGTACTTTTATCAAGTAAGAGTGATTATAACACTTCAATGAATTCTCGCAAATGTCTAAAACAGACATTTTCAACTGCAACACTGCGTTCATGATTAAATCATTAATTAAGACTGTTGTAAATGAAAATTCACACCACAGATAAAAAGTTTACATTTCATACAATGTATTGATATAACGAAACACTTAGAACTGTGCAAGTGGATTTGTTTGAAAACACTTCCACTTGAAATGTAACGTAAATGAAATAAACGTTTTGAAAGTAACAAGAAGAAAATAACATGTACCAATACTGCGAGTGGTTTCACTTTAAATGTCACATCGATACAATATATTTGCTTGCATTCGTGTTTTTTTTTATGATGCGGGTTAAGCTTCGGTGATACAAGAATATAAAACTTCATTAAAACTTTATTTTATGTGTTACTGTTAGCAATTCTTCCAGCTAGATACTTTACTGTATCGATGAAATTACACAATTAATCTGCTTCCAGAGTTCGACAATTCCAGCCAGCGATATTATATTAATTACACGGTTCATTCAATTTAGAGTTCGAGCACCGAACTTGGACTGAAAACTGGCAAGATATTCATATTATACAATACTAGCTACTAAAATGTCAGAAGCATTCCCATTAATTAACTCAAGCATTAAACGAAATGTTTACTCCTTTTTCAACAGGCTGGAGGCAATCGAAATATCCGTTCTGGTTGAAAATTATTAAAAAGTAAAAGCGTTTATTTTTATTCATCAATTTGTGTTCGTTATATAAAAACACAGCTTCTAATGAATTAATATTATTTATTCACTTCAAAAAAGTAAATTATTGGTACTTGGAATTAGCTCGAATAAATAAGAATACTGCGTTTGAGAGCCGATTTATAGAAATATCAGTTTTTTTGGTGATAACTTCTGAATCATAATGAGATATCACAATTCTAATACGGAATAAACACATGTATTCGTATAATAACTTCAAAATTAGGTGAAACAAAATGATGAATTTTGGACTTTAACATTTTCACAGGTAGGCCTATATATGCAGCTAGAAAATATGTTTATCTAGCTCAATGGCGTATACAGGGGGAGGGGGGGGGGCGGCCCCTCCCTGAAACTTAACTGAAGCTGGATTGAAATTACATCATTAGTTTGAGAAGAATAAAGTTTAAATATTATATATCATTTTATGAAGCTAATAATTGGAAAGTGCATGTCATAGTTATATGGGAGATGGGCTATATTCCTCCATAGAGCATATTTTCAGATACGACTATCGATTTTCATTTTGTTTCAATTTTACAATTGAGTTCCCCCCCCCCCCCCTCCCCAAAATATAATCCTGGATACATCACTGCAGTCTAACTGTATACCTGCATGTGAAATATTATGTGATATAAACAGAATAGTTTTTACTTATAATATTCCTAAGGCATTCAAAATATCTGTGTTTCCGTTCAAATCAAAACTCATCACCTAAAAACTGATATTGTCAACTTCCATGCGCTCGTAATTTAGACTTGTTTTTGTACAATTCTTTATAGAATATTTATTTTTAAATATTTTTTTTCATATTATTATTTTTTTCTTCAATTATAGAAAGATCCCTACTTCTGACTGCTTCTTTATGTGGAATTTTGACAAGTTACAAAATATAGTCGAGGGTATAAATAAAATGATCCATCTTTAATAACTTCACAGCACCATCTTCAGAGATGCTGAAAAGCGTATATCGGAATAAAGTATATTCGGTTGAGTGACATGGGCTTGGAGACACTTATGAATGGATGGTTGTAAAATCTGGACACTCAAGCCCATGTTACACAACCAAGTCGACTTTATTCCGGTATACGCTCTTCAGGCGGGGCCCTAATCTCGTTACCACGGTTGAAATCGCTCGGAGCTCGCCTGCGGAGGGATGTGACAGACGTATGGAATTACAATACATCGAGGGAGCTGTCAATGCGTATATGATTTATTGGAAAATCAAACCAATTTTGCCATCCCTCAACAGTGATCTATCAATTATCATTATTACAAATGAAAATTCATTTGTAACACATAATCATGCTGATAAAATGAAAATTTGTTTCGTAAAAATAAGTCAGCAAACACGGCTTTCATTGTCACTTTCTGAAGTGCCTTGAAAGGATTTGATGAATCCGTTATGAAAACACACTTATTAACTGATTTTTTAATTTCAACTTTTGAATGAATTTAGATATTTAGTCTTGAATACCAATTTTGAGTAGATAGGAATATTTCTATTTTCCTTCCATTTGACTGTACTTAGCAGAAAAAAGTGATTGATAAATTGTATTCAAATTGCAGTCTGCTGAAACAACTTGAATGTGCAAATAAGAATGATGTGCAAGTGTAACATGTGCTGACAAGAATAATCTGTCCGAGGACATTATTGATACGTTATAAATGCATTTCAAAAATAACTGTCAGATTAAAAACTGCATGTGCATTCAACGTTCAATTTATTTAAAATCATAACTTTTGACACGTATCCGATTTCCTCGACAACGCGATTGAAACTTGAAAAATAAATTTCAATACAAATACAAATGACAGATAAAATGAAAAAAAAAACTACACAACCATTTGACATTTTATAATGTCAAGTATATTGTGAAAATCGTACTCACCATTTAATTCCCATCTTTTATTTGTATTTTCTGAAAGCGATAGAAATAAATACGAAACGAAACAAGAATGTTATCTTGATTATCATGTCGCACCAAGTAAAACCAGCCACTGCAATTAACTGAGCCACTGATGCGCGGAATTGAGTTAAATCGACTGTATTCGATGTGTACGAGATACGCGAGCGAAAAACAGAGTGACAGCCTCCGTCAGTCACTCTGGCCATCTTGGATTGATTATCTGTCTACTACAGTAAACTGCTGACTGACGTCAACAATAAAATAACAAACAAAAAAAAAATACCAAGATTTCTTTTATTTCAGAGCAAATAGTGTATTGTAAGTTTGACAGATGCAGAAATGATGTCAGTTTGGAAGAGACCATCCTTATTACTAGCTGAGTTTAGTAAAACAATAAAATGTTCAGTGGGGTAGTAATATCACCCTCGTTGTGCCCCTTTCGAATTATGTCATCCTTAACTTTAACTCGGGAACAATAACTTTTGAAGATTCCTATGTTAAACTATGAATAAAAAAGTGCCGCAAAATTGAAAACGGAATTATCAAATTTGTATTTCATAACTTTATTATGAATATGTATCATCATAATGATTTGCATAATAATACCAATAATTATTATTTTCAATCGTTTGATTTAATACAATAATACAAGACAGTGTCGATACACACACAAACACATTATATATATATATATATATATATATATATATATATATATATATATATATATATATATATATATATATATATATATATGTATATATATATATATATATATATATATATATAAATATATATATATATATATATATATATATATATATTTATATATATATATTTGTATATATATATATTATATATATATATATATATATATATATATATATATATATATATATATATATATATATATATATCATGATCATGAAATTACGTCATTACAAGATGAAATAAAACGTTTTACCGAGTAGAAATATTCTTGTGAAAGGAATTTGTATAACCCGTTTTTTAAAAACAGATAAATTCTTCTTACTTTCGGTAGAGGATTCTATCTAGTCATAAACAATCATTAAACATGGTATTGTAAATCTGATATTGGACGAGTAGGTAAAGTCTTCCACTCAAAGGAATGGGATTCATATTTCGCCATAATTTTAAAAAACACCATTCACAAGGCTCATTTACAATGAAATACGACACTAACATTAATATGTAACACTACCGCCTCACGTATGTCAAAAACATGGAATCCAAACTGTCTATTCACAAAACACACGGAAATAACAACCTAATAGAATTCACAATTCCGAAAAACAGAATCTGTCAACCAGTTCAAATAGTTCGATTTACGCGCCACTTGTCTCTCATTTTGGGGCGCCGGAATAGCTCATAGTGGATGGAATACGGAGCTGTCAAGAGTGGAAATGGGCTTGGTGTGTCAGCTTTTGGTCACTCAGAAAGATGATGTGCCTATTCGAGAGAACAATCAAAACCTGACCCAAATATCCCTATAGCAATAGCTTCTCTATGCTCTAACGACAGTCGAACGTACCATCAATCAACACATCGATATGTTCGATGAATAACCAAACATGAACGGAAAAACACCGAGTCGCGTGGCCGAGTGGTAACACACTGAACCGTCATTCAGGAGACAGGGGTTCGATTCCTGCCATTATCGACCATCCTGACAGGGGTTTTTCGTGGTTTCCCTCTGTCGTTCAGGTCAATACTGGAATGGTTCCTTGACAATAGGCCACGACCGACTCCTTAAAACACACAAAACACCTAATAAAATAACCTTTCATCTCATCATCCCATCATCTCATTCATCATCAACAGACGCCAATAGATCGTAGCCATCAGTATAGGGCGTTGTTAAATCCAATATAAAAAAAATGAACGGAAAAGTAAGAACATGATCCTTTCCATAAATGTTTCTATTTTCAAATCTCAATATACATTTTTAATCAAAATCTCCTCCTTCTCCCTCCCTTCCTTCCCCGTCACCCGGTGGTACAGATACGGTTTACATATTCCGTCAAATATGGTCAATAAAGTCATATTATCATGATCCTTCAACTCGCTCAGGACAGAAAAGCCGCTGCCCGAAGGCATCACTATTATCGTCATATATATTACCAAGTCTACCATATTTATGAATACTTTCAGTGAAACTAAATTGAAATTCTAATATAATTATAAGGTGTTTGAGGTTTTCACGACTGAATATGAGGTATTTATTGGGTGATTTTGCCGAGGTATTTATTGGGTCATTTCGTCGCGTCGTGTGAGATAAAATCCTCGACGTTTCGGACTTCATGTTGCGACATTTCTCAAGAGTCAGTCAGGTTCAAAACTAAGAACCGTCTTGGAAGAAAGTGAGGGAGAACGACTAAAATGATGACTGACTTTGGTGATGAATGATAAATGATGAAAATGATCAATGACCCCCCATTAATCATGTGATAGATCTAAAACTATAAGAATTGACCCCTCAATACAATTGATTATTCAAATTGATATCATTCAATTGAAGTGTAATTCATAACTCACGAAAACATCATTAAAATTTGAATGATGAATTATGAATACATACATATATAATAGGATTGGATGAGTAATCACGTCAACATACATTTCATTGTTGCGAGTGTATCTTCAATAATAATGTGTAACGGTAGTTTATGATTCTTGCAACTTAGTTCATATTGTTATACAAATCGAACATCTGACACCTGCAATTATCAGTCAATATCGCTCCTCCATCCGCACCATCCACACCCATCCACCCCCATACCTGAATCTTATATAAATCATGTCAATATTGCCCACTGCCTCACACCCCGCACCATTCTCCATGACTTGTCACCTCGATCAATCTTGACCCCTCAATAATTTTAGGCCGCCTCTGATTCAGTCGTTCCCTTTCTTCTGAGACGGTTCTTTCTTCTCAACCAGACAGACTCTTGATATAGGTCTCATCATGGAGACCGAAACGTCGAGGATTGTATCTCACGCGGTGCGACGAAATCATGGAGACTGAAACGTCGAGGATTTTATCTCACGCGGTGCGACGTAATCATGGAGACCGAAACGTTGAGGATTTTATCTCACGCGGTGCGACGAAATCGTGGAGACCGAAACGTCGAGGATTTTATCTAACGCGGTGCGACGAAATCGTAGAGATCGAAACGTCGAGGATTTTATCTAACGCGGTGCGAGAAATCGTGGAGACCGAAACGTCGAGGATTGTATCTCACGCGGTGCGACGTAATCATGGAGACCGAAACGTCGAGAATTTTATCTAACGCGGTGCGACGAAATCATGGAGACCGAAACGTCGAGGATTTTATCTCACGCGGTGCGACGAAATCGTGGAGACCGAAACGTCGACGATTGTATCTCACGCGGTGCGACGAAATCATGGAGACCGAAACGTTGAGGATTTTATCTCACGCGGTGCGACGAAACCATGGAGACCGAAACGTCGACGATTGTATCTCACGCGGTGCGACGAAATCATGGAGACCGAAACGTTGAGGATTTTATCTCACGCGGTGCGACGAAATCATGGAGACCGAAACGTCGAGGATTTTATCTAACGCGGTGCGACGAAATCGTGAATACCGAAACGTTGAGGATTTTATCTCACGCGGTGCGACGTAATCATGGAGACCGAAACGTCGAGGATTTTATCTAACGCGGTGCGACGAAATCATGGAGACCGAAACGTCGAGAATTTTATCTCACGCGGTGCGACGAAATCGTGGAGACCGAAACGTCGAGGATTTTTATCTCACGCGACGCGACGAAACCATGGAGACCGAAACGTTGAGGATTTTATATCACGCGGTACGACGTAATCATGGAGACCGAAACGTCGAGGATTTTATATCACGCGGTGCGACGAAATCGTGGAGACCGAAACGTTGAGGATTTTATATCACGCGGTGCGACGAAATCATCCAATATCAAATACCTTGTAATATAATTCCTATACGTAAATAACTCACATAGTTTCAACATCATATCTGTGACATGTTAAATCGTGTTGAGTCAGGAGGCTCATTCTGAAACTGGATTTCGATCATATGGAAATGAAAGCGATTCGGTACGTTCGTATGATGAATGATATTTTTTTCCGGCCCATAGCCATCGAATCCGTTTCGGTTGTCATGGAAATCAACGGCGGATTCGATTGTATGTAAATCGACGGATATTTTCAGAATATGCCTTCAGATCTGAATAAAATATAATTGGTAATTTAATTTGATTTATTTGGATTGGAAATCAGTTGAACACATCCGTAAACCACATAACGTAATCAACTATAACACAATCGTATTTTTTTACAATACTATATGTATCACTGATGTCGTTTAAAGAGCAATTATTGGAAATTGGTTTGATTTCAGGACACTGATTTACAAATTGTGTTGCATCCGCTTATCTCAATCGGCGATAATAATGTGTAGCTGCGAGCACAATGCCAAAATCGATGTAGGCAAAGGGCGTAAATCCAATTATTATGCACTCTATGTAATGCACTTACCAAATGAAGTTCCATTGCGATTTTACTCAGAGGTGTCACCCGTCATTGAGATTCATTCGATTAGAGAAACGAAGACGAGAGCAGCTTAGAAATTAGTACAGAATTTCTTGAACTGAAGGATGTGAATTCTCCAGTTTGATGCGGGTGAAGGTTTGCTTGATGTAACCGCTCAGAACTGTAACAAAAAGAAATGAGTTTGTAACTATTAATTGATCCAATTATTCATACTTGGATCTAATTGAACAATACTTTGACAGAAAATACGTGAATATTGAAAAAAAAAATTTTTTTTTTCAATAACATCGAAACTTGATACAAAATCATTGTTCCCCAATTAAGGCTAAGGATGGAAAGTAGGCAAATATTATAAGATGTATAATATCATATATAATATATTATAATACATATAAGATGGAAAATATTGAAAAATATCAACTTTTTCGAACAGAATAAAATTCTTCTTCGATTAATGCCATCCGAGGGGTGAACAACTACATACCTCAAAAAGGACAATGTGGTAACAGAAAATATCGTGTGGCATACACCTGATTTCATATTTCAAGGAATTTCACGGAGATTTCACGGGACTTCAAGAAGATTTCAAGGGATTTTAAGAAGATTTCAAGGGATTTCACGGAGATTTCACAGGACTTCAAGAAGATTTCAAAGGATTTTAAGAAGATTTCAAGGGATTCCAGAAAGATTTCATGACATTTGTACACCAGATTCCAGAAGTTGTGGACCCCTAGATGCCATCGCAAGTATGCAGTTTTATGGCATTACCGGTACTATGTTTTTAGTATGTCGATATACTATTCAAGTTGAAGTAAAATAGTACAAATCACAAATACAATACACAATACAAAGTACTATACAATACAAAGTACTGTGCAAACTACAATACAATACAAAGCAATTATTTTTATCAAAAGATTCATATGTCTTCATCTAAAACGTGAAAGCCACGGTGACGTAAACAAAGGATTTCACGATAACACACAAAACTTCTATTTGATAGGGGAGGAAGTGCGTGGTTTGCGTTTCACATTTTCACCCTTATAATCTAGATTTTCCAATTCATTTTCTCAGAGATAAATCTTCGTTTCGTAACAGTCCTTAGGTCTAACAGCCCATCCCAAATAAATACATTCATTATTATACTGGTGATAACAACGTCGGAGATTATCATCGGCCAATTGCCTGCAATATGGACAAGCTGATTTTGGCAAGAGCGTATACATTTTGGAGAAGTCCACTGCCAATTAGATGAGAGTTGTGATCTGTGTTTTGGAAGACAAAGTTATTGCAGTTGGAACTATACGCTATAGCTACATGAATAAGAGCTGGGAAGAGTATAGATCGTCATTCGGAAGGGTTGTTTAGTTAACTGCTTCCAACCCTTACTTAGCTCATCGCCAGTTATCACTGCCATCGATCAACATTGTTTTCGTACATGTCAAACGCCTTCGTTCTAAAACATCTCAACGTTCTACTTAGGCCCAGTATTACCAAGTCCAGTTAGTATTTATCTGAGAGTTGGTAAAAACAAATACCACAGGTAACCACGGTGATAACAAGTTTGAACTGTCAGATAAAGGCTAACTAGACTTGGTAATACCGGGTCTTAATAAATTAATAGTAGAACTTTTTTGAAGATATCAATTCTGTTCGATTCCGCTATTAAATTTTTCAAGGGCATGCCTTCAAAGTAGTTATACAGATTATAAGTTGGACATTATTTTTACATTGAACCAATTTTAATGGCAGTTAATTTGTCTAGTTTCAACGTCTTAATACCTGCGAGTATTATCTGCAGTTAAATTAAGTCAATATAAAAGTGGCCTTTCTAAATGCAAAGACCTTGAATCTTTTGTGCAAATGTACCTTGGTGATTTATTTATTTTCGGTTATCGCTCGGCTAAAATAAATCTTCACTCTATAATGATTTGCTTCTAGTGGCCAAACTAATTTAATCGATATAAATAAACATAACAATAATTTGAATGGCAAACTTGAATTATATGACCATATATTTTATAAGAGAACAGTTATAATGAAGTCACCAAATGACATTTCTAAGCGTATTGGGATTGAAATGATCTCAGCAGGGAAAAATAATCATCCCAATTGTGATGTAATTAACTACCTGTATCAGGTGGAAATTTTATAATTTCAGATAAATTCTTTGAGACTGATATCGCCAGAGTGGAATTGGAAAATGAGCGCTAATTGTCACGAAAACTTTTCCCCTATGAAACTTGAAAATAGTGTTGATGTCATAATAGTATATAGTAATAGTAGCCGCGTAACGTAACAAGTGTAGTATTGGTATATAGTACTATAGTAGCGTAAAACCGCAAATAAAAATATGCAGTCTATATCGGTGTATGGTTATATTTATTGACCTTGATACACAAAGAATAGTGGTTTATACATTTTTAGCGAAGAGTTAACCAAAGAGAAACCAACGTGATTTCTATCTATTAGTGACAAAACAATAATAAGTATTGGAGAATATTTTCGAAACGATGATTTTTCGAACAATGAGCTCAAAATATGTGATAAAAACGAATAAGATTTTTTTTCTATTTAATAAAAAACGGCTATAATAGGCCTATACAATTTTCAATTTCGAAGCAGCTACTATTGTGTTATTGTACTAATTACTATAAGTATTATTATAATTATTGGTACCAATTACAAATGTAAATTACGAAGGTTGAACAACTAGTAAATTTGGTGTACACCCGATTTCAGATGGATTTCAAGGAATTTCAGATAGATTTCACGAGATTTCAAGGAAATTTCAAGGGCTTTCAAGGAAATTTCAAGGGCTTTCAAGAGGATTTCATGTCAAGTGTACACCAGATTTCAGGAGTTGAACCCCTCGGTAAATTACTAGTATTTGAGAAACGATCATTTTTTGCATTAAGAATGTACAACACAAGTTCAAAAGAGAGGATAAAAACGAATAAACAAAGTTTTATATTAAATGAAAAACGTTTCATATTAAATAAATTTGTTTATGAAATATAAAATATAAAATTTCCAATCCCGAAGCAATTACTAATTTTAATCACATATTTGCCACACATAAATCAATTTTATTAATTTCCCGATGACCACTGCAACACTTCAACATAGAATATACACGTTGGTTGACATGCATGATACATTGGGATTGATTAACATTCAGCGCAAAGCAATGGCACGGTGCAAAAATCATGATTAACTCATTGGACTTGACGTTTAGGTCATCAACTTCATTTTAGAAGTGACTTGGAAATAAAAGTATAAGGATATTCCTTGATTTTCATATACTTGAATCAAATGCAGTTTATAACACTGACCTACAGCTACATTATTTATAAATATATGTATAATTATATACCTACAATGATTATTCCAACAACAGCTAAATTATTTGGGCGTACGAATAAGCGGGTGACATGATATTATACGAAGTGATGTTACGGGAAAGAACTCTTTTACAAGAACCCATGCATTATGCCTCATAAATAACGTTGACTCAAGTTTCTAAAGCGTTACCTTATTTGACTGAGCTACGAAGAGCGGTCACAATTAAAATAAACGTGTTTTAAATTTAGTGTTTAATTTTGTCAAGATTCAATCTACCAAATTTCAAGTAATTAAATAACTCAGATGATTTAGTTCACAGGTTACTGAACTGAACATCTTTATCAAGTAGTCTATTTCAGAGAATCACTGATCACTGGAGTCTGGCAGCATGCTTTCCACGCGAGATCGACGTTTGAGTCGAATGCGAGGTTCACTGTATATAGATAGTTCATCAGTAAAACTGAACTATATTTGATTTTCTTAATTATTTTACTATTATAATATAGTATAATAAAACATAATGTCATACCGTATTTTGCTGTATACGTCCATTGTAATCTCGAAAGAGAGCAAAAACCGAAAAATAATGAGCCATTATACTATTTTAGCTATTACCATTTCATTACCGTTTTCGAACTTTTATAAACATTCCGGCACACTTCGAGAAACTTACGTTATACAAAAAAAAAATAATACTAAATCTTATGTATCAAAACTGTATTTAAAAAACCAAAACAAACCAAAAAAACATAAGCGTATCTGTATCGGTACACGCGCCTACAGCTCGCGTCTATTCTAAGTTGCAGTCGCCAGAACAACTTCCACCAGCAAAGTTGTTCGCCGATGAACTGTCGAGCTAGAGCTAGAGGATGCGGCTTTCTGTGTGTCTGCTCGGCAACAGAGACCGCACGAGAACGTCGAGTGGGGGAGAGAGAAAGAGAGTGAGAGAGAGTGAGAGAGAGAGCACGACCTGGGTTGGCGGGAAACACTGGATGTGCGCCTATCAAAAGATGCGCCGCGACGCGGCTGTGTTTGCTATACCGACGCTACATACTCGAAGTGAGACTTTCTGAGAGCATTCAAGAGCTGGCATCACCACGAAACATAAAATAACACTCGCTTGAGTAGTTAGTAGAAATTCTAAAAACACATCTAACTCTAAATGTTTTGTTGGGTGTAATCGATCCACAATAGAAGAAAGTATAGTGAAAGTATACAAAGAGTGTTGGTTAATCTACAATGACGGAAATTAGACGGTGATCAACAAAAATATGTTATGATTATGAAATAACTGACCAATTACCTAAATGTATTTCGTTGTTAGAGCTTTCCATCAGGCAGAATGAAGTATATTTTTATTTTACCTGAAAGTACGCATGATGAATTATTCGAACATAAACGAAGTCGACTCTTTTTATGCCCGTAACAAACGGAAGTAGATTTGAGCGATCACTTCAACATTTCCTAGCTAGGATATATTTGGTAACACGATGTATCAATTAAAAGTCTTTTTCGTGTTCGAATCACAGATCGAATATATAGACTAACTGACTAACCAAATTCAGGTGAACTATATGTGTGAAAAAAGTATCCGAATCCGAACAGGTAGGTATAGTATACGACCGTGCGAGAATACTGGCTTGGTACACACATAAAAGACGAGGTATAAGAGGTGTATAACTGGTCCTATCGTGACTAGGTGAGGGAGTGCGTGCGTTTCACCAGCAAAGGCAGAAAAGAGACGGAACGATATCAAAAGACTTGAAAGAGCTGGCATAGAAAAAAAAGATGTTCATTAAAAAAAACGGCTAAATATTCATTCAAATGTTCAAAGTTTTCACCATCGAGTATTGTTAAATGTACCATGGATTGACATAAAAACATAGTTTTGACATAGTTTTTGAATAAAAAGTGATCGCACTCCTTCGCACACGTCTCAAATGGATTGTGTGTGAATCAAAATCAATGAACGAAATAACTAAAAGTTGAAGACAAAAATGTCTGAATAATTATTTCGTTGTGATATATCTTTGATTCAAGTTTTGAAACCCATATCATTTTTATTTTTAATTATCAATTATTCTTACATTATTCTTATGAATAAGTGATTATTTTCAGAATGCATGACTTGAATGAAATCTACTCACTACCTATATTCAGACCCTTAATCATCACTCAGTTAGGGACAGATGTAAATTAGAATAAGCACATCAACACAATAATAAAAAAATAAAAAAATAAATATATATATATATATATATATATATATATAATTTGCTAACCAGACCTCATTATAAAAATAAAATATTTGTGGAATTCGCGTGGGCGTCACTTCATAGTCCAATTTCCTCACCGCACCCAAACCTTTGTTACGCCACTGTTCTACAGGTAAATAACAGGTGGTTTCTATAAGCACTTCTCTGTTATGCATTGGCCAGCGTGACTAGCATCGAGGATCCGAGTTGACTTGCTTGCTTGCTCATCGCTTAAAACAGCTGATGGACAGACAGGTTCATTGCCTCACCGTAACACCTCCACAGTCGCACATCAGAGACATGGAGAAGGACTACAATAGGCGTCTCCCACTTTAGTAATCGGTAGCTCAACCAAACATGTTCTGATTTACTATTTGGCTTCATTTATTATAACTAGTCAAACGCAGCATATTATGCGTTGTAAGATGAGCGAGATATCTGAATAAGGGTTGTTTTAGTAGTTCTACCCTCGCTACTTTATCGACTCTGATATTCTACCTTGAGCATATGGAAATAATTCGTTGTCAGGCAAATCTAGAAAGCAGGGAATCTGAGCAACTTAATTGACCATTGTAGATGGGCGTGACTTATACGAAGCAGGGGAAATTTTAGATACCTTGATTGGTTATTTTCCTATATTCCCCTGCTTCACTGTCCACTTGATTGGTTTTTATATTTTGTGACATCACGAGGGCGGACGATCTACATCGGTCAATTCTGTATGAACATTTCTATAATATATTTGATGAATAAAAACAGTCATTTGATTTTTTTTCTTCAAAACGGCTGACAAAATGGTGATTATATGTGTATCATTTATGTGTGAACATTCAGAGAGAATTTTTTTTTTTCGGAGATTTCATTTTTTTAAATTTTCTTGCCCAGCCTAATCTTATGGGGTTTTTAGAAACTTTGACATGATATTTCTCAAAATCTATTCTACCGATTCATTCCCAAAACTATACAGTTTTAAGTTGTAAGAGTTTTCCCGTATAAAAAAAGTTTCATGTTGATCAGTCGAACCGTACGACCTGTGCAGTGCTTACAAAAAAGAAAAAAAAAACACAGACAAAGCTGTATAAGAGTGGGATGAAGTCTTCGCTACGCTCATCTAATCAATGAAAATAAAGATAAATGTAATCCTGTAACGGGGCATTACGGTACATCTGAAAATAATATGGCAACCTATACCAAATTTATTGCGCACAAAATTGAACACATGGATTGAAAGATCATTTATTTATTTTTTTGATAGATTCTTGATACAAAATCATTGTTCCCCAATTGACGATTGTAGATGGGCGTGACTTATACGAAGAAGGGGAAATTTGAGATACCTTGATTGGTCATTTCCCTATTTCCCCCGCTTCACTGTCCACTTGATTGGTTTTTTATTTTGTGACATCACGAGGGCGGACGATCTACAATGGTCAATTAAGGCTATGGATGAGAGTAGGATAGTTTGGACAAGAGCGATCTCACCAACCTATTTTAATTATTTTGAATTTTGAAAATACTCATTTTGAAACCAGAACTACGCTATCTATGACCATACTTTTCTTCAGCCTTAAATTTCTAAAAGTCCGCAACACATTATCATAGTATAAACCGGGGTGTGTAATATATCCGGATATTACCAGCATTACATTAAGAGTAAACCAAACAAAAGAATGTTGCTACCTGTTTTATATAAATATATTATATATATATATATATATATATATATATATATATATATATATATATATATATATATATATATATATATACTCATATGATATGATATATATGTTATGATATCTTCCACAATTCAATATGTTTATATTCATTCCATTGGATTTGGATGTCGATATATTATATATATATATATATATATATATATATATATATATATATATATATATATATATATATATATATATATATATATATATTATAAATGTGTAAATGTTGACAATCAGCAAACAGTTATTATTCGACTGTTGTTGATTTTCTGCACGAATGCAGATTTTCATTAATCATTTATTTCTCATTTTGTGTGGCCTGTCAATTGGCTGAAATCGCTACGATCGATTTACAATTACGAAACATAACTCAAAATACATAAATAAAAGGAAACCTAGTTCATGTTAATACTAATATCAGTATTATATTATATGTTAGTATCTCTGTTAGGGTTACTTATCCTCGTTGAAAATAATTTTCATCATCTACATTATTCGATATATTACAGAAAAACAATAAACGCAATTCTTCCTCATGTAAACGTGATAACTTAGATTATACGCAATTCTTACACAAATGTCTTCTATACTCACATGTTGGCTTTTCCCGTCCTGCTCATATCCTCGGCACGTGATATACTTACTTAAACAATGATTTTAACTTCGTATTAACTTTAGTTACTTGTGACGCCTTCCCTTGTGAATTGCGACGACTTAGCTCGCAGAACTGAAATTCAATTATCTGCAGCCGTTTGGTTCGCTATTTTAAAAGTTGATCTTTAGTTTTCTCGTGTATAGGAACTGTATCCTAGTGCACGGATAAGGGATACCTCATCACGGATACGGGATACCCTAGTGTACGGATAAGGGATACCTTATCACGGATACGAGATACCCTAGTGCACGGATAAGGGATACCTTATCACGGATACGGAATACCCTAATGTACGGATATTGTTCTACGAAAATATTGTAGATAGTCGATGTCCTCTTTGCGTACTGACTTGTCAAATGTGAGTATTTATTAAAGGTCGATATTTTGATTTATATTTTTTTTGTCTGTGATCATGATTTTTGCTATGGGAACGTTATTATATTTATACATATTTTTACAAAAATGACATTTAGATGGGAGACAGAGGTGTTGATAATGAGGCATGTTGGTGTAGGGCCACATCTGATTTCTCATTACAGAAACCATGTTTGATTTTTTTTATTCCAGTGATTTCTTTCAAACCGGTGATTTTGTGATTCCAAATGATATTTTGGATATTTTTTAAATTCGATTTTGGAGGATTTTTAAAGATTTTAAAGATTTTGTTAATATCAATTTTTTATTCCACTGTATTTTTTTTCAAATTGTACACCTCCAATTCCTCGAGTTCACCCCACAGGGTAAAACATTGGCTAATATACGCTGTACCGTCATTCAGAATTTAGGGTTCGATCACCGCCATGGTCGACCATACAAACAAAAGTTTTTGTTTTTCTTCAGTCGTTTGGATTGGTTTCCTACAATGAGCCATGGCCGCCTCCTTCCCACTGTATCCAAAATACATTTTTTTTCCCGCTGATAATGGACATTCATATATTTTTATGAACAATATATATATATGATGAATCACAGCAAATAAAACAACCACTACATCCACAATATCCCACAAAATAATCTTATTCGTCTGATAATCCAATATCTCATTCATTATTCACCGGTCCAGTGGATAGAGCCAGTATAACATAACCAATAAAAATAATAATAGAAAACGAAGCACACAGATGATTATAAACGGAATATCTTTTACAGATATCGTTATTTCCGTTTGAGGGTTTTCATATAAATCAAGTATCTAGAGGTTTGCGGTTATTAAACAAAAGTAGAAACAATGTATAAGTACTTTGTGCCCCTACTGGTAGACAGTATCATAAAGTCAAGGAGAAAATCGATCCGTCCTCCTTGAATACGTACATTCTCTTCCACGCCTCGACGACGACTAGCCAAGAATGATGAAAAATATTATTCTAAAGGATGTTTTTCTGATTTCAACAAAGTGTCATAGCGTACAAAGGATTTCAAATACTCATCAGCGTTCGTAAGAGATAATGAGAGATGATGTTCGTATTCAAATGGAAAACAAGCTCGTTAAAAATGGCTGAACCAAAAAATCTGAATATTCCTCGTAATAGTGGATGGTAATAATTGTATTTCGCAGGAATACAACAATTGTATTTTGAATGAATGAATATTAGGGTTTCAAGGCGCATCGACAGCGAGGTCATTTAGCGCCGAATTGTATTTTCTAAAATATTTTCTATTTACATTCACGATTCTGGTATTTTAGACTCTGTTATTTTTGTATAGACACAATCTTTTAATTTAAAATGGATGTTACCGAGATGACTAAAACAAAGTATAGCACAAAATGCAAAAGTGAGGTTAATAATGTTGCCAAAACATATACAAATCTCAAGTCAATTATTCGACGAGAATGTCCAGATGTAATGAACCTTTTTCAGTCTTTTCTCGATCTGTTCAGTGCGTATGTATGTGTGAGCCTGTTTATTTTTACGATTTTTTTTGTTTTGTTCATGTTGGCTCTTAAGTAAGCTTTATGCGTAAACAATGAACCGTTGATTTAGAATTGTTTTAGTTTGTTCGATTTCATCAGCAAGATTTTTTAAAATTGTGAAAAGGAAATCGAGACGCCTGAAGAGTGCATATACTGGAATGCGGATACTACCTATAGAGTGAACGTGGGCTTGATATGTTCACTTAAATAGAGGATGTGATAGTGACCCAAATAACCCTAACCAATTCCCCCAAATAGTAGCTCTTACAGCATTATTATACACGCCAAACCCACGTTCACTCTTGGTAGTATTTGTATTCCAGTATATGCTCTTCAGCGCCCCCAGGAAGTCTGACTATTCGTTAAGAAGAGTCATAAAAAGTATGCTTATCTTATTACCAACCTATTTTTGAAATCTATTCAAAATTAAAATGGATCTATTTTCAGAAATAAAAAAAAATAAAAAAAATTGATGAAAACGTCTTTGCACAACTAGGTTTTTTACCGTGTACAAAGTATAGTGCGTATTATCTATCACGCAACTAGTTTTTTTACAAAGAAAACTAGAATATTGAGTTGTAAAAGAAAACAGAATATTCTTTAATCACACATTGATTATTATCATCATCTGATTATTGTAACAACAACAACAGTATTTGGGGTCACAAATAAATGGGTGAGTGTTCATGATGTTTACAAAAACCTACATCTTACGCGGGAATCGAACCCACGACCAACTTGACTTCTGTTTCAATTTCCAAGCCCATAACTGTCACCACGTAATACTCTAATTATGGGTTAATTGTTGTACGCTTGTATGACATGATGGAACGACGTGCTAACGACGCTGCGGTTTGACGACGTCGTGCACGACACACGTCTCCACTCGTCTCTTAGAGCATCATGAATGATTATCACGAGTTGACTCCACATAGAACCAGAAGCCACGCAAGCAATCGGAAATAATTAAACATTTTCCTACGAACAATATTCATTTCCGAGTGCAAATTAATTAATTAATTTTGTTACTTGTCAACAAGTCTTGAAGCTGTCAACATATAGCTGTCAACATATAGTTATACAACATACAAAGTACTACTTCGACTAATTCTAATAATTTGCCACTATTTCTATCTTATAGTCTAGAGTCTAGACTGGAATACAGTCACATCTAGTCTGGAGAGTGTGCATACAAAAAATTCAAGCAGAGAAATACATTTTGTTGGTTGTCAAGTCGAAAAAGTTGTATTTTGAATTTTGATCGAAAATTATAAATAATGAAATGTGCAGATTTATGATAATATTTTGAACCTAACTTTTCTTTTTTCGAACACTTTTCTCGAAGCTATGTCAAGAAAATATCAATTTGATATACCGGTATACAGTATTCAATTAACCCACACTCAACGATCGTGAGAGATTGAATGATTTATTAATCGAGATTAATGTAATGACAGAAACGCCTTAAGCTCGTCACTGTATAGAGTATAATATACACGAAATGTGGCATGCCCACTGTTCAACTGAAAAAACACGAGAAAGCGTTTTAGGTGGTCTATTTTTACCCTGCTTCAATGGTGAATCTATAAAGTTGTGTAATCAATGATTGAATTGCTATCACATGGGTGTGTCCAGTATACATGTCACGAACGCTGTTAATATTTAAAAAAAAAAAATGATCATAATATTATACGTGCTCACGCATTTTAAAACGGAATTTTAAACTAAAATTACATTGTATTTCAAGTTTCAACCTTTAACTGCATAATAATTGAGCACTTCTGTTGCGTATAGATATAGACTGTTATAACCTTTAATTACTGGAAGTTTCATTGCATAAAGCTGTACGGTAATTATGTTAAAATTGAAATTATTTATTTGACATCGACGTAGATGGGAATTGAGGTGGAGGTCTAATTTAAAGGAACCACTCAAGGGACCTCAAGATGACCTCAGTTGGGTTCGCATTCGATTCCCGGCCGCGTGTGTCAGACCAGTGTAACTCTATATACCAGCATTGGTTAGTTTTCAATCTGCCTCCGATATGAAAGATTAAACTGGCAATGTTGACAAACACGTTTTGTCAACTTGATGCTCCACTGAACTCTCTCTTTGATATTAGTTCAGTATATTGCTTTTTTTATTATTGAGAACTGGTATATTATCAGTTATCGTTTGGAATTATATAGTCAATTCTAACAAACACGTATGGTATCATTTTTCAATTTCTTAAAAAAAAAATACATACATATTCCTGAGTAGATGATGATAAATTTTCAATTTCACCTCATTCACTTTGCTCATGCATGAACAAAGATATTTAAAGGGTTTTCACAGTAAAAATAAAAAATGATGAAAATTGTTATCACACAAAGTACAGACACATAACAGATAAAGTGTGACCAATTGAAGTGTTATCGATTGAGCTAAAAGAATCGACGGATGTTGATCCACTTGATCAAATGGAATATATAATTATCACTACCCCTTACACAACTATAACTAAATGGACCTTGTCAAATTTGACTTCTGTTTTTTTATACAAGAGTTCTATGGTTCAAGTTCTGCTTTTAGTCGTGAGCACAGTTACATACTAACAACTATAGCTCTATGTGCATGTGACCGTTGAGTTTCGAACTCAGTATACCAATTGTCTCGTGCTAGAAATAGTCAAGTACACATCCTCCATGCATAACAATACGGGGAACAAGCGCTGAAGAGCAGTAGAGATTGGAGGATGCTTCAGGAAGCCTATGCTTGACAAATATTTCAAGCCATTCAGCTGGCTCATGCTTGAAAAGTGTGGTATTAGTGAGCTATGTATTCTGGACTTCTTTCAAGTATTAACTCTACCCCTATATCTTGTGGCAGGTCTAATGAGGTGTCTAAGGGTAGGTTTACAGAATGGTTTTGGACGCAATGTTCATATATATATATATATATATATATATATATATATATATATATATATATATATATATATATATATATATATATATATATATACATATATATTTATATATATATATATATATATATATATATATATATATATAAATATATATATACATATATATATATATATATATATATATATATATATACATATATATATATATATATATATATGAATATATATATATATATATATATATATATGAATATATATATTCAATATATATAAATGTATATATATATATATATAAATATATATATATATATATATATATATATATATATATGTATACGAATGAATATATATTTATATATATATATATATATATATATATATATTCATATATATGAATATATATATATATATATATATATATATATATATATATATATATATATATACATATATATATATATATATATATATATATATATATATATATATATATATATATATATATATATATGAATATATATATTCAATATATACATATATTTATATATATATATATATATATATATATATATATATATATATATAAATATATACGAATATATATATATATATATATATTTATATATATATATATATATATATATATATATATATATATATATATATATATATATATATATATGTATATATATATATATATATATATATATATATATATATATTTATATATATGAATATATATATATATATATATATATATATATATATATATATATATATATATATGTATATATCATGTATATTGTATTGTTTATCATTTCACATTACAGGGTACATAGTGAATGAGCAGCTATAGGCACGATAAGAAAATCGTTCGCATTAGTAGCCCATACAACTAAATTCTAACTTTCTAATAACGAACTTGGAGGGAAATGTTCGGGTTTCTGGGATGAGGGAAGCTTGAGAAGAAATAGAAAAAATCAGTTTATGGATTATTAAAGAAAATACCAAGAGTTATTTGTAAGCATGTCATGAACTAATGACAGACTTATAAGACGGTTATGAATTAAAGGGATACGTTTATTCAATTTAAGGAATCAGTCAAAATTGGATTTGGAACTTTGAACGAACTAACGACAATTTAGTAAAACAAGATTTAAATTCATATCAAGTTGAGTAAATTTTTGTCAAATCCTAGGTACGAAATCAGTAACATGAATAAAGTATCTCAATATATATCCTAATTTGAATGAATTTATAGCGTATAAGACCAACGGAGTAAAAACAAATCAATTTCAAAAAGTCAATAATATAGATTGAGAGAAATTTGATTGAATGCAATTCAGTGGTATAAAGATCTCCTTGACCTTTGAAAGCAGAAACTGTTTTAAATGAAACATGTATAGTCGACGACACGAACACATAAATAATTCAAATGTCAATTTCTCTGGTTATTATTGTACGGAATAAAAGTCAACTCCATTTGTTTTCAAGCCCTTGGAAAATCGTCGAGGGGTTTTCACCCCGACAATTAATGACAAATTGATTACTTTTCTACTCACCGTTATTCTGCATGAATAATTCCATTCATTCT
Source organism: Brachyptera risi (assembly GCA_964007535.1). Taxonomy (NCBI): domain Eukaryota; kingdom Metazoa; phylum Arthropoda; class Insecta; order Plecoptera; family Taeniopterygidae; genus Brachyptera; species Brachyptera risi. Next base: position 44,261,057 of record OZ023328.1, read on the forward strand.
AATGAACTCAATAGAGGATTAGTTAATAATGTGGGATGGCTCGTTGACTCCTTCATATTATACGACACGACCGTCTTCTTCCCATCATTCCTATAGACCGGCTAAATAGGGCTATTTACCATACGCATTTCAGTGTTTTTTTTTTACTGTTGTTTAACGACCCCACCAACAGCTAGGTTATATAGAGAAAATATTTTCTACACAGAAACGCTGTACTCAAGGTATATAACCTACAATAAAAATGGATATTCAAAGAGTATTATAAATTTAATTTTTTTTTTCAACTCCTTGTTCTAACAAAGTAAGGTAAGTATACTTCACAAGGGCACAACATGTTGACTTGATTCTTCCAGTTCCAAGTCCTCTTATACTTTTAATAATTCATTTATAGACTGAAATAAAAGTATATTTCGTTTAATTTTTGAAAATGAATTAAAATTATGGCATCAACTTGATCCAATTATGTTTTACTCAGGGATGTAACTACCATGTCTTAATTATATTCATATTCATTACCTAATTTTTATTCATCACCCAATATTCATCACTTAACAATAACCTTGTTTCTTTCTTAATTATCTTAATATTTAATTTTGTTTATAAATATGACCGACAACATAAAATTTGTCTAACCCACAGATAAACTACACTTTGTGGACTATTGTGGATGTAGTGGTTGTTTTATTTGCTGTGAATAATTATGTATATGTTGTTCATGAAAATGTATGAATGTCCATTATCAGCGAATAAAAAAAAAATTGCGAATAAAAATAAATAAATGAATAAATGAAAAACAAAAAAAATTAAAAAAAAAATGATAAACTAATGAATAATTTAAAATCAATTATGGCATATCACTAAACCTATACCTACGCAACAAAGAAGAAATGATGTAATATACCTTCACAGGATTCGCAATTCAAGAGTAAGTAATTGTGACTTTATATGGTTTCAGAGAGCGGGGCAATTTATTTATCGGAACATTGTTTTTAGGAGATAAGTTTTGAACATTATCAGCCGATAATTCAATAACTCTAATTCAGTAGCAACACATGTCTTTTTAATATCTACAAAATATTATTTTGCCTTATATTCATCTCCCTATAGGCTTATAATGATGATCATCATTGTGTTCTTTTATTTGAGTTTTCACTTTCATATATTTTGAGAAACCATAAAAGACAAGGCTCAAAATAACCCATTAGTCGTTGTCGCGCCTCTATAAGCCCGATATTTACTCGACATTATAGAATTAAAAAGTCAGCAACACTGTGTAATAATGTTTATACTAGCTTTTTATGTTTCTAACACCCCTAACATCACATGTGGCTTCAACTATATAATTTGCTTTTATATTTCAGCGATGTATTTTTTACTTATGGCCAAAATTTCCAACATGAGCTGACTGGCAGATAAGTGTCATCATCACCATGTTACTCATGCCTTTTGTTTTCACTAACTCTTATAATGAAGTTAACTGGACTTTGTAATTCCCAGCCCTTTGATTAACATGGTTAGCGCCTTCTGAAAACACGACCAGTTTTAATTCATTTATAACTAGTAGGACCACTAAAACCTTCGTAGTATTGGATTTTCAATCCGATTTTATAATATATGTTTATACGCATGCGTGTAGGAAGCTGTTATATATTGAGCATTTGCTACAGTAGCATTTAAATGTGTCATCATAAAAATGTGCCTACTGTGCCCATTGATTGTTTTCAAAATTTAACACAATTACGGAATTGTAACAACTCGTAATCAATACACCTTGGAATCTGTTGATCTGTAGTCAAAGCCCATAAGAGTCAATTCTCAAATATGTCTAAAATTTGAATTTGAATCTAGGTGCTCGCATATTAGCACAGTGAGTAGAGCTTTAAGTACAAACAAAGGTGTATTGGGTTCAAGTCCCATAGTGGGCATATGTCATCATGATTTGACCCAATCGTTCAATCACCATCCAATCACTTATTTTTTAATAACATCGAAACTTGATACAAAATCATTGTTCCCCAATTAAGAGTCCACGGAGGTCGATTTAGCGAAATATCAGTTTTTTGGTGATAACTTTTGAACGGTATAAGATATCAAAATTCTAATAAGCGAGAAACACAGATAATTATGATAGCTTCAAGATGATATAAGATATAACTCTTCAAGCCATGTCGCGTGACCTCCAAGAGTATACAGCTAAAAAAACACATTTTTTAGCTGTATACTCTTGACAGTTATGCGACATGACTTGAATAGTTATATCTTATATCATCTTGAAGCTATTATAATTATCTGTGTTTCTCGCTTATTAGAATTTTGATATCTTATGCCGTTCAAAAGTTATCACCAAAAAACTGATATTTCGCTAAATCGACTCCCGTGGACTCTTAAGGCTATGGATGAAAGATGGGATCGTTTGGACGGGGCACCACAAAGGCAATCTTACCTATATATCCGATCACTATATATTTATATATATGTATATATATATTAGCAGGTTGCACCCGTCTCATACGACATGCCATGACCATGAACTGAATGGTGTTGGCTATATTTGTGAACGCGTTAGTGGCTTTGAGTATCTCTATTGATGATAGTACCAAGGTGACCTGACCCGAGCCGAAACCTTCGCGCGGCCGAACCGCAACCCCCGCTTGATGGTTTAACCACCTCCTCGTTCTCCCCTATCCGACACTACCGCAAGTTCACAGCACCCAAAGCCACCGTCCTACCAGGCATTTCATATATAGAGAACGTACGCACGCAGGCACGTACGCTACAAACTGATTCTCCCTCCCATGATTTTAATGGTAAAAAAAAAAAATATATATATATATATATATATATATATACATATATATATATATATATATATATATATATATATATATATATATATATATATATATATATATATATATATATATATATATATATATATATATATATATATGTTATATAACGAATGTTCTCGCGGATTGGGTGAAATGGTGTGTCGTTTTCTCGAGTTGACCGCCTTCCAAACGCGGTCAACCCGAGAAAATGGCACACCATATATATATATATATATATATATATATATATATATATATATATATATATATATATATATATATATATATATATCACATAGCAATTAAATGTCGATCAAAATTTAATAATGTTCAATAATCCACAGGCCAATCCAGATAATAGAAATTGGATGTGATCAGGATTATCTGCAGCTTATCGAGTTTATAGTCCCCAGAGATTAATATTGATTATCACTAATTGAGTTTGGTCCTTTTGGTTTCCACCGCTTGATTGATTTCGATTGCTCTCAGCAAAAACGCAATTCGCTCGAATAGAAAGTACAATGAAATTTCCCTTCGAATCGCCCAATGAATAACAACAATAGGTGTAAGCTTATATATTTGTTCATTTCAAAATAGATTCAATTATTTTTAAAATATATTCATGGAATTTTGTTTCACAGCTAACTCGTATATATACGAGTCTATTCATATCCTCCAAAATTAGCATAGTGTGATTCTACACAATTCAACTTTGAATGTCACCTTTGAATTTGCATATAGTTATTATTTGTGTTATGTCTCATAATATAGAATGTATCATATGGCAAAAATTAATTAATCAGAGGTATATAAGAAATTTCTTCGCGAGCTTACTTTAAAAACACCGATACAAGTTCATTCAAAAGTTATAGTTCATTCTATTCTACAATTACTCTGTTTTGAACAATAATTATCACTTTTGCGTCAAACATTCATGACGGTTCAAGGAAGGCAAAATTTCAATTTTCACACTTCAAAGTTCAGTTGAAAACATCAAAAATATCATGGTGATTTTCTATAGAAAATGAACTTGAAATAGAATCGAAAATTTTGGAGCGCCAAAGGCTTTATTGTATAGATTAATTGACCACTGAGCACACATTGGTTCAATGAAGATTCTTTTGTTTGGTATGGTGATATGTATGGTGATTTTATTACCTATTGTTCATTTATTTATTTGTATTGGGTTTAACGACGCACTATAATGATAACTAAGATCTATTGGCGTCGGATGAATGGTGAATGGGATGATGGGATGGCGAGATGAAGGTTTCTTAGGTATTGGAAAGGATAGTGGGAAGGAAGCGGTCGTGGCCTATATTGTATAGGAACCATCCTAGCATTAGCCTAGACTACAGAGGAAAACCACGAAAACCCCATATAACGATGGACGATGGTGGGGATCGAATCAGGTCTGATATGCCCCTCCACCTCTTTAGTTCAGCATAATTCCAAGGTTCATACTCAATATAGAATACCATTTTTAATCAAATTAAAAATCATCCATTTCACTATATATAGTTTTCTTTCATTTCACCTATAGGAAATCTCTGTCATTGACAAGATTTAATGGCATTCATCTCGCGTTGAATCCTCCAACCCTTGTAGTCCGCCGTGAAAAGCAAAGGTGCGATACCTGATAAGAGTCTGTACCTACTGAGCCACCGAACCGAAGCTTTATAGCTGTTTAGATAGTGAATGCGAGAGTTCAGCTGCTACCAAAGCCTTTAACACCGTCGAAACGGCCCTCCGTTTCGTATGAATGTGACGCCGTCGTACTTCGAGATATACTGCAGAGCAGAAAGTTGATTATTGTAGCTTGACGTGCTAATTCACTCATAACTTTCATATATATATATATATATATATATATATATATATATATATATATATATATATATATATATATATATATATATATATATATATATATATATATATATATATATATATATATATATATATATATATATATATATATAAATATATATATATATACATACATACAAATATATGATGTAGGCTATACTAATTCATGTGTTTAGATGGATACACAATATTACATATTCTCGCTGAAAACTTGAGATTTAACGCTTTTGAATGATGTAGTTGCATTACTTACCGTAAACCATGTCATGTGTAAACATAATAAGCTGAAAATACAACTATGACACGAATATAAAACGGTGATTTTTGTGTTTTTGTATTGGTAGACAATTCCTTCTTCAGTGGATACAAGTATATATACATATATATATATATATATATATATATATATATATATATATATATATATATATATATATATATATATATATATATATATATATATATATATATATATATATATATATATATATATATATATATATATATATATATATATATACCGGTATATATATATATATATATATATATATATATATATATATATATATATATATATATATATATATATTTATATATATATTCATATATATATAAATATATATATATATATATATATACAGATTATCGAAAATCCGTGTCGTAAATAGCTAGATGAGCAGCTGACATGTTACGCATCATGTAATGATATCCTATGATTATTTTGTTTCAGTCTGTTTATAACTACTACTACATAATTATATGCACGCAAATGCGTTGATTGTACTGAAGTAGAAATAGCACGATTATATGAATTATAGCAAAAGTTATGTAGGTCTAATATCCATAATTTATTTTGAAATATATATATTTTTCTTCATCATACTCTAGCATATTTGACTTTGGTTATACACAATTGTGTGTGACTATAACCGAATTCAAGTCTATAATTCGTGAATGTATTATAAGCAGGTATATTCTCATTCTTAACGAGACAGTTGTCTCCTGCATTGCAGTATACGTCTGCTACCTCAATGAGCCCCGCACGCTGAATGAATTTACATCACAGTCAATTGAATCGAATTGTGAAGAAGTAAATTGAATTTCTTTTGATACGGCGTGCGAATTCGATATCGATACTTGATGACGTGAATGCAGATTTCAAGAATACGTTATATATATACGTTGGATATACGTACTTTTCCATCTTTCTGGAGCGCATCAGATAAGTTATATTAAATCATTCGCATTGATTGACAGCGCGTGAATGCACATTCATATTGAGAACATATCTGAAGAATTATTTTTTCAACACGTTAAAAAATTAATTGAAATACTCTCTAAAAAAACGGATGATTTCAAGTAAAAGTATGTGATTTTCAGTGAAATGACACTTTCATCTTTGTCATCAACATTTTCAAATATCTGAATATATATTCATAATTTATTTTGCCTTTAAGATGAAGGTGATTGTTCATAAATAGAACATTGATGATTGATTTAATTTAAAAAGCAAAACAAAATCAAAATTCGTGTCAACTATACCCACTCTTTCGATTTCACATAGGCCTACAAATATTGCATTTAAACTTCAAACTCAAGAAGATATTCGCAAAATTTAGTTTCATCATAGAATCTTGATGTTTATTAGACGAGCTTTAGCGAGGATTCAATTTGACATACTGAAAAAAATTGGTGTTCGTTTTTATGTTTTTTTTTCCATGTTTTTTGTCGGTTCTCCACAGGTCAAACGGCTACAGCTATTAACTTCAAACTTTTTTTCATCTTGGTTCCTCATCTAACTTAAATCTGTATAGTTTTGTGGCATTATCGAGTGGTAACTTTTATTTTTATGAATTTTAGAAATTTCAAGAATACCCATTAGAAAAATACAGTGGAAAAATGGAAATATTTTCATTTTCGAAAAAAATGAAATTTTCAGGGAAGTTGAATTACATTTTGATACACATTTCTGATAATTTTCAGCTTGATCAGGTCAGCCATTTTGAAGAAAAAACATTTAATGTGCTAAATTGGTACCACTCGCGAAGCTGTTTTTACCCATTTATAACTTGAATGCCACACAATTGGCGAATGTAGGCAAAAGTTTGGCAATCTACATATCCACTCGTCTAACAACGCATAAATGGCGTTTTCCTAGTTTTTATTATTTTATAACACCTCGTAATATCTTTGCTGACGTTTTGTGGGCAGGTATTCATCTCAACTCAAAAAGCTAACACCTCATTTACATATCAGTTGAAAACAAAACAAAACAATCAATGTCAAATCACTTGTGTCATTCTATATAAAGCAATAATCCAGTGGGACGCTATAAACAAACATACCATTTTTGGTTTAATTTCTCAATTCAACGGAACTGCCATTGAGACGACAAGGAAATGAAGATGGTTTCCGAGTAACAATGAATAAAGATGATTTAAAAGTAAGTATGTTTTATAAGAATGATTTGTTTGTTTTGATCTGACAAGGAAGCTTGTTCATGTCATTTGTTTCAGAATAATAGCATCATAGTTGATTCTGAATAATTGGAAGAGTATCAATACTCAATATACTTCAATTATACTTTCACAGAATCGTATAATGGATGCAAGGACTCATATGGTGAACAGTATTATGACGGATTAAGTGAATTGTAATAGGTTTTGATAATAGCGTTAGTATTATTGGAGTTGGACATATAAATTCCAGTTTGAGACAAGATTATCTTCTTTTATTTGGGCATTGGTACATGAAATCATACTACAGTTTATCAAACAATTTATCAATTTTGACAATAATTTCGAATACCGGTAAAGTGGGGTAACTTTGACCCACTGGTGTGACTTAATTTGTCCTTTTCTTGGAGAAAGTTTCAAACTGCTACAAATGAGAAAGTTTTGATTTTATCGTGTCTATTTTGATACGTATTTTGATTTTGATATGTATCTATTGAGATACCAAAAAAATTGATACGATCAAATTAAAACTTTTCCATTTGTGGCAGTTTGAAACTTTTTCCAACAAAAGGACGAAGTCACACCAGTGGGTCAGTCACCTCACTTTACGATAGTACGTTTTTAATCACTGACCATCACTATGCTACCCTATTCTATAACCCTATTATTATACCTAATTCTATCATCATTCAGTATATCACTCAAATTGGTTAAAACTAAGCCTTGAAGGGTTGTCACTATCACGCCCAGCACCCCCCCCCCCCCCCCCCCCCCAAACAAACACTAATTATGAGACTGCGGTGGCAATCGAACCGGGGGATCGAGCCGGGTCCGAGGTGCCCACTACCTCCCGGGTCACATGGAGCAAGTGCGTTAACCACTCAGCTACCTGTGCCGGTCAAATATAATGATCTAGGATGCAGTGAAAACAAATCGTCGATCGATATATTTGAAAAATCAGCTGCTGCTGGCATCTGCTGGTAAGTGATCAAAGTTCGCATTATTATGAGAAATATTCGATAAAACTAACGACTGGCAGGAAGTAACCACCGGCACAGTAGCTGAGTGGTTAGCTCACTTGCTTCGTGATCCGGGAGGTGAAGGGACATATCGGACCCGGTTCGATCCCCGCCACCGTCCATCTTTATAGGGGTTTTTCGTGGCTTCCCTCTGTAGTCAAGGCTAATGCCGGGATGGTTCCTATAATATAGGCCACGACCGCTTCCTTCCCACTATCCTTCCCACTACCCACAAAAACCTTCATCTCATCATCCCATCATCGCATTAATCATTCATCCGACGCCAATAGATC
>OZ023328.1:44269724-44672224 GCA_964007535.1 Brachyptera risi
TATATATATATATATATATATATATATATATATATATATATATATATATATATATATATATATATATATAAATATGTATATATATATATATATATATATATATATATATATATATATATATATATATGTATATATATATATATATATATATATATATATATATATATATATATATATACATATTTATATATATATATATATATATATATATATATATATATATATATATATATATATATATATATATATATATATATATATATATATATATATATATATATATATGTGTGTGTGTGTGTATGTATATATACACAAAAATGAAATAGTAGTACAAGAGTCGGTAGTATCACGATGTTTGCCATTCATACATACAAATACCAAGGAGGTTAGATACTAATAGGACTATTAGTATCTAACCTCCTTGACAAATACGCATACAGTTATTCAACTTTGAAATAAATTTAACCTTCACTCTTGTCCCGCTTCAACAGTCAAAATAAACAAATGATGAAAATCACCATTCATGAGAACGACAATCAAAATTATTTCGGGGAAACAGTTTAATTTTATTCTGACAGTTCATGAAATTTTATCTATTCGGTATCAGATCATAAATGTCAATAACGACATATCGAGTAGAATATGAGTTGATGAGAGAGCAGTATAGGTGTGCCTTGGCATACCGTTGACAATACGAATAACGTATCGAATTTCGATTAAATCAATAATCCAATAATTATAGGAAAGCTACCCACAAATCAATTTTCGGAAAATACGAGATGAATATGTAGATAAGCCAATATTTTAGCACATAGGCAACATGCATGTAGTATTTTCATCATTCTATAATAGTCACCAGAAGCTACAAAAATTAAAGGATCTTTTTCTGTTTCGATTTTAAATGATGACTAATAATTGATCACGGAATTATTGAAAAAATACTCTATTTCAATTTTCATTATGACATTATGAGTCTATAAGGTAGAAGATAGTTGCCTTGTTCAATCTTTTAATCTTCAATTTTTTAATTTAGTTCCTAATATGTTCTATAAATTTAGTTTTTAGAATTTAGTTTTTAGAATTTTTAAAATTTAGAATTTAGTTCTATAAATACCTTATTTTCTTCTTACAACTTCAAATAAGGCCCAGTATTACCAAAGCCAGTTAGTATTTATCTGAGAGTTGATGAAAACAAATAGCATGTGTAACCATGGTGATAACAAGTTTGAACTGTCAGATAGACTAACTGGACTTGGTAATACCGGGCCTAAGTCGAAGCATTTTTATATATTGGATTTTGACGACGTATTATACTGATGGCTACGATCTATTGGCGTCGGTGGATAATAAATGAGATGAAAGGTTATTTTATTAGGTGTTTTGGATGGTGGGAAGGAGTTGGTCGTGGCCTGTTGTTAGGGAACCATCCCAGTATCAACCTGAACGACAGAGGCAAACCACGAAAAGCCCTTACTGCAATACGTGAATCAACTATTTGAATGGTGAAGCGCCGCAAATAAAAGAACGAAACATTCACTATAATATTTTGCACATACATTTATAATTTAATATTCAATAGTGCAAGATGAAGTGGTAAATATGAATACTAAATCGAACCCATGTAGGCCTACGGCAGTTGGAAGTTTTCATGTTTTGTCGTTTGAGTTTGAAGTGTTGTTGTTGATGATGTTGATGTTGTATAGGTGTGGACAGCTACACTTGTATAGGCCCTAAACTAGAACATGACTATTCGAATTTCCCTCAGGTGTGATAAAAGAAAATGAGTTCAATCATTTCACACGTCACTTCAGAAAACGTATTGTGCATCATTAACACAATTTCTAGTTTCATACAATTGTTACAAACGGTTTCAAGGTTTTATGTACCAGTACTAGAATTTTGCATCATTTATTATGCAGTTCTTACTTCCCTCCCCCCCCCCCCCCCAAAAAAAAACCTAGCTGTTGATGGGAACGTTAAACAAACAATATTCTTCATTACTTTTCTTGTTTCTTTTGAATAGACATTTAAATAACGGTAGTTCATAAGTAGTTTATCATTATTCTTCCACAATTTTTGAAGAATTATGTGAATAAAAAAATATATTACATAAAAACATTAACCGGCACAGTAGCTGAGTGGTTATAGCGTACTTGCTTCATGTGACCCGGTAGGTGAAGGGACATATATCGGACCCGGTTCGATCCCCGCCACCGTCCATCTTTGCATGGGTTTTTCGTGGTTTCCCTCTGTATAGTCTAGGCTAATGCCGGGATGGTTCCCACAATATAGGCCACGACCGCTTCCTCCCCACTATCCTTTCCAATTACCCATAAAAACCTTCATCTCATCATCTCATTAATCATTCATCCGACGCCAATAGATCTTACCAATCATTACAGTGCGTCGTTAAAACCCAATATAAAAAATATAATAAAAACATTAACGAGGTATTGGTTTTGTTTTTCCAGACTATAAAGTATTCCATTACGTTTCTCCATAACCCTCTCTAGCAGATGGTTCACAACTATATATGTTATATTATTTTTCAGTATGTTACAATAATTTCTTGGCCGTAAAAGTGTATAAATAGAAAATTACTACCCTTGGTCAAAAAAAAGTGTGAATATAGAATAATCCAGGTGGATATATATATTTCAATTTTCCTTTCATTAAAAAAAACTCAGTTCACCAATTGGTGCCTTACCCCCCTCCCCCCCCCCCCTCCTCTCCCACCCCCAGCCTACCTATACCTACCCAAGCATTCCTCATCACCCACACAGCAAGCATTTACCCTGCTTTGTACTTGTCTGTGCCTATATGGCAAAATGTATATTCTAGAGAGCTAGAGAGCTAGACGATGCTGAGAATTCTTTCAACCTACTACAAAACCTGGACCAAACGTAACAAAATAACCCAACCTAGCCCACAATAATTCAACATTTTGTCATGACAATCTTCATCTTATATTATTCCATAACGTGTAGCATAAGCATGAATGAATTATAGTCCGCAGTGAGGAATGTATTTGTCAAAATATTTCTCGCGCCTAGTCAGTTAACCTAAAATTCATATGAAAGTAGGGTTATGATTGATATATCTGAATATTAAATATTTCAATATTTCAGCTTATTCTTTCAATATTTCCATATTTTATCAATATCATATATTTTTCTTCTCTACTTACCTTCACTTATATTATCATGATATTAATGACATTATTTCAAAAAATCTTCAAAAAATCTTCCATTCCAATCAATTAATTATATGTAGGCCTATTTCATTATTCCGGGTCCGCGTGGCAGCTTTATTGTAATTTTAACTTATTCAAATGAATAATGTCTTCTTTTATACTATCATTTAATATCGAACAAGATCTTCTGCTTTTCAAGACAGATTAGTTACAGTTTTGTTTCACCAAGAGCTACTCTAGGATTTTACTGAGAATGAATCACATTACTTATATCAACATATTGATAGGTGAGAAAAAACAATAAAACATCGACATCGTTCTTCGTCGAATTAAAACGCGAGTGTAACCACATTGAACTATATTGTTCAATATTTGAAATATATTAAATTATATTATATTTGAAATTATATTTGAAATATTATTATTATTATTATTATTATTATATATATGAGAAACTTTCAATTCTGTAGGCCGAATGACTTATAATCCAATTACTAGAGCTCTTCGATTCCAGATTTGGAATTTCCTTCAACTTTGTAATTAAATCCAGCTACCCTATAGAAAAGACATATATTTTCTCCGTTCTTGTTTTTCATGACTACGTCAGCTATAAAAAGAGATAATTATAAGAGCTATAGATATTTTGACGTTCATTCTGAACAAAAACATGTCTGTGATAAATCAACTAGGTATTACAAATATTTCTTTTGTTTTATTATAAACTTAGAGAGAAGATGCCAATGAAGTTTTTCGCATGAATCATTTTGCATATAAGCAAAAAATATATATCTAGTTTTTACGGTACCAGCAGTTGATTTTTGATTGATTTATTATTGTTTTCTTATCGACCCCACCAACAGCTAGGCTATAGGGGGGTACGAATGAACAGATGATAATGAAACTATCATATTATTCAATATATTGTAACTTTTTTTTAAATTGGGTTTTAACGACGCACTATACTGATGGCCACGATCTATTGGCGTCGGTGGATGATGAATGAGATGATGGGATGATGAGATGAAAGGTTATTTTATTATGTGTTTTGGATGGTGGGAAGGAGTCGGTCGTGGCCTGTTGTTAAGGAACCATCCCAGTATTGACCTGAACGACATAGGGAAACTACGAAAAACTCCTGTCAGGATGGCCGACCATGGCGGGAATCGAACCCCGATCTCCCGAATGACGGTTCAGTGGGTTACCACTCGGCCACGCGTCTCGGTGAACTATATCGTTCTCATTTATTATAGTGTACATACGCAGCATTTCACGAACAGTCTATACAAAAAATAGTGATAACATAAACGTAGATTAATTTAAATTTTCAGAAAAAAAACATTTTATATGACAGCAAGTTTACTCATGTCTCTCGTTTTTTTTTTTTTTTTTTTTGCAACGTTGAACTTCTCTCTCCAGCTATCATACGCTATGCTCTGTGGTTACGCCAGCTGGTGCTAGACTGCAGCTTCACACAGGGGGCCCGAGCCCCAATCTCATTCAGTCAGTTGTCCCACTCAGGCGGCGTAGCTGCACGTGTCTACAGCCTCACTCACTCAGGTAAACATTATCAATTATTTACACTCAATTGTACATCGGAAGCAAGGGTCTTATAGAGGTATATAAACGCTAATTACGTGAGGGAGTATGTAATAAACGCAGATACGTGAATATAACCACAATGCAACGAATGTAGGCGACTACACGATTGACCGTCTCCGATATCGCTGTACTAATAGGGCGCTCGGAAGTTTCGGTCTGCTAACAATGGTAAACTTAGTGACAGCGTTGGTACGACTTACGAAACATAGAACAACGGTTTAGGTAAAAAAAAAAAAAATACAGCATAACGGACATATTATAACGATAGTTGGAGGCATTCATTCAGTCCAAATAGGTCGGGTATGTCTCTGTTTGTTTGTTTACTTGTTTATTTGTATCTACGAAAGACAAAAATCGTCTACCAACATAACCATCCCAAATATAACTGTTAAACTAGTATACATGTGATGGTTTTAGAACTATGATTTTTTAGATCGAGATTTACAATAAGAAACGCAACTGAATTTTTCAATAAATCATTGAGTTTCTGACGAGAGTACGTAATTGAAATTACCAAAGTTTTTGCATTTGTTTTGTTGGTAGACGACCTTCTTTCGTGGATACAAGTATATGTGTGCATGCACTTCACAGGTTGCGAGGCAAAACCGATCAACATAAAACTATTTGTCGGTATAACTTATTTTCCAACTTAGATTTGTATTATAACTGAGAACAAAATACCCATAAGAAGAAACAGTGAAAAATGTTTTCTTTATAAAACATTTATTTATTGTGTTATTGTAAAGACAACAATGACGAGTTTTCGTTTGGCTATACGCACTGAACGTCACTCAGGAGACCGGAGTTCGATTCTCGCCCTGATCGACACGGGTTATTCGTAGATTTCTCTGTCGTTCAAGTCAATACTTTTTTTTTTTTTTAATAACATCAAAACTTGATACAAAATCATTGTTCCCCAATTAAGGCTATGGATGAAAGATCTAGGATCGTTTGGACAGGGCACCACAAGGGCAATCTTACCACCCCATTTTGATTATTCAAAACTAATGAACTTCAATTTATGAAATCAATACTGGGATGGTTTCTTAACAACAGGTCATAGCCGACTCCTTCCTACTATCGAAAAACACCTCATAAAATAACTCTTCATCCCATCATCTGATATCATTCACTGACGCCAATAGATCGTAGACATATGGAAAAAATGACGGACATGTTCGACGTCTTAGGGAAATTTAGTATGTTAGCAGTTACTATTATATGTAAGTTATGTATAGATAGATCAATATAATACATTTCATATGGAGCTCTCTCATCTTGAAACGCATGTGCGTATGTGTTTTCCATAGTAAATTCGTTACAATAATACTACGGAAACGGATGCCCGATAATACCAGAATAATACTACAGAAGCGTTTTTGTACGAACGAAAAACAAACAATGCCAGAATGTGACAAAATGCTAATTATACCTACAAAGTGTTGAGAGCTTATATTGAATGAACCACAGTCGAAGTTCATCTGCGGAGAAGAAAAATGCCTCTAAAGATGTCTAGCTATAACTTGATATGATATTATAGTTAACATATTTTGTATTTATATTTTTCTTCATTTGATTAGTAACTATATAGCTCTGAATCCTCTAATTATTATTTGGGGTGGTTGGAAGACCATCATAAAAGCCTGCCACCGGACAACAATGATCTAATGGGAAATAGTGATTACATACTTATATCTTTAGTCTATGCTTATATCTACGACAAACGACGGTCGTTTACCAACTAAATAACTGAAAAAACATCGGTAATTACATAATACCTCTCCAACTTGAGAGATGTAGTTGAGTTTTCTATCGTAAATCTCGACCTGAAAAGTAATAGTAGGGCAATAATAATACAATTGAAAATTCGAAGAGTGAATTACCCAAGAAATAACACGATTTTTAATTCCAAATTCATCTAATTATTTCCGTCGGTCTTTCCCCTACATTCAAAATACCACTGTGCATAACTCAAATATAGGCCTACTAATCAAACGTTGATATTGGTATTTGTTTTTATCATACTGGTAGACGACCATCTTCTTCTATGAATACGATAATTGAATCAAGTTTATTACAAAAGAAGTACAGAATACGTAATTCAACTTGGTTCAGTTGTTTGACCACCACAAAGCAGTCTACGTTATGTGATGGCATTTCAATTGCGTTATTAATATCAATTATCGATGAAATGAACGTAATGTCAACGTCATGAAATCCTATCATTTATTATTCATTTCGAATCACTACACTATAGATTATTTAGGTGTAGATTGATCGACCAACTTTGATATACTTTCTGTCAAGTCATGCGGTATGTGGGATTCCGGACTCGAACCCACGCCCAATTGCTGGAGAGGTCCACATAATATGCGTATAGGTTATTTGTTCAATATTTTAAATCGTATACTTTCGCTAAAATAGATTATTATATCAATTGTTTGTTTTTTTTGTTTTTTAATAACATCGAAACTTGATACAAAATTAAGGCAAAGGATGAAAATTCAATTGTACATTTTATACAATATAATACAATATAATAAATTATACTATACATAATCATACAATTTGTAATTGTACAAATATACATCAATTGTATAGAAAAAAGACAAATAGTGATAAATAACAAGAAAAATCATTCAATTATTGAACTAGAGATTGTTAGTAAGAGAATGGTATTGAAAAAAGAGAATATTCAAAAACTGGATTCATTATTAAATCAATTCATTTTAGACTATATTTAGGCCATTCAAAACCTCTGTTACTTGAGCCTATAATTTTCTGATTCAATATACTTTATTTATTTATTTATTCTTAACGTATTTTAAATACTATCATCACCAAAGAAGATGCTTGCACATATTCATGGCGTACAATAGAAGTCATACACATATTAGATTACTGACATATCGTATTGTCTTTTTGTCCCAACATCACAATATGTGACAAATTTATTGCAGACATTTGAACATTACAATTAAAGATTTATTCATTCTCAACACAAATACACGTTTCCATGAAATTTAACATTCACCATTTGTGACTAATTTGATTTAAAAACAGCCCTAGTTCAATTCAATTATCTTTTACTATACATTCTTTTTCTTATTGTTATTTCCTTTAGTATATTTTGTATTACGCCTTGAATCACATGTAGGCCTACACAGAAAAAAGCTCTCAGACAAATGTAGCAAATATCGTTCTTTGGATTGGCTTCAAGTCTTTATATTTGAAAAGTAAACGAAGCACAAGACATTTATTGACAGACCCGCTTCCATGAAAGGAAAAAGTCGTGTATCATGAAAAAGACAAATATCACCCTTATATTTGTAAAGCTGCGATATGTTGAGGGTCATTGATGTTCTAGGACAAGATTTACGACTAGAAACACAACGATGTATTTCAAAAGCGAATTGAATGTTTGAAATCTTTCTTTATATTGGATTTTAACGACGCACTGTAATGATTACTAAGATCTATTGGCGTCGGATGAATGATTAATGAGATGATGGGATGATGAGATGAATGTTTTACCGGTAATGGGAAGGATAGTGGGAAGGAAGCGGTCGTGACCTATATTGTGGGAACCATCCCGGCATTAGCCTAGACTACAGAGGGAAACCACGAAAAAAAAACTGTAAAAATGGACGGTAGCGGAGATCGAACCGGGTCCGATATGCCCACTGCCTTCCGGGTCACATGAAGCAAGTGCATTGACCACTACGCTGCATGTGCCGGTATGTTTGAAGTTGCAGTGAGTTGTATGTGCGATTGCGGTCACATAAAGTAGTCGTTCACGCTACATTAATCTGCATATTGAAAAAAATATACTGATAGTATACGCACTAAAACTGTAAGACAATGTGCGTACGCATTCCATGCGTATAGTCTGTGAAAAAATCAGCGGTTAAATGTGCGTAAATTTGATTCAAGTTAGGCCTACAATGTCAATCTCGGATTAAACTATCTTATTTGACTGCAAGTGTAGGCCTATACAATTACCCAAGTTTGTACAATTATATAAATGGCATTAGTCTGATCTCATCAATGTGGAGTATGTGTTCCTATCTCATCGATCAGCCTAACTGCTGAATAGGTGAACATGTCAATCATAACTCTATAATTAACAAATTAACCCTTCACTAGGCATTTTGAGGACAAGTTTGTGACTGGGTAAGGGTTGTTGTGCGACGTTGCTACATCCGAGAATATATCCAATTACATAAACCTGTGTAGATATAATCAACGATCATTCAACATAACAACCCCAAAGTCTTATTTTAGATTTAAGTCAACAAAAGATGAAATATAATTTGAGTAAAATACAACAGTGTAAGAATCCAATGTACGCCATATTTATATGCCTACCATCTCGCCGGACAATAGATGAGCACACAACAAAGATCTCCTACAGTTAATCCAGATAGGCGAGACAGCTAGACTATATACAACATCCTTTTTTACGTTTCTTCGTTCTTTTGTGGACTTGATGTAGGCCTACACTTCCGGTGGCATAAAATGGTCTTCCCGAGATTTTAATTTAAATTAAATCTATACTTATATTTAGCCACTCATTTTTTCATCACACCCTACGTCGTATGCATTCGTTGTCTGATAGTTTTTAGATGAGCGTAGCGAAGAATTCCATTTCACATACCGAAAAAAATGGGCTTCG
Source organism: Brachyptera risi (assembly GCA_964007535.1). Lineage (NCBI taxonomy): Eukaryota > Metazoa > Arthropoda > Insecta > Plecoptera > Taeniopterygidae > Brachyptera > Brachyptera risi. Next base: position 44,279,192 of record OZ023328.1, read on the forward strand.
TTCTTATGTTGTATTTTTTGGGGGGGAGGGGGGGGGGAGAGAATTTTGTGCGTGGCATACAGGTTAGGAAAAGATACCTATCGACTTGAAACTTTTTCTACATATTTTTGTTATACCAGAAATGTTTGAGATGGTTTTTCAGAAAAATCGGTCAGAAGGTTTTTCCGGAAAAATCGGAAAGTTTGAGAAATCTTCATAAGAATGACACGGATGGAAAATACTTGAAATGTGGACAATTTTCAAAAACTTCAAAATTTTTACTGAATATGGAAAACATAATTACGGATATTTTCAGTGACTTTCACAACATTCGGATGGGGAATAACAAAAAAACCGCAATAAAAGAATCCATTTTATTGAAGGTTGGGATCAATTGGTTTTGCAAAGTGTATATGCGACAGGTTGCAGCACTATAAATATCAACAAGTTGCAGGTAAGGTTTTTGAACGTTTGAAGTAATCCAAGGTCCATAGATGTGGATTGATCTTACGAAATATTCATCATTCTAGATTTCCATACTTCTAAGCTCATCTCACAACTCAAATCCCGCGTTTTCCTATATAAGTATAGATATCACGTCGATAAATCTTCGGAATACATTTTAGTGTGTCTGTCCTGATCGACAACTTTATGTGGCCTCAAGTGTACACTGAATGTGTTGTATACACGCAAAGTATGTTTATTATAGCAGCGCGATCATAATCTGGTCCTTACCGAACCATGATACGAACTTCCGCTTTTAAAATTTATAAACTCCTAGGGATCGCAAGGGACATCAATTATAAAATGACATTATTTTAATTTGTACTTTCTGCCCGCATTGTCTCTGGTTGGGTGAAGCCGGATGAAAATAAGTGCGTCACATTTTACACTATTTGAAGTATAGTCTACTACAAAGTATAAAACAACAGTATATGTAATATTTCCATCGTCAGTTAAATGTTCTCACTCAATATATATGTGTTTATATTGGGTTTAACGACGCACTAGAATGATAAATGATATTTATTGGCGTCGGATGAATGATTTTGAGATGGTTAAGGTATATGAGATGATGAGATGAAGGTTTCGTAGGTGATGAAAAGGTTAGTGGGAAGGAAGCGGTCATGGTATATATTATAGGAACCATCCCGACCTGAATTTCGTCTTAGTCTCAATCGTTTGTAATACTATTCAACTAATAAAATTGAAAATCTAGATTTCCACACATCGCTTAACAATATAAAATAACATGTTGGCCAAGTATAAAATATCAGGCTATTATGAATATCATTTAGAATATAAGTATATACTTAAAAAAAAGCATCAGTCTCCTTATTTTTTTACGACTAATCTCCACTTATATAAAGTATTATATACCATCCAGCTTATAGTTCGTTGGAACGCGAAGAGTTGAAAAAATGTTTTTGGTAAGACGAGCACTCCCCCCCCCCCCCCCCCCCCCGCAACCACCGGCCCCACTCAACCCTGGAGCAAACCAAGATCTCTCTTCCGCTCCCACCCTTTAGCACACACAGCATCAAACACCCAGATGATAGTGATGCAGAAAAAAAAACTAGTTTATGTCCAATGATTTTTTTTAAAAGCTGTTTTTCCTTTGAAATGTCGACAGAGAGGAAAAAATATGTCTTCAGTTGTATCTATATACCAACGACGACCCTATCATAGAGAACCCATACCCTTCGCTATGCCTTTGAACAAGTTAGTTATTTTATTCCGTGTATTCGGTATACATCAAGGTTAGGTTATGAAGAGGAATTTCTTATCTAATATTTATCTAAAAGTAAAGAGAGTGCATAATATCTGTACTGTGCATTGTAGTATTCTGGTTTGGATGTTGGTATGCCATGAATTGTGAACGTAGACGTATATTCTTTGACTTTTGAGCTCTCTGTATCTGATAAACGGTGTAAGTAGAAGAAAATTATCTTGAATTAAAGTAGTATTTGAAATATAGCATTCAGTTCTAGCTCGTGCATTCCTTGAATTTCTGAACATGAATGTGAAAATACTTGAAAATATACCAATTCTGCGTTTGTATAAAACTATCTGTGTAAGTAATCTGTGAAAATATGGAAATGCCATTTTATAAACGCATGTGAGTCTGAAGCAATCAGTTTCAGAACAGCAATTTCAAATAGACCAATCATACATGATTCTGAAGCTTTAATTAAATACATCTGATTGCAAAATTGTCTCCCACACAAGACTAACGGAAATAAATGTTTCTGACAATAATAAAAATGCGAATACTATCTTGACTTGACTTTAAATAAAAAATAAAAAAAGCATAATGTGGTATCAGTTGAACATAATTTCAAGTTTCATGAGACTAAATCATTATAAATGAATAAATAACAAGTATTTATCAACCTTTATTGTCTTTAATAGGCCCCTGCTGATTAATTTAGTTATATGCCTCTATACAGGCTATACTATTGGAAACATTGATATTTGTTTACACACAACTTTAATTTATATGAGTACGGTATCTTAAATTTATCCAATAACCCCTCTCTTTCTTTCTCTCTCTCTCTCTCTCTCCTGCTTCCCCCCCCTCTCTCTCTCTCACATAATGTATCAAAATCGCATTTCACCGAATATAACGTCCTTATTTCCTTGTTGTTGAATATTCTACATTCTCGTCGGCTATCAAGCCTTAGCTAATAGTGCAAGTTGATAATGTCAAAGTAAAGCAACATCAACCCCTGAAGACAAACTCTCAGGTTGATTGCTCCTAGTTTTAACCACGTGCTCGTACAGCTCTTTGAGTTGTTATCTACTGAACAAGAAACTTTCTGATTGTATTTCATGTCTTTTGTGTCCTCAGTTTAGCAAGGGCGCCGCCGCGCCGGCGATCAGATAGATATGTCCCAAGCGATGACAGCGCTGAATAACGAAGAAGGTAACGATGAAGATTGGACACCAAGTCATCGAAACAGAAACCAACAAAGATGCCGGTATTGGTAGGAAATTATGTATATTTACACTTACTTATAAATAAATTTATTTATATTGGGTTTAACGACGTACTATACTGATGACTACGATTTATTGGCGTCGGTGAATGATATATGGAAGGATGAAATGAAAGGTTATTTTATTAGGTGTTTTTTAAAAACGGGAAGGAGTCGGTCATGGACTGTTGTTAAGGAACCATCCCAGCATTGACCTGAACGATAGAAAAACCACGAGAAAACTCTGTCAGGATGGTTGACCATGGCGGGAATCGATCCCCGGTCTTCTGAATGACGGTTCAGTGTATTAACCACTCGGACACTCGTCTCAGATATACATAACTATAGATTGCTTCAGCAATGGTTTTTTAATACAAATAGCTTTTTGAAATCAGGATCTTTTGAGGCTTCACTAGTGTAAATTGAGCAATATTGTTCATTGAAAAATAAAGTACGACGGTTATTATTGCGCAAATGTTTACTATCATGCTTCATACCAACATTAACAGATGAAATACTACATTTAATATTGCACAAATATTGTCTTTCTCGTCTTATTGTTTTTTCAAATGATCAATTTTTGTATTAAAAATGTTGAAGGTGTAATAACAAAAAGTGCGTTGTAATTTTCAATAAGGTAAAATCACGTGACAAACGGAAGGGCGACACACGGTCATTTCTGCGCCATATACGATGATATTATAACATTAGGCCTAAGCCATGATCATTACAACGATATTTCATAGTATACCATAACACGACAAGAGTTGAAAAGGTTCTAGAGAAGAATAATAATCAAAACATGAAAACAAAATATTTAAAAAAATGTGTGTAGAATGTAAATAGGTTTAATGACTCCTACAAACACTTGACTGAATAAAATGACTGTAAATGAAAAACGCTAATTTTTAATCAGAAGTTTCAAATCATGTACTATGTATGCATATAGGCCTATAGTTAGTGTATACAAAGGATATGCATACAATCTATATTTATAAAAATGAATTTTTGTTTGTTTGTTTGTTTGTCCCTTGTGCGTTCCCATACCGCTTATCCGATTGTGATAAAACTTTGGTGGGTTGTTGTACGCGCGCCCGCGAAGGTTTTGCAGGGGAAGCGGGTCGAGGTGGGGGGGTAAAAGTTTGGTGAGTTGTTGTACGCGAGCCCGCGAAGGTTTTGCGGGGGATTGGTGGACTGGGGGTCGATGGTGTGGGGTCTGCGGGGGGGGGGCTGTTGTGCGCACGCTCGCGAAGCTTCGGGAATATTCGTCAAGACGGCACTCGAAATTGCCATGTACGCGAGCCCGCGAAGGTTTCGCGGGGGGGGGGGGGAGTTGCGGGTCAGGGGGGGGACTGGGGGTCTTGGGGCTATGGTGGGGTCGATGGTGCGGAGGTCGCGGGGGGGGGACAAAAAATATTGCATATCCAAAAGCACCTCAATGAACAGAATTAAAACGCGAACAGTTTCTTTCTTTCACTGGCATTGCAACGCATGCCGGGTACTCGCTAGTATTTTATAAAAACTAAAAAGCCACAGTATCTAGCCTATACATGCCGATCACGCGAAGAAATTAGTTTTAGTTGGTTTCTTTGTAGCTTAGTTGGCATAGCCTATTAAATAAAACTATAAGAGCCGGTTGTACCAACTGATGATGAAATATTAACACATCAAGGGCCAGTTTTACAAATTGATAGTTGGTAAATAAAACAATGGTTAACGAATTAAGTTGTCATTATTGGTTACATATGATATTTTCGTACCTTAACTGATAGTTGGCGGATCAGTTCTTAACCATCCTATGAAAACACATACGAACATAACATACATATCAAAAGGGTGATGGCAAGTTGATTCACTAATCATTGCTTAAATCACTAATTATCATTTTTTAACCGGCTCTTAGAACTGATGATTACTTAGTTAATTATGCAACAATCATGAAAACTTATGATGACAATGTGGAAAACAAACCACTGTGTTTAATTCAATTGGTGCCTCAATTCGTAATTCATTTTTTGTCAATTTTTCTTGATCCCCTCTGTGGGCCTATATCTTCTGAATTGTGACGTTCGTTATCGAGTTTGAGTTTTTTTTTTCACATAATATTCAAAACCATGTCTGTTGTTCATTATCTGATTTACTTGTCTTAATTATCTTCAAGTATTTATCTGTAACTGTTTCTTTTTGTGCCCTTCAAGAGGCCTATATACCAATGCATGTACAATATAATTCTGTAACAGAATAAATTGAATTTTGAATTTGAATTTGAATTTATCCCAAAGTTAAACCCTTTTAGAGTTTTCTGGATGCATCTTCAGTGTATACATTCTATTTTGAGAATTATTGAAGAGCCTTAAAAAAATTACGCAATTGTTATTATACCCTTGGTTGTTTCAATGTAATGATCACTTACTTATGTTGGTACAACCTGCTCTTATATTTCAATTTGTATTGTTTTTATTTTTATAGATTTCTTCCACACAGTAATACATTATTTTTCATCAATCAATCAATCACTCTCTCTCTTTCCTCCTTTTCTGTATATATATATATATATATAACTTATATATATATATATATATATATATATATATATATATATATATATATATATATATATATATATATATATATATATATATATATGTGTGTGTTTATATATATATATATATATATATATATATATATATATATATATATGTATATATATATATATATATATATATATATATATATATATATATATATATATATATGTATATATATATATATATATATATATATATATATATATAACTTATATATATATATATATATATATATATATATATATATATATATATATATATATATATATATGTATATGTATATATATATATATATATATATATATATATATATATATATATATATATATATATATATATATATATATATATATATATATATATATATATATATATATATATATATATATATATATATATATATATGAGCTACGGTCAAGGTAACAATGGCCGTAACGCGCAGATTCAGCGTACAGTATTCCATTCATAATCTGTATACATTTCATTCGAGTGGTTTTGTGCCCCCAGGTTGCCTGCTTAGCCATGTCAAAGCAATACAATGTACAACCAATATACCTAGGTATTGTATAATCAACCACATACAAGAAACAAAACTATAGATACATCGTCATTAATTTGATAGTTTATGGCTCAATACATTTTCACATTGTTGGTCGAAATCTCGAATAACACTATATTGCAATAGCTCATGAGGATTTTTTATTTCTTTCGGCGTAAGAATATTGTGTTGTTAGAACTGTTGAATTGTCAATATAATAAGGTATACATTTCTTTTATCACCATCGAAATTTGACACAAAGGTTCATATTTTCCCAATAAAGGCAAAGGATGAGAGTTTATGATCGTTTGAACGGAGCACCACAAGGGCGATCTTACCACCCCAAAAAAATAGTTGGATTTAATATAGCTAATTCAACATACTGTAAAAATTATAGTGATGATTCAAAAGTCGTGTTGAGAAAAAAGATTTCAACCATCTGTCTGAATAGCGCTTTTTCTACGATTTTACTTTCTTCATCTTATTTTTTTTTTCTCTTCCGAATCTTTCTTGCTAGACTATAATCCCACTTGAAAATTCACTTGAGTAGGGGGGGGGGGGGGGTGTATATGGTCTAAAATAGTGTAATGTTGCAAGTGACTGATTGCATCTCGATGTACAAATACGAAACGAAACTAATGCAAAAACGGCCAGCAAATATATAAAAAGCTTTGAATTATCATCCCATTATGACGTAGAGGTGAAATACGGATTCCAAATTACTGCCGTCTTTCACTGTTGTGCCTATTCTTTAACATTGACGATTGGTAGTTTCGGTCTAAAACTCTGGACTTTAAAAAAGATTCAAGTGATTCAAGTATAGTAAATAATCAACTCCTAAAAATAGGGTTTCCAATAATAGGTTCCATACTTTACAAAGTGCATAGATAGCATTCTTTTGAAACACATCGGGCCCCCTGATTCTTGATCTAGTTTTACCTAGAATGGGTACCGAGTATATAAGATAATTTGATATTTGATATTTAGATTGAATCATCAGCAATGTCATAATTTTCGTTCAAATGTCATGATTTTTTTAGTTCCACATATTTTTATATATAGATAAATAAACAAATAAAAAAATAAACATGCATGCCTAAACGTAGGCCTATACTGTACGTGTTCTGGCCATTTAATTAAAACTCGCCGTACATAATATTCCAGTCCTTTGTGTTTAAATTATGCATCCATTTTGTTGTATTTTGTATTTTATTTTCGTCGTATCTCATATGAGACTCGTGGTTGATGCACCTAAGTTGTGATTGAAATAACTCGACGAGGAGGAGAAAAACATGATGTGCACGTGACACAAAGTACGAAGTGTTGTTCGAAACAACACTTCATACCAGTCCTTTGATGTTTCGTCGTGTTGCAAATAAAAGGTTATACATTTTAATGAGACAACTTCGTAACCAGAATGAATATGGTTAGAAATAATCATACAGTGATGCATTATAAAATAACTAAAAATATATAAAAATAAAATAAATATAAGTTATGAAATTGTGTTATCGTTGTATTGATCGAATTCAAAACTCTGGACTGAAAGTGGAAATCATTCATCAAAAATAAATATTGTTTGGTCAACTATAAATTAAGAGCAGTTGAATTAGGGATGATTTCAAGATTGAATTACTAGTAAAACTAATGAACCGGTGGATGAACCTATATAGCTGAGGTGAGATATATGATATTCAGTGTAATTGCTTGAGATAATAATTACTGATTAGTTTAATTATCAGTTTAATTAACAGTGGCAATATTAGTTTGATTATGATTTTAATTATTAGTGGCGATACAACAATAGCCATGTAGGTCTACATGATTACATCCACCGGGGGGGGGGGGGGGGGGGGGGGCTTCGATTTCTAAATAAAATATACTGACATTTGACAATAGAAAGACACGTGGTTCTTACTTTTTACTTCATACTCGGTAGAAGGTCACATATTGAGTATATCGACATATGGAGGATTCGGTCGACTGTCCGCCCTATTTGTTAGACCTAACGGTCGGTTGTGTCCATACCCCAACAACGCTTAAATCGTATTTCATGAGGTATACATTAATATTGGGACACCTGAAGAGCGTATACTGGAATAAGAATACTACCAAGAGTGAACGTGGGCTTGGTATGTTCACTTGATAAGAGGATGTGCCTATTCGAGGAAACAATCAAAACCTGACCCAAATAACCCTTACCATCGTTTGACTGTGCTCTAACCAATTCCCCGAAGTAGTAGCTCTTACGGCATTATTACTCGCCAAGCCCACGTTCACTCTTGGTGGTATCCGTATTCCGGTATGCGCTCTTCAGCGCCCCCTGAGTATTCTCAGTAGGTCTGAAGGGTAGTTCAACACTATTTACAGTTAGTAGTATTTGGCATGACAACAATAAAGAGCGGGTGGGCGTTATACCAAGGTGGTGCGGAGGGGAGGTGAAAAACGTACGAATAACAATAATGCTTGCTGAAACGCACTATTTATACATGCTTTTACAACCCCGGTAATCTCATGGAATTTTAACAAATTTTGACAGACTTTCAGTGAAAATTCGAACATTTGTTACAAATAAAGCAAATGAACAGAATAAATCAAATTAAATCAATTCAAGTGAATATAGGCTACAAGAACTGACCGTTTTTTAGCCTTTGGTTCAATTTTGATTCGAGTACTAGGCCTATCCAATATCTCTCGAGACTAAAGCATTAAATAAGCCTATGAGCTTACGACTATTTCATCTCTGAATCTATATTTCATCTCTATTTGTTTGCTACAAATTACTATGTGTAATATAAAATTAAATCAATAATATTTCGATTGAGAACCTATACCGTATTCAAAGCAGTTTTATCAGAGAATTTTACATTATTATGTTTTTCAATATAAATAATGTGCAATTTTCAGTTGTGACGTGTGGAAATCAAATCATAGTTTATCGTATGGCCACCACCAATTGTTGATGGATGTGGACAACAACGTCTTCAATTTTCAATGGTTGGTTTCATCACAGAGCTATTCAGGGGTAACACAATAAGTTGACGCGAGCATATACGTAAACGAAATTCCACCCCAATAAATCACGCGCCCTTGAAAGATACCACTTCTTAGCCCTATTTTCACCGTGTATGAACCCAACTCTTGAACAAGTTAATATAATTTTCCTCATCGCTATTTTTTATTTAACCGCACGCCTGTTTTGCAACTTCAACATATTTTATTACCCGCCCCTTTTTCAATGACGTCTATTTCCAATGTCACTTTTTTCCAATCCCGCCTCTTTCCAAGCTCGTAAGATTCCAATCTCACCTCTTTCCAGACCCACCTCATTCGAGTAATTCTAATCTCGTCAAATTTCAAATTCGCCTTATTCCAAAGTCATCTCATTCCAATCTCCCCTCTTCCGCAACTCACCTCTTTTGCTGCTTTACATGCTTTTCTATAGATGAGGCGAGTTTGGAAAGAGGCGAGTTTGGGAGTAACCTCTCCCGCTATAAGAGAGGTGGGGTGAAGCCTCGGAAGCGAGCGAGGCAGTAGTTTTGTGTCTTTGACCACATAGAGACGAGTTCAGAGGAGACAGTTTCTTGGGTCGCTGACGAGCGAATACTGGAAACTGAAATGTAAACTGAAATGTATACTGGAATGTAGGAATGCCGTAGCAAGCTACTTTTTCGGGGAATTTATTAAAAAAGGGCCCCATTCATGTACGCCTAGCAAGCTCTAGCAAGACATGAAACCTGTTTGACAACTGTCATGGCGGCAATTTGCTATTAACTTTGCGGGGTGGGGTGGTCTTTGATGATCGCAAGTTGTGACCGCTAGCATCTTTGCTAGACGTACATGAATGCCCCCCCAGAGGAGCTTCTGTTAGGGTTTTGGGTTAGGTTATGATCGTTTCCTCGAATAGGCCATCCTCTTTCTGAGTAAACACGACAAGCTAGTTCACCCTTGGTAGTATCTTTAGGTATTCGCTCTTCAGGCACCTCGTGTTTCTTTATAAATTACAACAATGGATTTGTGGCAGTGAGTCTAAATTGTAGGTCCACCAGCCAATGTAAACAATATAATTATCAATTTTAATTCTGGTTCTGTATTACCGTTTGTGTTGTTTTTCTTCATCATATAACCACCCGTTCATTTCTTCGTTCCGCATCAAACTAAACTTTTACCACCTTTCTTGCTCCGCACGGACTTCGACAAACAACCGATACTGTCGATCGTCTTACCCCGAACGTTGCGAGTGTACGCACATAACGTTCCTAAACGTAAACACACACAGTACACGATGTATAGTGAGTGACATCAACATAATTCATCATAATATAAAGAAGGTGTACCGACTCCCATGCTAATAACATGGAAGGTATTAGTGATTTCTTGCGGTCAATTCAGAACCAAAAGTTCCGATTGCCTGTCGCGATTTAGCAGACTACCTCGTGAACTAGATGTAGATTAGAGTGGCTTTAGGGTACCGGTGGCATCGTTTAGCATTGTTGAAAGTGTAGACCTACAGTTCGAAATGAAAGCGATATTTGTGCTACGAGCAATCGGGACCCTGGACTTAGATTCTGACCTCGGAAATTTTTCACTTTGAAGACGCGAGTCGGTATACACCTTCCTTATGTTATGATAAAGTCTGTTGGTATCACTACATTGTGCATAGTATCCGAACCTTAGCAAACCTCAAACCTCAAGTAGGCCTAAGTGTTGTTTTTCGGCAACTGTTGCTAAGTCTACTCGGACAATTTTGAATTTATAGTATTCAGATTACTCGATCATATAGGCCTTCTTTGTAAATCTCTTTGTTACATTATTTTGGAAACGCGGGTATTGTATAATTAGAGAAAAGGGGGTATTTTTATGTGAAATGTGTTGGGATCTGTTAGGTAATTACTGATCATTAATCATTTAATTTCGCTTAATCACTTATTCACTTATTCACTTAATTACTTAATTATAGATTATAGGCCTACTTATATATATCATGACAAGGTCGATAATGAGCTTGCCAGTCGATAGTCGATGCGTCGAACACATCGTTTCAGTACAAAACTGGCCGTGATATCGCCTGTACGTCATCACGGCAAATTTGTCGGCCGACAAAAATTCAACTTCAACCAATTCTCAAGGACATGCTGGCTGGCAAACAGCGAATTTGTGATTGGCTCGTTGCTTTTGACGGCCCGACAAATTGGACACACTAATTAATAACTTATAGAAGCCTAAAAATACCACTCATATAATATTAACATTCGGAATTAATCTGAATTTTTGTAAATGCAAACGCAAATAACAAACATTCATGATGAATGCGTCTTAAAAATCATTTCTTTGATTTTTAGGGAAACTACACGTGTTTTTTAGATACTTGTTGAACCGCTTTGTACATTTTTAATAGTCACTCATAAAAAAAATATACCCATTTGGTGACCAGAAACAAGCTATAAAGCTTTGAATAGCGTCAATAATACATTCCTCACACGATTTACTCTCATTAAAAACATTTGACAATTGCCAATTGAAATATCGCTGAACGCCGTGCAGTGAAATCATCGGGCAGTAGATCCAAGTGGTTGAATGGAGAAGTTGAAGTCGGTAACACCATGACACAAACTAGAGTGAGTGATCGAAGTGCCGGCAGGAATCTAGCTGTCACGTTCAGTCAAGAAATACGCGACGAAGAAAGAAGACGATGGTAAACGTAATTACTAATTTACATTTTCATTACTGTGGCAAACTAGGATAGTATGACGTGAACAATGAGAATGGCTAAAAAATAATGCAAATTTAATAGAGACAATTTTAATTAGACGAGCTTTAGCGAGGATTCAATTTGACATACTGAAAAAAATTGGTGTTCGTTTTCATGTTTTTTGTTTGTTTGTTTTTTTATGTTTTTTTGTCGGTTCTCCACAGGTCAAACGGCTACAGCTATCAACTTCAAACTTTTTTTCATTATGGTTCCTCATCTAACTTAGATCTGTATAGTTTTGTGGCATTATCGTATGATAACTATTTTTTATGAATTTTAGAAATTTCAAAAATACCTGTCAGAATACGTCGGGAAAAAAAAAATTATTTTCAAAAAAAATGAAATTTTGCGTGAAGTTGAGTTACATTATGATACACATTTCTGAAAACTTTCAGCTTGATCGGGTGAGCCATTTCGAAGAAAAACCATAGAATGTGCTAAATTGGTACCACTCGAAGCAGTTTTTACCCATTTCCAACTTGAATGTCATCCAATTGGAGAATGTAGGCAAAAGTTTGGCAAAAAAAGTCGACATACTATTATTATCCGCTCGTCTAACAACGCATATATGGCGTTGTCCTAGTTATCATAAACACTCGAGCAAAAACGTGAAAAAATTGAAACATCTATTCATTGTGATACACAATTGAAATATCTATTCGTGAGAATTTTTCATTCTTATCGAATGAAAAATATTTAAATTTGAGAACTAAAAATGGTATTATTGTCAAGAAAATTAATAATGACAAATACGAATGGTATTTTATTCTGCATTGTTGGCAACAATGTTGTTTACTTTTCCAGCATTGTTGTGAACAATACTAATTCAGAAACAGAAATATGATGCCTTGTGGTTGGATTACCAAATTCTAAGCGCATAATGCTTGACAATGTTGTTAATGACTCCATATATCGACGCTCGTTTTTTTTAAATTATTATTAGTTATTAATTAGGAACAAGCAGGAGTCAAATTAGTGGATTATCTGTATTTTGGTAATTTTTCAAAATATCAAAATAAAATATCAAAATATCAAAATATCAAAATATCAAGTTGATACTTGGTATAAATAGATATATTTTGATACAGGTGGTACCTATCATACGTATTTGAGCTATTGATTATACAATATTCAGTGAATCTCCTTGCGGCGGTCTTGCGTGGAGCGTTGTCCCTGACAAATTGTCCTTCCTCCTTTCATCATTCATCCTGACTGTTGTCTTTTCGTGGTTCCCCTCAGTCGTTCAAGTTGATACTGGGATTTTTTTATTCTTTTTAGGATTTTTTAGGATTTTTTATTTTTTTATAAGACTGGAGAATATGCAAATAATCAAGTAAATGATGATGATTTGAATTAAAAAAATATATATTGAAAAAATATTTGAAAATAGAAGAAGAAATGGATGAAGAAGAGATGAAAATTTTGATGAAGACGTATGGGAAAAGGAAAATCAAATGAAAAGAGCATGAACGTAGAAAAAAAAGACCGATGCTCTTTTTTCTCAAACACAATTGCATTTTCAAGTAGTAGAAGAATGGATGATTTGGGAGAAAACTGATAAGGAGAAAAAAAGATGAAAAAAATCGAATAAAGGGAATATATATTCAGGAGAAAGGTTGAAGATTTTTTCCCAACACTAGTTTTGAATTATTCTTCATCCCTTAACTTATCACTATAATTTTTACTATTTGTTTTTAATGAGCTATATTATATCCAACAATCTCTTCGAAGTGGTGAGATCACTTTCATGTTCTACGTTCAAACGATCCTAAATCGGTATCCTTTACCGGGAAACAATTACTTTATTTCAAAGTTTCAATAATGATAATAAAAAGTAATAATAATACCTGTTGAACGACAGTTATTGATGACTTGAACACAGCTAAGAACGTATTATTTAGTTGTACGGTCCAATTTTCCACTTGTGCATGTGGAAAATTATCGAACTAATGCATAATATAACTGTTATTTAAGATACTATTTATATAGTATTTATTAATAATTTTGTTTCCATTAAATTGTGTGCCATCAAAAAACTGGCTATCATAAAAAATGATATCCATCCATTACTTGGATATTCCGATCTTATTTCAATATCTCGAACTTATTTTGACATCTCAAATTTTTTAATTATCAAAAAACTAAATATCATAAACAAAATGATTTCAAGAACCCATACACACTGCCTACTAAATCATCAAGAAATATCTATCAATTAAAAAAAAGTCATCGTCCAGTTAGCACATTTCAAGGATAATGACATGACACAGTATAGGCCTATACTTAACATAATTAGCATTCTTAATTGTTTTTCCGATCTACAAGAACATATAGCGAGCTAATCCATACGCCCGCATCACATCGCCTTGTTTGCAGGCCCATTGTAGTGTCGGCTAATTGAAGTGACTTGTGTGTTAATGGCAGTACCGTCGAAACAGCTGATAACGGCGTCGCGACGCCAGCCGGCGTACAGTGCAGTCGGCATAGAGGCCAGGCGATGGTAATAAAGGTTCTCACTATTTCGTGTAAACAGATTCAATAATAGAATATCGACGCCGATTCGATGTGAAGACGCCATAGCCATGGTAAAAATCTGTTCTGTTCCATTCATCTTTCGTGGCGATCACATTGTACTCAAATGAAATCAAAATTGGCGTGGAAATATATATATATACCGCTATATATATATATATATATATATATATATATATATATATATATATATATATATATATATATATATATATATATTTATATATATATATATATTTATATTTATAAATATATATATATATATATATATATATATATATATATATATATATATATATATATAGATATATATATATATATACATATAGGCCTATGTATGATTATATACACACATATTCTAATGAAAATATAAATATTATATATAGCAATATTCTTGCCTTGACAACGATAGGTACAATCCTATCGAAACGCGTTGACAAATAACAATATTTACTTATTTATATTTAAAAACTCACCACAATACTTGGTATTATTCTTAAATCAGTATGAATTACTATATATGATTATATATATATATATATATTTATATATGATTATATATATATATATATATATATATATATATATATATATATATATATATATATATATATATATATATATATATATATATATTCATAGTTGAAATTATTTGATAGTGGAAGTTGCTTCATACAAGAATCCCTACGCTCTGTACCAACGTCTATAACTTCCTAAAATATCTCTCGATAAATTATTCGCAACAGCAAAATAGTTTTAAACAAATTTTAAATAAAGAAAAAATTTCATGAAAAATGAACCTTCTCACCTTAATAAAGTCACGAGTATAGAAAAATAATATATCTATCTTGTTTTAAATAAAGCAAAAGCAAAATATTACACGTGTAAAACCTTCGAACGGTACCTAGCAGACAATTGGAGAACTACTGGGCGTCGTATTGAATATGCGCCGTCGTGTTTGTACCGACGCCAATCCAGTGCATCGATTCCTTGTCATATTCCACTCCACGTTGCGGTGCAGGCAGTCTGCCAACGGCTGAACACAATGTCAGGACCTAGGCTTCATTCGACAGGTCATCCTAACCTCGACATTAAACCAGCGAATGCATAATGCATAAAGTGCATTCAGTATGGCTCTTTGGTTTGCCGACGATAATGCACGCCGAATATGTGCATCGCGACCTGGGGTCACGCGTCGACAGGTCAAAATTAGAGGGAACATTTTGGGGATGCAACCGAAAGTTACCATTGACGAGAACCAAATAATTGAATCACCGGTATTGAATAAACTGCAGTTTAAGTGAGTTTGGAAACATCACGTTTGTGTTTCTTTATAACAGATTTCGACAGAATAGTGCATGTATTAGCTTATCATTGAGTGTGATACAGCTTTTTGATTCTGTGTGTGCATGCTGATTAAATGTATGACCTGTCACTATCGCTCAGTACGGTCGTACCGGTGTGTAACAAGCAGAACTGTTTAGATAAATATTTGTGATTTATATATTTGAATTTAGTTTGCCGGTTCTACCGTTGACACTATCAACTTCCAGTTTCACCAACTAGAATGCGTTGTAATGCAGTCTTCGAGCAAACATTTAATCTGGCAAATCCATTCTATGATTGCATTTGAAAAATAGATGATAGTCCTACAACGATATTTTTGTTTTTATATGGGAAATGCTAAACTAAGCTAGTTCAAAATACTTTATTTATGATCAAAATTCACAACAATGCATTAATATTTAATATTGCTACATGCACTTGAATGTCATCTAGATTTATCATCGACCATGTAATAAATACACTAAATAATTAAACTTTCTTGATCAAGTATTTCCGATTTGTCGTTCACAGTTATTTTCGTGAGAAAAGGAATAGCAGAAATATTATTCGGTCGAACAGCCTATTGTTAAATGAAGTTGTTTGTTGTATAAAAGTCGAGTACGAAATACAAAAAATATATACGACAAATAAATTTAAAAAAGTGTAAGTTTTATTCGAAAAGTCACTATGCAGTTTTAATCTTGAAGATTACGACTGCAAATCAAATTGAATTGAATCATGTCAAAGAGTATCAAATCATATTGGGTTCTACTTTTTTCAACGACGACTTCATCTCTATCCACTCACTACACATTTTCTTGCATGATACTGATTCATAATGATTTTAGATTCAGTTGTTCTTGAAAATATTCAATTTGGAGATCTATGTTGACATTTTTATGTTCTATGCTGAAGTTGATTTGATCCTAACTTGACAAGTTATCAGTTTTTTCATTTCCTACCTTGGTTCTGCAATGACTTGGGGTCCACAAGAAAATCAAAGATCTTAATGTCTTCAAATTACTGGAAGGCTTCAATGGAATGACTAACAAAAGAGTTACTATATTTGCATTTGTTCACTAATTAAACTGGCTCAACAATAAATTGTACAATGCCTGTTTCTAATGCAAATAGTTGATAGCAAATGACAAATAATTATTTTTTCATCTTTATAAATTATAACTAATTATATTTCCAGCTTTGACCCAGTTACATCTGAAAAAATAATTTAAAATGATATATTTCCATATTGATTAAGAACAATCTCATAAAAACATCCATATCAACACAATTAGCATATAGGCCTAGATGTTTTGGTTTGTTTTTGTGGCTCGCTGCCATCAACATCATCAGACAAAGAAAATATATTTATATTGTTAAGTAGGAAGTATAGAAAGAAATGTGGATTCGTTTACTTCTGTCGGTGTGTTTATATTTGTTCACGTTATCAATTAAGGTTATTGATTTTGCACTCCACAAAAGTACATCTTGAATCAGGGCTTCCCAACTGGCGACCCGCGGGCCAACTCCGGCCCTTATGGTATGACCTTATGAACCAACGTGAAATCACTACAGTAGAACGTATTATAATATTCTGTGTAGTCTATAATTGAGAATATATTTGGCAAGGGTTGAACTGTTATCACAAGCCAAACGGTAGAGTCGGTGTTTGAACTTTTTTTTTAATAATATCGAAACTTATTACAAAATCATTGTTCCCCAAGTAAGGCTATGTATGAAGGGCGGATTGTTTAGACGGGGCACCACAAGGGCGATCTTACCACGCCATTTTAATTATTTGAAACCAATGAACTTTAACACCTTAATTTTCCGCCGCAGATAAAAAAATCTTTCAGTTTCCAAAAGTCCGGACCACATTTTAAGTAAAAACCATTTCTGTGATATAACACACGAATGTTGATATCTTCCACTCTGAACCAAGTCTCTTGAGCAATGTTTACTTCTTTCCATTAACAGCAGATCTCTCAAGAGCTCAAGTTCATCATTATACAAGAGAAAAAAAAAGTTAAAGGCCTAAATTGGTATAATTAGGCCAATCACTCTACTAATTAAAGCATTTGAAGTGACATTAAAGTTGATAATTCCAGACAATATGTTTCAACATCCTTAACATCCTTAACTGCATCTAGATATTGTAAATAATCGAATCTTTATAATTGTCAAATCTATTTGATAAAAATTTGTATTGCTCAATATTTTTTATCGACAACAATTAAAATGTTGAACATGGCTTTTTTTCATTTGATTAATATATGATTTAGCAATGACCATGGCACTTTTATGATATTGAAATAAAAATTAGAAAAGCAATCGCGGTGTATATTCGTTCGTTAACCTGACGAAGGGGTCGATTTAGTGAAATATCATTTTTTTTTTGGTGACTGTATAACTTTCGAATGGTATTAGATATCTAAATACTGATCCGGTACACACACAGACATTTTGTGTAACTTCAACTTATTCAATTCGCCAAGCGTGTACAGTTGAAAAAACATTTCTCAGCTGTATACGCAGTAACGCTAGATAATTGTGCGATTTGACTTGAATATAGTCATTACTAATACCATCCTGAAGGTATTACAAATATTTGTGTTTCCCTTGTAGTAGAATTTTGATATCTCATACCACTCGAAAGTTATCAATCACCGATGAAAATTATAATTCGCCATACAGCTACTCTTATCACAACACTCACATATAGCGTTTCCCTGTAATGTTGAACATTTATCAATTACTTCTCAACTTTTTGCTAGGCAGTGACTTCATTTCGGTTACCAGGACCCCTATTCCTGAGATAAATGAGATGTGAGAAAAATAAAAGTGAGTGAGAAAACGATTATCTCACTTAAAATGGCCGATATACCATTAACAATCGGCCATTTTAAGTGATATAATCGTTTTCTCACTCACTTTTATTTTTCTCACATCTCATTTATCTCAGGACTAGGGGTCCAGTATACTTCAGAGTACCTTTTAGTTTTGTAACAAACAGGCTTATTTATAAATAACTTGCGGTATAAAAAGCTGTTTCTGGATCAATGCCTATATACATGAAAATCGCCACTCTTGCCATGAGTGACTTTTTCAGTGTATTGTAGAGAATCGAGTCGTTTACATCTTTTGAAAACATTGCTTTAATTTTATCGTTGCTGTTCTATCCTTGATGACTAGAACTTACAAAATGCCAATTAGTGAACTCAAATAATATAGTCAAATTAAATCAAATAATCCATAGTATAATTAATAATATTATTGATTACAACACTGAATTAAAGCTGATCATACATTATCAGTTGAAATATTCTTGAACCTTGTTCAACCTACCGTTAGCGGAAATTATATCAACAGAAAAGTTTTTATTCTACAAATCAACTTTATTTATGACATCAGCAGATATTGATACAGTTGTTGCCATTTTTGTTACAATATGCTTGGCTGTTATAATATAACTACTTGAACAGTGAAGAGTTAACGAACTGGAATGGAAAACTCAAGATAGTGTTGCATTTGATCATATTGGATTGTTGACACATCTGTCTGTGCATGTTTGATATCGATGTTAAAGAAGAGAGAAATAAGGACTAGAAATTTGATGTGTTTTTATTTATAATGACGTCTAATTTGTTGTTAAAAAGCCTTCATCTTGCCAACATTTACTACACCATTGCATGTATGACCTGAATGCTCTTTACACGAATTACATTCAAAATATAATTGAATTTGCGATTATACGATGTTTTAACTCGAATGTACTAAGCTTTTGGCACTCCCAAAACATGGATACATGTATATTTATATATATATATATATATATATATATATATATATATATATATATGTATAATATATATATATATTTATTATATATATATATATATATATATATATATATATATATATATATATATGTATAATATATATATATATATTTATTATATATATATATATATATATTATACATATATATATTTAGATGTGAGTTCAACATCACTTCAACATAACCTACGACTGATAAATCCAATGGCCACTGTAATTTTTCATTTAGTGAGAAACGACAATTTGATTAGATTATTTTAAATAACCAGTGAATTCTTTGTGAAAAATTGGCATAGGCCTATGTACAAATATAACCAGTAATGTTTTGAAAACTTTTCCTCTCACAAACGGATGTCAAGAAAAAGTGAAATGATCTGTGAAAATTAAAATACACGTTTTCCACATTATTATAGTGTGATTCACACATTTTATTCCAGTGACGAATGAGAAATGACATTTTAAAATACCAAAATAATTGAACTTGACTTTTACCAAGAATAAATGAGTCATAAGTGGATTTTTAAAATGTATCAATTCATGACTAAATTTCAGTAGGGTAGCACGTAATAATTTTCTTCGAATCTACCTGATGTTATATATTACACCATTTCACGAAACATCCACCACTGCTAGATTGCTCCTTACGTTGAAGCACAGCTGTCGTTGAAGCAGCGTTAGATAGGCCTAAACTTGAGTATTATCTCTCGTCTATACAGTTGAAATATAATACCGGATAGTCTCTCAGCACTTGGTAGTATAAATAATTGTAATTGTTTAATTATCTCACAAAGCTATAAGAAACAGAACCGGAGTGGAAGGACTCGCGGATTGCTTTGTAATCACGCAAGTCGTTAACCTGTTGAAACTCAAAAGAAAACAGCAAAAGTCAGCAGGTGGTTTTTTTAACCTTGGCTAGACCACTTTGTTTGTATTGCTCTTGTTCTTACATTTTACTAATCAACCAAACTACACCTACACACGATTGCCGTTCAACAAGGTAGATCCGATCTGGACAATTTATCTGTCTTTGTTAATTCACAAGGTAGGAAACGGATCGGAACGAGAGATAATGGAATGAGCGCAATGGTCTGATTCTATGAGGATATCGTTAGGATCGGCGTTGCCAGAATGTTCCTCAACATTTAAAGCTTTGCTAATTGACTTTCAAGTTTTAAGCCACAGTTGGTGGTTTTGTGGGAACTGTGAAAACTTAATTTTGTTGTGTATTTATTTTGTATACATTTGTATTACGTTGTTTTGTTAATATTTATAATACCAATAACATGAACTTGAACTTGAACCTTTTAAGCTCTGATTTCAAACTTCAAACCGCATTTAAAAGCCAGATAGGGTTTTTATGTATTGTTCCAATTATTTGATGAAAATTCATTCAACGTTTCACTATTTCGAAATATAATAATTTTATAAAATAATGAAAAACTTGGCCGACCTTGGTAGCAAAGAGGTACCAGTACCTCTTTGCATCATGTGACTGGGAAGTGATGGTGGTAGTGAGTGGGTATCGACTTCAAGTTCAATCCCCGCCAACTCCCATCTTTACAGAGGTTTTTCTGGTTACCCTTTGTCCCACAAATCCCACAATATAGGCCACGACCTCTTTCTTCCCACTATCCTTCCATTCACTACGAAACCTTTGTCCCATTTATCATTCGTCCGACGTTAGTCATCGTTACAGTACGTCATTAAACCTCAATATGATGGTAAAAAAACTAATTGAATAGAAATGATGTTAATTAGAGAATCCATCAACTGTTGTTTCAAAGAGCTCCATAATAATATAACACCATATACCAAAGAGGAAAGTATATCTTTGGTAATGTGATAATTTTTCTGTTGAACTTGGTGCCTAAATTACCAACGTGGGAGTAGCTCTAACTGGCAGTTTAAGGATGTTATCACCATGGTTACCGATGTTATTTGTTTTCACCAACCCTCAGATAAAGGCCAGCTGGATTTGATAACACTGGGCCTCAGTCCTATGGTACAACCAACAATTGAGGAAAATTCTCTCTCGAATCCACACGAAGTGAACGACAAGTTTTTCATCCTTTTATTCTTGCAGTTAAAGGACATATCCCAACCCTGAAACTAGCCTTTAAGGAATAGTGATAATAATTATTACCTTAATTTTACACAAAACTATATTATCATCTCAATTTTCAGAAATTTCAATCAATTTATTTGACCTCCGGACCAGGCCGTTTGCCGAGTCGTGACGTAGACATTACTCGATTAGGTTTATGTTTCTGTAGAGAATCGGTACTCGTGGTCTCGAGGACAAAAAAAAAAGATTGTAATTCCTCAAATTGAGTTGATGATTTCTAGTTTTCTGTAAAATTAGATGAACGAATATTGTCATTTAGGCCGGATTTCCCGTTCCGATTTTTTCTTGTCGTCCGACACGATTTTTTCAACTGACTAATCACAAGCCAGTATTCACCTAAACAACATGGCGGTTCATGACACCGTTTCGGTACCGATGCGGTGTCGTGATTATTGACTCAACTTCAACTTTCGTCGGCCGAAATTACGATTTTAGCGGAAGTTACACCGCGATTGTGCTTCGACTGCTTGCGTTTGTTATAGGATATCGAACAGACGTGAAAAGG
This sequence comes from Brachyptera risi, assembly GCA_964007535.1. Lineage (NCBI taxonomy): Eukaryota > Metazoa > Arthropoda > Insecta > Plecoptera > Taeniopterygidae > Brachyptera > Brachyptera risi. The sequence goes on from OZ023328.1 coordinate 44,301,352, forward strand.
CGAGGAAGGCTGTGGAATTATGACGTCACGACAACGTTACGGTAAAAGCAAAGTGGATACAGACCTGCCAGAAATCGTACCGATATCGTGTCGGACGACAAAAAAAAATCGGAACTGGAATCCCTGCTTTACTCGTCGAAATCTAATTTCAGAGTTGTAATGTCCTTCAACAATTTCAAACCCTTGAATTGTATCAATATCTCCATGATTCGTAATCCCCATTCTATGTGTTTACATATCATTCCAAGTATTATCACGTTTCCAAATGAATAAACAGTAGATAAGAAATATGAAATTGCTAAACAAAGCAATAATGGTAGATCGTAATTATATGAATAATGCGTCATATAAAATTAATAACATATATACGGTACTGTACTCAGTTTAATAATGATGATTATGAATATTGTTATGAATAACAATAATAATAAAGTTGAATGATATAGCCGTAATGGAGTTCTATACTACGTAGTTTTAATAGTTTCATTACGCGAGGAAACTGTAGGGTTTTGTATTTCGAGTTGTAATTAATATACGCCAAGCACTCATGTACGTAATACATGACACAGACTTGAGCTACAAGTTCGTATTGATATGCATAATTAATATTATATCCAGGAACGTGTGTTAAAAGCTAATATGTGGACCTAGAATATTTCTCCTCCTAAGAGCAAAGTGCATCGAGAGATAATTGAACTTGGCAATAAAATGTTATCAAGATACATAACAAAAATAACAAAATAACTAAAAGTATGAGATGGATTAAACTTATGGTTACACAAAGTCTTAATGCATGTAACTCGAAAAGTGTTTGGATTGAAATTATTTCAGCTTTTTGTAACAAGACTATATTTTCTCAAAGAGAAAATAGGCCTATGAATTATTTTTACAGTCGTCTGATTCGGGACTCGAACCGGCTTAGCTGTCAACAACTGAACTACCTTATACTAAAAATAAAACAAACTGTTTCTAAAGTTGAATCATTTGTTGAGAGATCATTATTGATATAAAACTTTGTCCACGAATAATGACTCTATTCATTCGAAGTATCATCGAATAAAAAACATGAGATAGTGTCAAGCCTTGACTTTCATAGCCTGCATTCAGTAATAATTATCATTATAAATAATTATGGATAGTTTATAACTCGACTCTGAGCTTCCATCTTGCTTGCTTCGAAACAGTGATTTCAAGTTTACATGTTCAGAAATATTCAATGATGTTTTTCCCAATTAGGAACATTTTTGAAACAAATTATTATTCGACTCATTGATTTCATCTTGACGTGAAATAATGTCTCATAGCCTAGCTTATCAGGACTGTTCAATAACATTTCTCAGTATAAATAATAAGGAATGTTTTTAAATGTTGTAACTAGACTCGAAGCTTCCAGTGTGCCTTATTTCCATAGCAACATGTATAGGCGGCGGAGCCGGGGGGGGGGGGGGGGGTCAGGGGGCTGACCCCCCAATAATATGTGATAGGCCTAACTGTAACCACTGACCACTCAATACAATTGATAATTCGAATTGATATCATTTAATTAAGGTGTGGTTTAGGACTCTCAATTCAATTATTAAAATATAATGCGGATAGATTATTGATATTATTGATTTTATTTTAATAAAATAGAATGTGTTATTACCACAACATATAACATATTTTCCATTGTTGCAAATGTGTCAACAATATTAATGTGGAGTTTTAACTCGGTTCATATTATTCAAACACCTTGGACATATGCTATTATAAATTAATTACGCTCTCCCACCTTTACATCTTGCCTACCGACTTGATTGCAGACGTTCGGGGCCCAAGTTGGCAACGGAAAACCAATCATCGTATTAACTTACAGTTTTCGGTTAGATGATCACTAGTATTCAATACGTGCTCGTACGGAGAGCTTCAGTTCGTGGTATGTTTTCAACCCTTTCAAAATAATTGTCAAAAATAAAAATGTTTCAACCTGTTTTGCATTGTTTTTACGATTTTTTCAGATAAATATAATATATAATTATGATTTTTACTGAACGTAGAGGCATAGATATACTCACTGTTGTTTTATTTCAAAAATAATTAGACTGCTTGGTCGTACCGTTTACCCACCATGTGTTGGGAGCTAAAGGTCTGTATTGACGCTTTTTGTCCTGTTTTGTTCGTTCCCTGCAGGTTTTACTCATGGGTTGTGATATGTAAAGTAGCCTCTTAAAATCACGTCAAAATTAGTTACTGCCCCACAACCAGCACCATTTTCCATGAGTTGACAATTGTATCAACCTTGACTGCTAAGTAACGCCATGGGCTCCGCCGCCTCTGGCCAACATGTAATACATAAACGGGTCGTCGAACCAAGTACCAACAACCAGCCACCAATCAGTGACAGAACTGGAACAGCGCGTCCAGCAAATTATTATCCCTCACAACAATGAATCCGGATCTTACAGGTCAATCACTTTGCAAAACGACTAATATAAACTTGTATTGGGCGGTGGCCGTCTAATAGGCACTGGAGGGGATGCTCTATTTGCCACTTATTGAATGTGAAGAGAATGAACACACCGGTGGGTATTGACTTTGTGGCCTATATGTAATCCAGTGGCACACAGGTCGAATTGTGTAATCAGATTGATTTCATTCATATCTCAACTATAACTCGCGTCAATAGTGTAAATAATACTAGGAAAACGCGTTATGTGTTGGCGCGTTGATGGATGAGCTAGAAAATATCAACTTATCTTTGGATTGGTTATTATATATATCTATCCACCTTGAGATCCAAACAATTACGTCACTGCCATCCTATTTCCTAATTGATTCGTATGATAATAAATGAGGTTTTGTTTTAATCGTTTCCAATTAATTGGTGACACTTGTTGCTTGGATTTAATTGATTTCTGAATAGCTTTGAATGATTTAAGAAAATTGGATTATATATTTTTTTACATCAAAACGACTTATCTGATTTTACTGAAAGTTCGGAATAATGTATACAATTATATATTGAAACACCCTGAGAATTTGAATTCTCTCGAAGAAAATATGTTTCACGAATTTTTTCCTCCAAAACGAGTTATTCTTATGGGACTTTTGAAAACTTTGAAAAGAGTTTTCTCAGAAGTGGTTGAACAGATTGCGCCTAAAAACTATACAGTATCGAATTAGATAAGGACACTTGTGTATGCCAAGTTTCAACTGGTTTTGAATTTTTGTTTGACCTGTGGAGCGCCAACAAAAGAAGAAAAAAAATCACTTTTTTCGGGTATGATGAAATTGAGTCTTCGCTTCGCTCATCCAATAATATATGGACTACGCGTTTCAGACTAACCTGTTTCTTCAGTCAGGTATATTCAATTTTTGAATAATTCAAAAGCGTTTTTTAAAGAGGCTATTTTGAAATATTCAAATTACAATATCGATGATTATTCTATTTTTATCAAAATAAAATCCACGAGTCAAGTATTCACGTAAACACAAATTTGTACTATTCTATCAAAACATTTTTGTTGGGGGGACGAATTGAAGTGGATGGATACATTAATTAATATAGCAATTATGCCAATTGAATTATGTTTGCGGAAACCGACAACTATCTGAAGCTTATAAATATAATCAACCCTGAAAAGAGGTTCAAAGTTATGAATAACACTCATGGTTGCCCAAACGTGTTTCTGTTCGTGTTCATGGTCCTACTCGCAACACTTTATATTCCGGTTTACCATGCACTGATAGTACACAAGGGAGCCCAGGGTCACTCCATCATGACTATACAAGTCATTCAAGAACAAAGAACCGAACTGAAGGTCTTCAAAAGCTGCCGAAATCAAGTTCAACTTTTTGTTATCATCTTTATTAAACAGTGTGATTTCCTGTCATTTCACTGACCATCTTTATTTGAAAGAGGATTTGTGTCCACGACTCATCTATACAATGAAACTATAGGCCTACTAAATTCAGGACCAATATGCATATTTACGGAAAAATGAATGAATGAATATTAGGGTTTTAAGGCGCATCGACAGCGAGGTCATTTAGCGCCTATAGGAAAAATGTATTTCCGTTTTTTCCACTAGGATATGCCTATAGGCCTATATCTCGAATTTATAATGTGACCGGTTTTGCCCAAAATTATTAGAATCCATTCTGGTATGGAACAAATTTCAAGTAGAATTTCCAAGGTTTCGTTAGAGTTCGTTATAGATTAATATGAAGCTCAATCAATGTAATTCAAATTATCATTGAGAAATTTTCAAGCACTTATGTGACATCGAGTCTTCGATTACACTCTACTCATCTGACCATGATTGAAAATATATAATCAATTAGCAATGAACAAACTTGGCAATATCACTGATCATCACTATTTTAAATATTTTTCAGCAAAAGTAATGGTCAAGTGGCAATATATTTCTTTGTCAAGAGTGATTAATTTCCCCGCATACTTATTGAGGTATTGCTCCATATTGCTCTAATATTGCTCCATATTCCATATTGCTATATCCGTCATTGCTCCATCAATGTTTGCATTACAACAATGAAAAAAATATGTGCGTATTTATGAATACAATTTGCAATTTAAATATATTACTTTTTTTACGATTAATGTTGATAACTTGGCCAGAATAAAATGGAGAGTTTTACCATAATTCAAGAATTTCCGTTTTCCGTCGTCATTTTTGCTAATTTTTCACTATGACCCATTATTGGAATCTATATTTGATCTATATACATTGAAACGCACATGTGTTAGTAAGACTCACTATTTCATTCGAGTGTTCTAATGCAGTATTTGCCCCAAATAAAATGCGTTATATACGTGCGACCGGCGTCGGAAAGGGCGTCGTAAATATATGACCCCCACACGCAATTTAAACCAAGATATATCACTTTCCTCGTAGGATAATGAAGATTTTGATAATGTTATTTTGCTTTCATTTTGTTGTTCGGAGTGTACGGGTCTATGTGTATAGGGTATGTGATGTAGGGGCCTATCAGGCCACGACCGTAACCTTCCCACTGTCCTACAAACACTGCCATCTTATTCGCCAATAATTCAATTTCAATTCAATTCAATTCAATTTTTAAATCATTTTATTCATGTTTTGTACCTCTGAGTTTGTAACACTTTCACATTTTCATATAATAAACCAAAACAAGAAGCCCGCGTAAGACAAAGTCTTGTGTGCGGGCTGTCCTATAAAAATAGAATAAGAGTAAGTCGGTACAAAAACTATATAACATATATATGAATAAACCTAAAAAAAGAAAAACAAATGCAAAAAATAATGTATCGGCCCCTATTACAATATTGGACACAAAAAAAACTCCTCCGGGAAAATCCCAACCAAATCAAAGCATAAAAGTAAAGTATAAGCAAAGTATAAACCTTTCGACCCACCTACACACCTACAGCAAAAAAAAAAAAAAAAAAAAAAAAAAAAAAAACGAAAGAAAAAAACAAAACAAACACAGCTATTAAATTTTTAAAAATCCATCAGTTTCGATATAGAGGAATTTTCAGTGATATCTAGCCACCTGCTGAGTGCCTTATAGATCCTATAGTTAGTGTGCATCGTGTAACACAATATAAATGAAAACATCACTCATAAATCTCTCTTTTTCTTCCCCAACAGGCCAAGACTACAGAAGCGTTACGTGATCATCATCAGCATTGTCCTTCTAATCTGCATCGCCGTCGCTGTCGTCCACCTATGTTTCTATCTCAGCGAGTCGCCGACGTCATCTCCCGAAGCGACAGACGCGCCCGGGAATAAACTTGTTCCTCCTGATCCTGAGGTGCCTCAAGGACCATCGCCGTCCAAGGAACGCCATTTTACTAAAGCCGCTGTGTGCTCGGATGGCGCACCTTGTTCTGTCGTTGGAAGGTAAGTACCAGACAGTACGTAATGTATACTGTATATAGGCGTACTTGGAAGATAGATTGTAAAAATGACTGTTGATTTTTTTTATTGTATTAATTTACGACGTGTGTATATAATTTATTTTTATTTTTTATTCACTGCGGTATTGTTTTTGCTCAGCAATATAGTATAATGACGAATAAAGCATTTTAATTATTTTTTTTCGGAACGGTTTTACTGCGATGATAATTTATTATGCTCATTTTGAGAAAAAAAAATATACGCCCCCTTATTGGCTGATTGGTATAGATTGGCTGATGACATACTAATCAGCCGACAGCCAAATTACATCATTTTATTCTTACGTAGGCCTGCACTATTTTAGATTTAATTTGTATAAGTAATGGGAACAGAGTAGGCCCCTACGTATTTTCATTCGAATCACAGGACAGGTTGTTAGTTATTAATCATTTTAAAAGGTTTTCATTTTGACGGTAGTTGATTTCCTCATTAATCCCTGTTTATATAGGCCTAGTGATTTGTCTAGGTTTTGTAAGATTAGAGGCTATTCGAACATGTCTATTGTCTATACAAGCAAATTAAATATAAAATGTGATAAATGAATGGTACATTATAGATAGATAAGAGTATGCCAAATATTTCTGTTAAAATAAATCATATGAATGGTATAATCTATGACCAAAGACAGTCATGTATATCGATACACGTACGTAAATGTTGTGAAGATGAACCCAATAATTTTGTATTGATTTTTTCAATTTTATGATTTTTCAATATTTCATTTTTCATGTTGGTACGCGCAAAAAATATCAAGACGAGTGACTATAGTGAAGTTTGGTCGGTGAAAAGCTTGGTGACACCTATTTTTTTTTTCATCAACATCGAAACTTGATACAAAATCGTTGTTCCTCAATTAAGGCTATGGATGAAAGATAGGATCGTTTGGACGGAGCACCACAAGGGTGATCTTACCACCCCATTTTAATTATTCAAAACCAATGAGCTGCAACACCAGGACTGACCTGTTGGTAACCATAACTTTCCGCCGCAGATAAAAGTCTTTCAGTTTCCGAAAGGTGACTATATGAGTGACTTGATCATCAGAAAAACTATAGCCAACTTTTAGTATAGCCTTTAGGTATCAACTCAATGGCTTTTTAATTAGATAATAGATTGCGTATTTCATCGCTGCGACCCCCAATATTTCATCAAATTTCAAATTTCATCAACAATATAACCTATAGCTTTTGGTGGAGTTAGACACCGTTCTAAAAATAACTATATATAAGTATCCATTGTAAAGGAAATCGTGGTAAAGACAAATAAATGTTCATCAAATAGAAGGCTGCAGGGTATAAAAATACAAAATCCGTATTTATAAACGCTGGATAGATTTTGAAATACATATCGAATAATTATTAAATAATTTATTAATATCAATTTTACCGTTTTTACGACTTCAGGGAAAACACCTGATTAGATAAATCACAACAGCATTGTTTTATATAGATATAGAGGCCATGATTTAGGTTATGTGTATTTAAAAAAAGGAAAACAAAGAGTGTTTTTACCGTATACAGATGTATGACACAGGTGAACTGTGTTATCGACAGTCAGGTTTCGATAAAAATAATCTCTTTGCTTTGTTTAGCCATGGGGATTGTTACACCATATACACTAACAACCACAGGATATACACTGCATGTCGAATGTATTTTATTACAGTCCTATCGAAATCCATGCTTGCATTCAAATCCAATATATGAATTCAAATCATACAAAATGTAAAATGTCATCATATATTTATCATGTGAGCATATCTGTCGTGATGAATACTGTGATGGCTCGTTAACAAAAGACCACGGCCGCTTCCTTCCCACTAACAAAAACACACAATAAATAACCTTTTATACCGAGACGCGTGGCCGAGTGGTAACACACTGAACCGTCATTCGGGAGACCGGGGTTCGATTCCCGCCATGGTCGACCATCCTGACAGGGTTTTTTTCGTGGTTTCCCTGTCGTTCATGGTTGATACTGAGATGGTTCCTTAACAGGCCACGACCGACTCCTTCCCACCATCCAAAAACACCTAATAAAATAACCTTCCATCTCATCATCCCATCATCTCATTGATCATCCACCGACGCCAATAGATCGTAGCCATCAGTATAGTAGACTTACGTCGTTGAAACCCAAAATAAAAGTAAATAAATTAAAAAATGACCTTTCATCCCATTCTCTCATCATTGACGTATGACTTTTGTTTTCACTGTTGCAAATCCATGTTCTCATAGTCTCATTCAATAGTCACCGACGCCAAAAGATCTTAGTAATCAGTAGGCCCACCTTGCGTTTTTAAACCCAATATAAATAATTAATTATTTGTTTAAAGAAGTTTTTTCATCATCATAATAATTATCATAATATCATAATATATTATATATCATAATATCATTATCATAATATTATTATTATAATGATAAAATGAATGGATAAATGAGCACGTGAATGAACAAATAGCAAGTATAAATGAAGTCATGTATTTGTCCTTTCCCGAATACGAGAGTGAGCAACAGTTGCAACACTGTATATCTGATAGGACTTTAATCCACTATTTATTGCTTAGTTTTGTATACGACCTGGATAAACACGTTTTTATCAATTAAAAATAATCAATTCACCAGTTTTAATGATATTTTTACCCTTTTAAACAATGGCCAACAATTTCAAACGGATGTGAAAATCAATTATCCACGAATTGAGAAGGTCGTCTAATGAAATAACAATAGAAAATATCAGCATTTATTTGTGTAGGTATTTTATTTTAAAGGTATTACGCTCTTTCGGGACGAGATTTAGGATTCAAAACGATTTGTCATTTGCTGTACATCTTACGAAAGGGTTAAATCCTTAAAAATGCAGCAAGTTTATGGAATCACCGAAGATTTTATATTCATAGGTGCTAGACGACCTTCTTCTAGACGACCTTATATTCTCCTTCGTCGACCAAAGAATAAAAGCTGATCATATATTTCAACAAAAGAGTTGGAACTAAGATACATTGAGGGTTGCGTTGGTTTGCTGCCGAACGGGCAAAAGCAACCCTCAATGCATCTTGGTTGAAACTTATCAGCTTGAAATTACGAACACCTTTTGTGTAAATTGAACTTCCAATTGTATCAAACAAATCGATTATATTTAATTCATATTGGGTTTAACGACGCACTCTACTGATGACTACGATCTATTGGCGTCGGTGAATGATGTATGAGAAGATGGGATGTAGAGATAAAAAGTTATTTTATTATTTTTTATTTTTGGATGGTGGGAAGGAGCCGGTCGTGATCTTTTGTTAAGGAACCATCCCAGTGAATGACAGAGGGAAACCACGTAAAACCCCTGTCAGGATGGTCGACAAGGGCGGGAATCGAACTCCCGGTCTGAATGACGGTTCAGTGTATTAACCACTAAGCCACACGTCTCAGTAAATCGATGATCTTCTACCATCGTACACAGAATGTGTTGCCATGCAATGACCCCCTTCCCTTGCACCCCTCACCCATAACCTAGTCAAACAAGCTCTGTCCCATTCTGTTGACTAATATGTAAATTGTCGTGTCTCGTGCTCACTTCTACCATTCATTGTCTCTCTTTCTGACCTAGAGTGGCGTTAAGGCAAACTTGTATCAATATCTTTTTATCTATCATCCTAATTCATCCACACTCCTATGTAAACGAGCACATAGATTTTATTCAAAATTCAAATACATCAGGTCAATTCTTTTTTTTAATTTACATAAAATAAGAAGTGTCTGTAGATTATTGTAATTGAACGCTAGTTTATAGGTTCGAATAAATTATTGTTATATTATAATTTTTATAAATCATTCAGGATTCAAATTTATAAACATAAAGGGGATGTATTTTAACTTTTATTTCATGATAATAAAGATTATTGTAGTATGCTGTATGAATTAAAAACAAATATTCTATTAATTACTTCGTAATTACGACTGCACGCTTGTGTTGATACAATAAGTACCACTCAGCAATAATTACTGATACTTAATATGGTAGTAAATGCGAATAATTTCATGGGTATTACTCGATCATTCATTGTTTGCTCCAAGTGCTTAGACTTGGTAGGGAGCGATTAGGAAGCATAACAATTATCTATGTCAGGGGCGACAGTTTTTCTCCTACCAGCAAAACGAAAATTCAGTGTTGTTGATAAATAAAATGTTATGACACCTAAATAGTTTGATCACATGATCGCAACTAGCTCCGCCCACTCGACCAATCACAATCGGCAATTCAGTGAAAGTGAACGACACTGCGCATGCGTCGACGTCTATCCAATTTAAATAAAAATAAGCCTCATGACAACAAACCTATCAAGGATATTTTTAACTGCAAGATCCGTAGTTCGTTATTCTGAACAGAGCCACAGACGAGAACACAACGCGTACATCCAAACCAATATTCAAAGTGTAATATATTGATTTCTAATTAATATTCATAAAATGGCTGAGCAACATTTCGACGAGTACGAGCATTACAATTTTGACGTCGACAAACACGTGAATTCCGGTCACAGTGGCAAACAAAGAACGAAGAAAGAAGCTAGTGAACATACCAATCATTTCGATCCCAGTGGACATTCACGTAAAATAGTGACAAAACTACAAAATATGGAAAATAACAATAAAAAGGCTGAAACTGCTGCGTCCAATAAGGGAACACCAATCCCAAAACAATAATCTGACCGTAGAAGATCTCACAAGTTAATAGACGTTTCTTGGCAATTATACATGTCATTGTGATTTCTGTTGGGGATAAAGAAAGAAAGAAAGAAAGAAATAAAGAAGAGGAATTCTTGTTTCACGAATTAAGCTGACTGCATTTTGGGAACATTATCATGATTAGAAACATCAAGACGTCGATGTGTTAACGAAGTTATTGTGGTTCACGACTTTCTATGACGTGAACAAAGCATCGATAGCAGGCTTACATCGTGTATAAAACGTCATCCATTGTTGTACTAGCGATCTTGATTACCTTCCTGTGATAATAACACCACTATTTAGATTTTACGTCGACTTGAATAATATTAAAACATTTTATATGATAATTGATTGTGCTACGAGTTCTCAAGAGTGATGTGATAGCTAAGAAAATATAATACGATCGACAATTAATACATAACTGGAGGTTAGCCTAGAAAAAAGTGAATATACTGAAAGATTTACTTATGGATTTAAGTTGTTGAATCTAGTACTCACGTTTTTGTATAGAGCTACCTTTATTATTAAATTGTGCGAGGGAATAAAAAAATGGTGTGATTTAATAGTTTAAAAATATAGATACAGGTTGAATAATCAAGCCTTAATGCCTTTTAATTTTCATCATTTAAAAATTTTCAATAAAATTATATCAACTTTAATGCATTCACACATAAAATAAAACAAAATGATGCCAAAAAAAATGTTGTGATAATAATACTGTGTGATAATAATAAAACAAGTTATTTAACCAGTTAATGATGTGTTTTACATGAGTGTCAATAGAAACCCACTGATCATACTTCCTATATTGTTCCAACTCTCCTCGGATTGATCACGTACGCTCAAGCAAGGATAAGTCAAGGTCTGTCCAATGCACCCCGTTCAACAGACGTGGCACATAAGTTGTCTATACTGAAGGAGTAGAATCATTATGACCTCGTTATATTATGTTCACGCTCCCATGTTCAATTAGATCTTGATTTTGTATCTGAATAAAACATTTTGATTCAAACAACTCATCTCATTTTGTAACCTATTTTCTTATCATTTTTGGTATTCACATTAATTTACATAAGTTAATCTATTTTGTCATACACATGTATACAGTGCAACTTACATACATTAGTTTCTGTAGGATTAGAATATGGATTTGACAATAAATACTGGCTGAATTTAGTTCCTAGCTAATTCTGATACTAAACTTCGACCAAATAACATTTAAGAACGGAGTATTATTAATCTATTCATACAAATCGGTCGGGCCTTATCGAGGGTCTAATGACCTTTTCTTTATACTATCTTACATGCAGTTTAACACATGTTATCTAGGGTTGACATGATATTTCAAGTTTTAATTGCAGTATTTAAATATTCAGAGAAACATGTGAAACATAATAACTATTTTCATGTTTTCGAATTCTAGTTCCAGACCTGCGATTGTAATAGTTTTTGAACAGACATGGGCCTACTTGATGCTCCAGCGTTTGTGGTACATGTGTGGTGCAATGAATCATACCAGCTGGTACTTGACGCTTGTAAAAATTCAAAGCCTGAAGACCTAGAGACATTAGTCAAGTCAAGATCGTCTTGTCACTCAGTTGTCAATATTGTCACCAAATAGGCCTACCTATCTTATCTCTCCTGTCATTAGTCTAGAAGATTATTTACATTGTCACACATTATACATCATTTTTTATAACTTTGAACTAATGTGAACATAACAAAATTAATAAATACAATTTTAAAAATGAAGACAACACATTTGTTGTAGTACTGTTGGTACTATTATATTTTTAATAAAACAACGTTTTATAAGCGCGTAATATTATTTAGTATAGTACTATTTCATGACAAATATTATTTCAAATTGAATTTCCATTTTCGGTCACAACAATGATTTCCTGGTTCATAGTGATCTCTACTATTATCTATAAAATTGGCAAATGTTTGAAGTGATAGGTCATTGACCTCTACCCAGACCCAATTAATCACCCATTTGGTCTCACAAACAGATAATCAATTCCTTGGTCAGGTTTATTGTTTGAGATACATGTATGCAATATTGCGATGTATTATGATTTTATGGTGATAGGAAAAATGATGATTTTCAATCGGCATAGATCTCAATTCCTGGGTTTACCAGGCACTGGTAGGATTTATATATTTAGCAACTAGAGCGTTTACACAGGTGTCTAAATTTGTATACATAAAACAAATCGAAAAACGAAAATTTCTTTCCTAAAAGTGTTTAATTGATACTAAAATCGATTGTGTGGCTTATGTGAAGGACTCATCTTTTATTTAGCAAAATGCTACATTTGATGCCCCCCCCCCCCCCCCCCCCCCCTCCCCACCATCCTTCCGTATACCATATATCATGGCTTGCTTGACCCTCCTACTCTCTTCACCATAATGCCATGGCTTGCTTGACCCACCCCCAACAGCTAGCTTATTTCCCATTTAGGGTGAGAAGTGTTTCTTCATATATTGTTATAATAATTGGAAATAACGCTATTGATTTGCCAGTAAAAGTGAAAAGAGATGATCTATGAAATACAGGATGGCTGTCGTCTAGTAAATATCTAAAACAAACTGCCAAACTAAAATGTTATTATGTGTCACAATAAAAATTTCACTTTTGAAAAATGAATACGGCAGCATTCCCACTCCAAAATATTTCTTGTCTTCAGACACGAATTCCTTTTTTTCAATCACAATCCAGAAAGCAACTGGAATAAGATGTCTTCCCACCCGAAATCGTGTCGTCAAAGCAAAGACCTTATTATCTATCTAACTACATTAACTTTGGTCAGAGTTGGTTAGATAACAAAAAAAAAGGCAAAATTTTTGTAAAACATTTTTGTGAAATTTTTGCAACTGCCAATTCACTTTTTACCACTGGCTTTTGATTATTCTAGGAAGCACTGGATTGATATCCTATCACTACATCAAAAAGCTAGATATACAGTTTGATTCTTTAGGGTGAAAAAGCTCACGAATCAAAAAATCAAGTCATGATAAAAAAAAAGTGTAGTGGAATCCAGTGGCCGTTTTTCGGTCCGAAATCGTGAAGGTCAGCAAGAAAAAAATAGAGTGGGAACCATGTTCAAGTTGACCGTGGGTTGGTGTATTCTATTATTAATTCAACTTCTTTCATTCTTTTGCTAGAGATATTCTACGACGTAATGGTTCGGCTATCGACGCCGCCGTTGCAACAATGCTCTGTAACGGCGTCGTTAACTGCCAAAGTATGGGTATCGGAGGAGGCTTCTTGATGACATATTACCGACGTAGTGAGGGTAAAGCATACACCCTAATCGCGAGAGAAACGGCACCTTCAAAGGCCACTCACGATATGTTCAAGCTCAATCCTGAAGCTGCTAAGAAAGGTATTACCCCTGACTCTCTATTTTCAAACCAAATATATTTATATAATTCATAGATGAAAAGATCAACGGTAATAATAATTGTTTCAAAATTGAAATTCATTTTGAAATCATGTTTTAATGATTTTGAAACATTGTGTTTCAAGACATTGAGTTACCCACCTTTTATTGCCCACATTGAATCAGTGATCAAATTGAGGAAAATCTTGGTAAAGAAATATTTAAATTTATCCTTTTTGTACTGGCCAGTATTGTAATAAACTATACCCTCTCAATATTGCATATAAATCTTGACTCATTTTTCAGAATTTAATAAAGGACTATGATTTTGTCAAGAGGCTAAGTCAGCTTCACACATAGTATTTGTTGCCATATTCTCCTTATCGATGCATTTATCTAGTGTAATACACAGACAATTCTCATGACTGGTCTTATGACAGTTCATCAAAAAGACTAGGAAATTTTGCTGACAAAAACATCTTGGTATATTGTTGTCTATGCCTAGAGCAGCACTACTGTACCAGTATGTCTCGAAATAAGCTGACAGTAAGCAAAAACATCTTAATATCATGTTCTTACTTGTCAACATTGTAAATCATAATGAACTTTCCAATGATTTATTTAAATGCAGTCAATACCAAAATTACAATTCACTTACTGTAAAGTATTGACTGTGAGTGGCATAAAGTACCACTCACTGCCCATGTAATATGCCTAAAATGTGGTATTTTTTTTGGCAGTATAATCCCATGATATGAAAGAATTAGGAAAAGATCATTTAAAAAAAATATATATAATAATTTGTAGGCATACATGCTAGCTTACCGACATCTTTGCCTCTGAGAATTCTGATGAAACCATTATTGATGTGCAGTTTTATCATTTCTTTCTTCCTTTTTTCTTTCCTGTTATTCCAGGTGCACTGGCCGTTGGAGTCCCTGGAGAGTTGATGGGTTACTGGGAAGCTCATCGGAGGTTTGGAAAGATGCCCTGGGCAGAGGTTGTCAGTCCGGCGGTGAAAATCTGTGAGGAAGGATACAATATGACACAGCACCAGTCAGACTCATTAAACACTGCACATGAAGACATTAAGAATGACCAAACTTTAATGTACGTACATATTATATGGATGAACAACTCTCTGCAGTCTATATAGGTTTTATCTAGATCATAACGGTATCATCAGTAGATAAAATAGAAATAACTTTACGCGAAAGCACAAATGCAAGTAAAATATGATTCAATCAACTTCGAAACTTAGTACATTCGCATTCACATAAAACAGTTCAATCAGAAATTAAAATTTCTTTTTTAATAAAATCTATGCATATTTATTCACTAATGTTTTTCACACTCTCTTCTCACCATGACACTCCCGTCATTTTTCCATATTAATGTATGTATTTAGAAATAAGATGTTTTCTTCCACCTAAATCAAATTATATTGCGTAAATAACATGAAACCAGCAGCTGACCTTGATATATTTCGTAATCAATTCTTTCAGTCAGTCAAGATGCTGAATCAACATCAATAGTGGTAATGTTGATTGATAGAAGAGATGGTCGATTGTGTGCACCAACACAGCTAGGGGCAAGCATACTATATCCTATTCTCAAACAGATAGACGATAATTTTTAAATGTGAATCTTTCGTTCTCAGTGCGAGCTGCAGTGCTCTAACCGAAGTCTGATAGCTATTTCGAAGCCAAGTTTAAATATATAATGTTTAAACATGGGTAGTTTGGAAACTCAAACTCATGAATCATATTCATTCATTTATTTTAAATTTTAATCGTTGACCATCTTTCGAGGAAATTGACAGGGGATATTGAATGCTTCAAAATTCAGAATCAGCTGGTGGTTATGTCAAATAAAATGCAAATATTATCCAAAACCTGACACAAGACACATATATGTTGAAATACTTGTCACAAATATTTGTTGAATGAAATTATATATACTGGGACCAGTACTCATATCATAACATATAAAAATATAGCTTATTAAAAGTCAAAATCACCCTCCATGAATTGATCCACAGAATAAATGGAATGTCATTAAGACAATTATTTGCCTCCCAATTTGTAATATGTAATGTTGATACGTCTTTGTGTCTCCAGGGATATCTTTCTTGACCAAGCGACCGGCAAGTACCGTAAGATGGGATCGCTCATCAAGCACAAACAGCTTTGTGTGACACTGCGGCTAATAGCTGAACGAGGTGGTGAAGATCTCTACACAGGAAGTCTGGCTAAAATGATGGTTCAAGATATTCAACAAATGGGGGGCATCATTACAGAGAAAGATCTGAGTAGTTACAAGTAAGTTTGAATAAACAATGTGAGCAAACCAATAGGAGTTTCACTCGAGATGTATTTAATTAGATGAGTGATAGCGAAGACCTTCATGAAACTCTTACGAAGCTTTGCCTGTTCTTCTTATACGCACTACACATGTCACACAGTCCGACTGATCAACGTGAAAGTTTTTCTGAACACGCAGACTTGTGCAACTTGTAACGGTTTTGTCGAGTCCACTTACCGTGCTGTGTGTGTAAGGTGAGGGGGATTAGGGAATGGTTGAACCGTCACATTAACACACAATAACCCTAGTGTTAACACCTGTCATCACACACCAGACTTTCTTTTCTTCTGTGCTAGTTAATTCAATTGATAAGACTGTTATCATCTGATTGATTGATCCACAAATGAAAAATAAATTTGTAAATGTATTTATTTAAATATCTCCATTTTCTCAGGGTGAATGTTTTTCCAGCATTTAAATCCTCGTCAACATAAATCAAACATGCTACATGAACGCAAAGCGTGGTTAGGTGATAGTGCGGTCAACAGACCTAACCTTGCCCTTTTAAACTGTATCACTATTACATGCAAAATAAAGACAATTCATTCATTCATTCATTCAATATCGAAATAAGCTTAGCCACATATTGTTCAGCTCTTTTCAACATAATATCATTATAATGGGATAAAGAATACTGTAAACGCATAATTTCTGTATCAAGAAAAATTGAAAAATATTCAATGAAATCATTATTGGGGCACAAAAAATCTGTCGTATTGCAAATCTGTTTCAGCAATTTTACTATCATTTCATTAGTAGGTCTTTATATAAATAATTTTCATAGGCGTGAACTTTTCATATTTTAATAATGCATATCATTGCTTACTTTCAGAGCTGAATGGGCTGAACCAGTTACAGTTAATTTACGTAACAATGAAAAAGCATACACAGTGCCACCGCCAGGCAGTGGAGCAATACTCGCATTCATTCTCAACATTCTGGATGGCTATAACTTCACTGCTAAAAGTATTGAAACAATTGACGACTCGATTCTCACTTACCACCGCATCACCGAGGCATACAAATGGGCATTTGCTAAACGAGCTGAGCTCGGTGATTCTACGTTCATAGATGTTTCCAACGTACGTTGAGAGCACAGCTTTATTATTCAACAAACATATTATAATACTCGGACAACCCAATAACATTTTATGAACCTTTACAAAAATTAGATGAGATTCAATTCACTGAATTAACTTCCTAGATTTGTTTTGAAAATTTTCTCACAGATAAATGGGGCTGTGTTTTAGTATGAACTTTCTCTATCTTATACTATGATAGGTGTTGAAAGATTGTAACAGGAACCAACAGCTTACCTCAACTAACAAAAAGACGTAATGAATGATCAAATAACAATTGACGTCTAAAGATAGGCACGGCTTATCATTTAGCCATTATCATTTTTGCCTTGTGATCATTTAGAGATGATACCTTTATTGAATGTCAACTTTATGACAGATCATTGGATTGATTGGGATGTTGTTTTGTGATGTGAAAGGGGTAGGGAAATGAAAATCGTTGATTAAAATTTCAAAATGATATTAGGGCTACGCACATTCTTATCAGATAGGCCTACATACTTGGAAAAAAATTGTAAATTAATGGTACTTCTTTTTACTTCGTCAAAATTATGAGTTTACCCAATAACCAACAACATCAAATTGAAAAAAAATCAATAAATATATGATGACATTTTTGGTTTTTCCTGCAGATGGTTTTACAATTATTTCAATATCATTAGTGTCTTTCTTTTTCCAGTTGATAGCCAATCTATCATCAGCTGAATATGCAGACAGCATACGTAGGAAAATCAGCGATAACGGAACGAGGCAAGACGCCGCGTCATATGAAGCAGTTGCGTTTAGCAAATCCGATCACGGGACTGCTCACATGTCTGTGATCGCACCCTCTGGGGACGCTGTGGCCATTACCAGCACAGTGAATCTATTGTAAGCTCGTGTAATTTACCTACACCTTGCTCATAATCTTGCTTTATAATTTGTCAACATTTCGGTGTTTTTTCATTTTAAACTCATTTCATTCTCATCTTACACACTACAATTTTTTTTTTACTCATTTTTTTTTATAATTTTTTTTTTACTAAAGATAAGAAGCCCACATAGAGAAAATTCTCTGTGTGTGGGCTGAAATTTTGAAAATATTAAATTAGACCAGCTTCATTTAAAATTCTCAATCAATTCAACTTGGGGTAATGTAGGCCTAATTTGAGAACTACATTTTTTGGGTCAATTCATTATCAAACTGTCCTTCAAACCAAATTCTTCTATATTATACAATGATTTAAAGATAATACGTATAGATGAGCCAGAATCAAATATATATATTTTTTTGTTATTCTAGACATTTCTGTTACTTCATAACAGAAAAAACACTTTTCAGTTTCAATCCACATCTAGCTTGGGACTTCATACAAATACTGTAGATTATAATAGGAGGCAATATTTACTGTCATAACAATCTCCTAAGGAATAGAGCCATTGATGTTTTATCAATAGATCCTAAATAGGAAAATAATTGTTTTAGATACAAGAACATTCATCCCAAAGCAAATTATAATACTACTTTTTTATTCAGTTTTGGTGCCAGTGTCACATCAAAGCAGACTGGTATAATTCTCAACAGCGTCATGGACGATTTCTCCTCTCCGGACGTTAAAAACTATAACGGAGTACCATATTCACCGGCCAACAAGATTGAACCGGGAAAACGACCCTTGTCATCGATGAGTCCAACAATTATAGTTGGACCAGGTGGTGATGTGAGAATGGTGGTGGGGGCATCTGGGGGTACCAAGATATCCACGGCTGTTGCTTACGTAAGTCATAAATCAACCTAAAGCCTGGTTCCCACTCTTTATTTTTTTTCGGCCGGCCAACGATATTTCTGCCGAAATTCACTTTTGTCTAATCACAATCCACAATACCATTGAAACAAGATGGCGTATTGCAGCCCGAAATTATTTCTCGAAAGGTACTTCAACTTCGATAATTTCGTCCGTATTTATTATGTGCCGAAAAAGTTGTCGTGTTGTCATGTTGACTACCTACAAGACACGGCCTTAAAGAGACTTACTGACATCACGTTCAAAAATGAAGTGAAAAATATATATATATATATCTCAAACTCAGATAACCAATTAAATTGGGCCAGGGGGTGTTTCCACCAGTTTTTCTAGGGCAGACTTCTCATATCAATCGGTTAAAAATATCTTACAAAAATTTGTCCATGCTCAATAAATGAGTATCTGAATTCTGAATAATGATGTAGGCCCTATGACTTTTGTATTAATTAACTTATTCAATAACATGTATATGTGTAAAACAGAATAAATAAACATTATTATCATCTTACATCACACTGTACTCAATCTATGAAATTCAATTTGGACTAAAAACTATGACCTTATTCTAGGTGATAATGAGGTACTTATGGTTTGGCGATAGCATTAAAGAAGCCGTGGATGCAAGTCGATTCCATCATCAGCTCTTTCCCATGGCAATTGAATATGAATTTGGAGTACTAGACGTAAGTACCAAGTAGGCATTCATTATTTATTATAATTCAACACATTCAAAGTTCTGGTCAGAATTTGAAACAAGTACCAGTTTCTCTTATTTTGTGAAGAGAAATATTCTTGTTCGTGTTATGTATTGTAGTTTTTTCTCTTTCATCTTCAGTCGCTTTGTTTATATTTTCTGGGTGCATGTCTTCTAAGCCTATGATGGCAAAATTTACTGCTGTCGACAGTACGGTGGTCAAGCTAGGTACACCAAACTTATCACCATGAGTACGCAGCGAGATGTCAAAAACAAGATTAAAAAATAAAAACATATGCATTGTTCATGTACCATTCCCAAAACATTCTATCTGGATTTCTCCGTACAACAAACTTATGTGAAACTCAAATATTTGTACCGGTACTTTTCTAAATATAACTGTTTCATAGTAAACAGCACGACTGTAGCTCCATGCAGCTATTGTTATAGGGATGGTTAGGTGTCTATACCCACAATAACGTCAACAAGTAGGGTAGCGAGTCGGTCAGGTTTTACTGATAATACCGCATTCTTGAAAATCTCCACATCCAAGCTAAAGGAGGGAACACAGACATGCCCACCTTGATTGACCAAGATGGAAAAGAGTTCACAACCAACAAGGACAAGGCTAATGCACTAAATAAATTTTATAGTGGGGTTTTTCAAAAAGGAAATACAGTTACGGGTAGAGAAGGTTACACTAATGACTCGGAAGCATACAGAAATACTATTAAATTTACGGGGAATTCAATCCAGAGAATAATACAAAACCTGAAGAATAATAAGGCACCAGGGCTTGACAAAATTAACAACAACTTTATAAAATTAGCAGGATACGAAATTGTTAAATACCTTAGGATAATATTTCAAAATTCGATAGACTCTGGAACTGTGCCAGAGGATTGGAAACGGGCAATAGTAATTCCAATACATAAGGGAGGGGAAAGGGCAAAATTGGGGAACTATAGACCAGTGAGTCTCACTTCTGCGGTAGGTAAAATTATGGAGCGCTTGGTAGACTTGGAAATTAAAACAATCATTGATAGAAAAGGGGGGATTTTTAAGGGACAACACGGTTTTCGGAAAGGACATTCATGCGAAACACAACTTCAGGGATTTATACAAGAACTGACTGACACTTTAGATAAGGGGGGTAGGATCTATGCAATCTTTTTGGATTTTGAGAAGGCCTTTGACAAAGTGCCACATGATCTGTTAATCAACAAATTGCAACAAATTACAGAAAATAGTAGAATATCAAATTGGGTAAAGGCATTCCTACAAGGCAGAACACAAAAAGTAAAAGTGGGGGAGGAATTTTCGGAATTTGTTGAAATCACATCAGGAGTGCCACAGGGAAGTGTCATCGGACCCTTACTTTTCAATATATTCATCAACGACATAGAAACTGGTATCAATTCTAAAATCCGACTATTTGCAGACGACTGTGTTGTGTACAGGATAATTGAGAGCCAGGAAGAGGCAATGCAACTACAAAGTGATTTAGATACAATTAATGACTGGGTCAATACAAATCTAATGGGACTTAATGTAGAAAAATGTAAGGTAGTCGAATTCTCCAGAAGTAAAAAGAATAAAGAAGTGACATCATTTAGAATGGGAGAAAGCATACTGGAGCAGGTTGACGGTTATAAATATCTCGGATTATACATGCATAAAAACTTGGGGTGGGGGGATCATATTAGAAAGTTGTCAAAAAAGGGGATTAGATCATTAAATTTTGTTATGAGACAGCTCAAGGGGACAGGAATTGAAATCAAAAACAAAGCATACAAGACACTAATTAGACCTACACTGGAGTACGCTAGTTCAGTCTGGGACCCTCGGGACACAGGATTAATCAAGGCTGTAGAGAGCGTACAGAGGGTTGCTGCGAGGAGGGTATTGGGGAGAGTCAAGAGATGGAGGACCATTAGGAATAGTAAGGGAGTGATACAGAAAGAACTGGAAAGACCAACCATAATGACTGAACAACTGAAATGGGAAACCCTGGAAGCAAGGAGACGAAGGACTAGACTGTGCAACTTCTTCAAAGCAAGACACAACTGTACCGGATGGGAAGAACTAGGCAGAAGAGTTGGAAAGGGGATCCAAAGAAGTAATAGGGGAGGAGAAAGAATGGAGGTGGAGAGAGTTTACTCAAATATAGGGAAAAACGGTTTCGTCCAGAGGACGATAAGAGACTGGAATGAGCTGGAAGAAGAAGGAAGAACTGCAAAGAAATTATTAGAATTCAAGAAAATGATCCAATAGAATAATAATATCTTGCCACCGTGCATCTAGCACATCTGCAAGAATGTTTACAAATACAAATACAAGCTGCATGTCTGGTTGACATTTTATTACATATTACCTGTACTACTACTAATTGAGTGCATCCTCCATATGAAGTGTGCATTCAACAAAACTCAAATTTTCAAGATACCCAATGCCATGAAAATATTTCTCTTGTCCCAAAGCTAGATTGTTCAGTACAGTTCTGCTCTAGTATTGCAGAGGGTCAAAATCTACAGGTCACATAGTAGGGTGTACATTAAGCTTTCTTTTTTGTTCACTATGTGAAATAAAATTTTGGCTCATGTTCATCTAATCCTCCTAATTACCAAGGTGTTCCTGCTATACTTAGTGCCTATGGAATTACGAACTTGTGTCGTCACTTTTCATATCTATGCTTATTGAGCTATGCTGATGAGTAATTATTTTGCCTTGTGAACATTGAATGAATAAAAAATGAATGAATTCTCCGACTATATGAACAAAAGATTTCAATCAAATCTTGGCAAGCTGTGTGAGATATTTTTCAAATGACTTTATTTCATGCCAACTTATAATTTGACCAATTTTACACAAGATCATCTGTAAACTGTTCAAATGTCATTTCAACATTCACTCGGCCTACCGCCTCGTGTACGAGGCCGTAAGTATAGGGGTATAAATTAAAATGCCGAATTATTCATGCCGAAATCTGACGTTCTTCACATTTCTAGCAAGTGGTGAAAGGTTTGGAGAGACTTGGCCACAAGATGAAGCGGTACCGTAGTCGAGGGTCTGTCATTTGTGCCGTCGGTAAAAAAGGGAATGATATCGCAGCTAATGCCGACTACAGAAAAGGAGGCGACGTGGATGGCTTTTGATTTGAGATCTACAAAGAACACCTCATGATAGTATTAGTAACATTGTAGGTAGAAATGCTCAAGTGATAGGAATTTGTTATGCAGCTCTGCAACTTAATGCCAAGCTGATCTTAACTCTCCCAAATTATTATTTTAATAATTCTTGAAAGTGCCTGATTATATTTTGCCTAATTATTAATGTTATGCAACTTGTATCAATGTTCAACTTGATAGGCTGGCCAGTCAAGTATAGTTGAAAAATGAGATGAAATATTTCAACATGTTACGAAATAAAACTGGAAGATGGATTTAAATATTGTTTTGGGTTGGTCTATAATGACATTGTATTAAAAAATTTGTCAAGATTTTAGGTTTAGTGATACTTCAATTTGTATAATTAATAATTTATCTGTACAACTCATTCATCACACAACATGTTACAGTAAACTTGGAACAGTTCTCACTGGCAACTTATTATAGAAAATTAAAGAATTCAACATGACTGATCAATTCTCTATCTGAAATTATTCGAGTACTTTATTTTCTCTACAGACAGAAACCTTAATTCCTTGCACTACTTTTCATTCAAAATGAGTTAATGCTCATCTTCATAGCCTCCTGGCAGAGCATTTGTGTGCGGGTTGTGGAACAGAGACTTGGTGCCATCGCCCCATGGGAAACGCTGTGAAGAAAACAAGAGTGTCGTTATAACACGTGGCCAGATGACTGATGAATGATGAATGATGATTATTGTTTGATCAATGACAGAACGGCGACGAATGAGCGAATGATATACTGGTACGAATGATGATTACAAAAACCCATGTATTAAGCGGTACTCAACTTTCCAAGGCAATGTTAGAATGAGACAATGGGCTCAGTTCCATATTTCAATATTGAGCTTATATGGTGGTTACACTCAGCTTAATCATCTTAATCTCTCATCTCAATCTATTCGATGAGTACGGTACTGTCCTTGAACCTACCGGACATTGCTCTACATAAGTAGTGTACATTATAAAACTATGCGTCATGCCTTCTGCAACCCTCAAATATTGGCATATCAGGTGATTGTTGCTACAGCTGGGTAAACAAAGTTCCTTGGTATCACTTCTAGATTACTCACGATCGGAAGGTTCAGAGACTTGGACGGTAGCCTACGTCTACGTTGACACATATTTTCAACATCGGTGGGATGGGGAGTTAGGCCACCTCAATAGAACAGCAAACCAACGCAACCCTCATTACAACTTGCTTCGAAGCATAATTGGTCAGTGAAAAGACAATTACATCAAAACCTCGAAGTATCGTTCCCAGACGTTTCCTGCTTACATGAAACCTACACAATCCAACGCAAACCTCAATACAACTTGTTTTAAACCATACTTGATCAGTGAAAATACAATTACACCAATCACAGACGTTTCCCGCTTTCATGATTCATATTTCATTTTGTCCCACCCTACACCTATTTGCTGAACTGAAAAAACTAGTTCAGAATGTGCTACACAAACAAACAGAATTATTAACATCGGTACGCGTAAATTTTAAAAAGTGCGGGAAAGTTCGGAGAAGTTTGTATTCAATTATTTACGGTTCAATTTCAAAGTAGCAACAAAAGTGCGCGTTCATTTTTGGACTGTATGCACAACCCTACTACATTTCAATGGTTTGCATTTAAGGGAGCAATCAAACAATAAAAGCAATTTAGCAATTGAAAGCAATTTAGGTCGTGTCTACGGATATGAAGAAGGATGATGACCTAGATATTACATTATCTGTCACCAGAAACAATAATTCAGGAGGTCAGTCGTGGTTATTCATCTGGATCCGCTACGAACTACGGTACTTCTAATGCATAACCCGCAAAGTGGAACCATTGAAGGTCATTGTAGGCATGTCACCATTTTGATTACCTTGGTCCTGATTCGAAGATGTTCATATGGAATGAAAGCAGGTCGCTGGTGGTGTGCGTGCTCCTCTTGATGTTTCAAGTAGGCATTCAACATGCACAGAGCAACGGCAGGAAGAGCTACGAAGAAAGACAACTTCTTCCACAGAGAAGAGCCACCTGAAATGTAGAGCATTCCATGAGTGACTGAAGTCAAGAAATACAGTATACTCATTCCAGATTGTATCCCTGTTGTAGTTTTTTTTTAAAGGCTAAGGCATGTTGTTGATAACAGAGTCTAGGAAGGTCAAATATTATACCATTGACTTGCTATATATTTACATATATACCGGTATATTTTTTTATATTGGGTTTTTACGACGCACTGTAATGATGACTAAGATCTATTGGTGTCGGATGAATGGTTAATGAGATGATGGGATGGTGAGATGAAGGTTTTTATGGGTAATGGGAAGGATGGTGGGAAGGAAGCGGTCGTGGCCTATATTGTGGGAACCATCCCAGCATTAGCCTAGACTACAGAGGAAAACCCCAAAAAAAACCTGTAAAGATGGATGGTAGCGGGGATCGAACCGGGTCCGATATGCCCACTGCCTCCCAGGTAACACAAAGCAAGTGCTTTAACCACTACGCTGCATGTGCCGATATATATATATATATATATATGTATGTATATGTATGTATGTACCGGTATATATATATATTATATACATACATATACCGGTATTGTGAACACAATTTCATAAAATAAATAAAAAGAATAATGAAAACAAGAAAAGAATATTTTCAAGAAAAAACACCAAACAAGCAAACAAAAAAAATGTAAGCATTTCGTGCAAAATGACCTAGTCTTGACTAGTAGGCCTAGTTGTTTTATGCAGATTTTCAATCGTTTTTTCTCATTCAGTGAAATTTTGAAGTTTAAAATTTGATACCGGTAAGGTAGTCAATTAGGCCATCTCGGTTATTTTCAAGTGCGACAGTTTCATTTATGTCTAAAAAAAATACATTTTTTTTTACAGGGCTATAGCCTATATTCAATCACATTGTTAATTTGAAAAAATTCAACTTATTTTTGGGCCTAGACCAACTGTGCACAGAACTCAACTGCAGATCATTATAATCACATTAGATAATGTGTAGCACGATTATGAAATAAAAATCCATGCTGATCAGGTAGGCCCAATGAGTTTGGTCTCTAAAAGTGGCTACAAATCTTCACGCAAAAAATGGACTGGACCAATGGACTAAATCTTTAATGACCAAAGCGCGGTCATTGAGTTTATAAAGTACGGTACAACACTATAAACTCAATGGCGCGGTGCACACAGACAATTCCAGTTGTCCCAATTGCCACTGGCTTGACCAACTAGCCTGATATTATTTGTGTGATCATGACACCAATTCGATTGCTGTTGATTGGAGTTGGATCAGTGAGTTTAGAGAGCTTCCAAAAACGTCAACTCCCAACTACTGGTACCGATTAGATATCAATAGGATCTCATTTTACAACTGGAAAACAACTGGAATCGTTTTCGCATACTTTGCTCAAGGTTACGACTAATGCTACGACTCAGGCACTAGGTAGACCTACATACATTCTTTACTAGGACTACTTTATCAATGGCTCAGGTTTATGGGTTTGGTTATAAAATCGAAGAATTTTAGTAGGCCTTGTGCATTCCTCAGCATTTAGGCTGGAAAGGCTTCTCACATAATAATGGTCAATCCTATATTCTAGTCAGTGGTCAGTCATATCCTAGGCCTTCCTGGATAAATTCAGATTGAACTTCAAACGAAAAACTATGGTGAGATTTATTCATTTAGGCATAGGCCCTAACTCGCTACCAGCTGATGCCAGTCTGCCTATGAGCTAGGTAACACTCCCAGGTATTGGCCCTGGATTCGTAGTAGGGCCTAGGTACAACTTGCGAAATTCCACTACATTATTTATTCGATTAGAAAAAGGAAATATTTACCTCCATGACCACCAGCAGTTGCTGCAGTTCCTACGGCACTTGAAACGGGGGCAGAAGCTGTAATTGTTCGACGAATAGTATTTCCTATAATCGACGCCATCTTTTCCGCAATGAAAAGAAAGGATGGCTACTATAATGCATCAACTTAACTGAACCCACTTGAAAATTAATAAGGTAGACCTGCACAAAGAAAGCACATTAAATTCACGTTATCGATACATTTCATCACTCAAAAATAAAATCAATTATTATTCTCAAACAATGAGCAAAAGATGATAATTTATCAATAATAATAATTAAGAAAATATATTGACGTGCTGATCACTTACGTTTGCCAGGTTGAAATATATTCACTGCCTCCAGAATCATGAGGTGATGATCGAACAGTACAATGATCTAGTCAGTCACTTTTCAAACGTCAACAACATTGCCTAACCTAGAAAGTTAACTAGGCATCGGCTTACACTTTTATGCTTTAAAATGAATATATTGGAGTTGAAAGATATCAGGCCAGTACCAGATATTGTTCACACATATCATGAACATTTGAGGAACTCATCAACACCACTAGTAATTGACAATGGTAGGTCAGGCACATGATGCTAGCCCTTTGTGGCTTTGAGAGCTAAAGTGGTTAATGGCCCTAGTCAATGACCACTTGAAGTGATATTAATTTATTAGATAAGAGACCTTCATACCCTTCATACCTTAGATCTTCGAAGGACTCATACGGTCCTTCAAGGACCGTTTTGCCTATAGTGGCCTACACGAATCACACTCCGTGCCACGTCGTTCAGCAGCCCATTCCTTTCACTCCTCCACATGAAAGATAGCCGCTAGAACCACACACACTCCGTGGAACGTACAGTGGCCTATTCTACCACTCCCCCATCTAAAATAATCTAACCTAACCCTATCCCATAATGTCAAGGGGGCAGTGGTGATATAGCGTGCGCGGTTCTGCGGCCATCTATGTGGTTCTGGTGTCCATCTTTTTGATGGGGGTGTGGTAGGAACTGTTTAGGAATGTACTATACTATGGCATTGAGTTTGTAGCACTACAAACGCAACACTGTAGGCCTACACTGCAAACTCAATGGCCACGGGTAAGGTGTCCATTCGTCCCATTCTTCCCGGGACAATTCTGTTGTTGAACATCTTGTCCTAGTATTCCCACAACTCCTAGCTGGGACGCATTTTGTTCTATCTGTAGCAAAATTAATTTTTCAAGGTAATTCATATCACAATATGAAAATAATGTATATCTTCAAATCACCACAACCAACAGGCAACAGCTGAAAACACTAGCCTAGCAAGTGACATGTCTTGTGACGGGAGTGTATAGGCCTACAGCTAATTTTAAGTCAAAAGTTTTCTGATCAATGTTAAGCTGGGTTTCAGTTGTCATTAGTTCTTTGTCGTGTAGTGAGCGTTACCGGTACAGTTTTTTGTGGATTCAGTGCCGAGTGTCGCTTCATTTCATAGCATTAACCACAATTCTAATTTTAGACACATTCAGACTTAAGGAATGTCCGAAAACGTCTTCTTGATTATAATATGTCATTGAAATTTTAAAATTTGATGTGGCTCTGATATTTGATGTCATCAAGTATCTAACCGTGGTTAATGCTATTACCGATTCATACATTTTTGGGGCCAACATTTTTTTGTTGACAATTCAACAGTCTCTGTTGTTATCATTCTGTGGGCCCAAATTTTAATCTCAAAATATTATTTTTCTTATTTATATTCTTGTTATTCCTTTTACTATTGTGCTGTAATGACCTATAATTATAGGTAAAAATGTTGCAAATTCCATAATACAATGAAACCAGAATTTTTGTTCACTTGAAGATATTGAAAGTAAAAGGGAAAAGGTCAATATTGTGAATGCCGAATCATTTGGAGTTTATGTTGAGAAGCAATTTTTACATTAAATATTATCCCCAAAATGAACTTAAGGACCAAGCAAATTCCTGAAAATTCTCTCTGCGGGTACCTTGCGGAAGTCACTGCGCAAGCCTGCCTCTGACTGCCGTCCGCAAGGAGTGATATATTTTGAATTGAATGACTGTCTCATTTTTTACTTATCCTAAATGGATAGGCCTACAGTATCCACGGGATGTGATTGGTCATACAGGTCTTGTTAGTTATCACGATTCGTGGTAGGCCTATACTTGTATCCAAGAGAGAAGAAAGTCGTCTACCAACTGAATAATTGTGAAAACTTCGATAATTGGGCCTACATAATCTCGCTTCAACTTCGAGGATTTTTTCGCTCTATAAAGATGCAGTTGCGTTGCTTATCGTAAACCTCGTCCTGTAAAATCATAATAGGGTACCAGTAGCCTACCCTAGAAATACTCTAACATTACACTACGGTACCCTGAAAACACCACAGGAACACAAATATGATGGCAATATTTGTGTGTGTTTTGTTGGAAATGGTAGATGACCTTCTCTTGTGGATAGATGTATATGAACTATTCCTTTATCATATATTAATATTATATTTATCAGGGATTTATTGACCAAGCATACATTTTCTTTTTCTTGTATTTAGGATCGTATCAATGTAGAGTAGGATGGGCAACCCAGCAAGAGCCAATGTTAACCTTCAAAAACCTCATCGCAAAACCAAGAAAAGAACGTGGGAAAAAGGTAAGACTTGACTGAGTGCATGCAGTTTTGACAAGTGTTGCTTATATTGAAGCATTAGGGCCCAGCTGTGCTATGCCGGAGGTGTGTACTGAACTAGGTCTATTATAGGTTTGAAAGCTGTTGGCTTGAGCACAGCAGTACTCAAAGACAGCTCCAGTTGCCCAATAACCAATTGCCTTGGCCAAGTTGGCCTGCAGTTTGTCGTACGAACGTGACACCAATTCGATTGCTGTTGACTAGAGTTGGGTTGACGATTGATGAGAATAAAAAGTGGTGAGCTTCTAAAAAAGCCAACCCAACCAGCCAACTATTGACAAACAGCCTAGATGAGAAAACAGTAAATATGTGATGTCACATCTGTCGTCTACTTCCAACATCGAGTACCGTACATCGAACTTCAATTATATTTTTATGCATTCCTGATTGGCTGCTTCATTCACACCGCGAGAAATTGATATTTCTCGAGTCGTCCTTGATTTCTGTTGGATGGCATTACTGTACAAATGAATCTTAAACAAGCCGACAACCCAATTTGGTTGGCCACTTCAGTTGGCAATTGTGATGACTGGAATCGTCTGTGTGTACCATGCTTTATGCTGTGCTGCTGACCTTTGAGCAGTGGCAGGTGGGCCAGC
The DNA here is from genome assembly GCA_964007535.1 of Brachyptera risi. NCBI lineage: Eukaryota > Metazoa > Arthropoda > Insecta > Plecoptera > Taeniopterygidae > Brachyptera > Brachyptera risi. The sequence goes on from OZ023328.1 coordinate 44,331,646, forward strand.
TAATTGCACGCTAAAACTACCGTCAATATCTAGCTCGTTGTACAACTATTTTCAGAATGCCCAATACCATCACAGCACTAACATGTCATCATCATCAAAAAATTATAGTCAGCTAGCTTTCTCAATGGTCAACATCTATAGTGACAATAAAATAAACTCAGTATTTATTCACCCCTGAAAAGTGACTCCAAGATGACTAAATGCTATTTTCATCGAAGTCTATGCATTTTGCATAGTTAACTTGACGATGTGTAGGTGCCTCCAAGATAATTTACTACCAACATTGCTGTACACAATTAGGCCTATGTTGTGTCAAGTGCAACTATGCCTGATAGAGGTTACATGATAACCCCATGGGGACTTGGTCAGGCATCCCTTGGGCAGAGTTATAGATTGATATTGGTTGAGTGCTACTGAAATTTTTACACATTACACACCAGTAGGCTAGCACCAAAGATATTTATATGGCTAGCACACTTCATTGAAATTGTGATTATGAAAATTAATGACCAAAACAATTTGTTGTCAGGATGGAGAGACGCAGACACAAGTGGGGAATGACATAACTAACATTGAGGCTGTACGTTTCCAACTGAAAACCCAGTTTGATCGTAATGTTGTTACTCATTTTGAAGCCCAAGAACAAGTATTTGACTACACGTTTTCACATCTGGGTATCAACACTGAGGGGAAAATTGATCATTCTGTTGTCATAACAGAAGCTTATCTGAATCCCAATTACTGTAGACAACGTACGTATTTTCTTCATGTATATCTGTTTTCTATATTTAAGTAAGTACTTCAGAATGTGACTGATAAGATCTGTTTGGTTACGAAGGAAATTCAATATATTTGGGTTTTGGTGCAGAAACGATACCTAAGGCTTTAACAAACCCGAAAGTGGTGATTTTAGTGGTTCCTGGCTCAAATTTTGTGAATGCAGGCAGACTCAATGATGAATAATATATACCAAAATATAGTATATAGAGTATATATAGAGAGTAGATAGAGGATATATAGAGGAATAATTTTAAATGGAATGCCATCAAGGAATACCATTTCCTGAATTTCTTAATAATGTCAACAAGTCTTCATTAGATTTTCGAGCATTCAATTTTTCTTTTGTGTATCAACACAAATTCAAGCGTTAACAACTTGATTCTGACGCCTTTTATCTTTCACTGAACTAACCACACCCGCTCCGTAGGTAGTGGTGCACAACGTTAAACAATTCTAGTGAACCACTAAAGTAGTAGACAGTGGAGCACAATCCGCGGGCTGTATGCAATCGCCGTGCCATTTTTTTGTGGCCCGTCGGCTAAATGGAAAATTCTTGAAATTTTCATAGCATATCCTACTAATTTCACAGGGATTGGTTGTACTTTTTGTGGCCCGCTTTTATTGTTCATCAACTACCGTATAGGATATTGCGCACATCTTTCTGCAGAAGGTTCAGTACGATTACCGTGCTCCGTGTGATGGGTATTCAGTTGTGAATTTGAATTGTCATAATTACGGGTTCTAGTTTGGTTGTTAGGTTAGATTGGTTCAAGTTTTTATTGACTTGGAATTTCTATTGGCAATATATTTTGTGAATGCATCATGGTGGCATCATGGCAGCTAATCACCGATTGGCTGGACGGACTCAATATTTCCAGTTTTCTTCAATTATTTGGCAATTAAATGACAGTTCAATATCTAGTTAATAAAATCTACCTTGTTTGGAAATATGTAACTTTCTTACATTAAGTTTATTAACTGTAATTTTTGTACGTCTTCCTGCAATTTTTTCTAAAATAGATGACGAGTAAATCATAATATAATTATATGGTTAAAGTTTACTGTATCTAGACCTCAGATTTCAATTAAATTTTGGTAACCATTTTCCTATTGCAACGTGGAGAGTGACCAGTGTAAGCCCTAACTGGTATGTGATTATAATATGCCTAGCCTCAGAGAGAATTAATATGATTTTCTGGAATACTTCTAACCTGTGCGGCCTGCAAACAAGTGCAAAATGGATAAATGGCACTTCTGATGAAAGTTTGTGCATCACTGACCTAGACAAACGAACATGAAATTGTGGCACCTCTTATATAAACAAATACAAAAGCTACAGAATATATGAGCCAGTTCAGAGAGTTCAGAACTAACAAACAAACCTCTTATTAACTTGAATAATTCTTTCTACATACAACTGTTTGTTTTTTTATAGTTATGTCAGAGCTCCTTTTCGAATGCTATTGCATACCTAGCGTTGCTTACGGAGTGGATGGACTCTTTAGTCACCAATATAACCACCCAATATCCACTAATGGTATTGTCATTAATTGTGGCTACCACACAACACATATAATACCAATATTAAATGGCGTCGTGGATCACAAACACAGTCGTCGAATCAACATGGGAGGGTTTAATATTGTAAACTACCTGCACAGACTTTTACAACTCAAGTACCCTGCTCACTTCAATGCAATCACACCCAGTCGAGTAGAGGTAAGTCAATTAAAAATAATTTCAATTTTTCCATCATCAAACTGTTTCAGAACCAACATTTTTATTACTGGTATTCTATTTCTCTATCACTTCACCAGTATATCATTTTTGTAGTATTTCTTGAGTTCTTGTGATAGAGTGTGCCTGCCTATAGTACTAACTACTAATGTAGCCTTTCAAACGCTATCAGTCTTAAAGGGGTTGATTCTAGCCGCATTGAACATTTTTATCATCAACGTAGTAATAGGCCTATACGGGCTGTATTAACTATTTTAGCTGATTCTTGTTTAAATATAGTGTGGTGAAATTTCTGAATCTCATTCAAAGAAGTATACGTATCCTACAATAGTGGTAGTAATTCATAACACATAATACATTAGGATTAGGTCACACATAGCTGAATTTTGATTTGTGGTGTGAAAATATTATATAGCAAAAATAGCTGGTTATAAATATATCATGTTTGAGTAAGTATGTGGATCTTTCCACACTCCTTCTATTAAAACTTGTCTTATTCATATTGTGTACATTCTTTAATTCCATCTTTTGACACATTGATTAATTTTCTATCTTGCTTGTCTTGGGTAGTCAAATCATTTGTACTGGCAGAAACTTTTCTTCAGAGTGAGAAACATGCCTCAAGTGCCAACTAATTCTTGTGTCTTTATGCTCAACAGGAGCTGGTACATAGACAAAGCTTTATCGCTGTTGATTATCAGGCAGAATTGCAACTTTGGGCTGACTCTGATTATTACGAGAACAATGTCCGGCGGATCCAGCTGCCGTACGCAGTTCCCATCATCGCACCAGGTCTGACACCGGAACAGCAGAAGGAACGACGAAAAGAGTTAGCTAGGAGACTGACGGAGATCAATGCTCGTAAAAGAGAGGAGAGGGTGAGTTTGTTTTGAAAATAGATGTTACCTACATATACGGTGCTTGTTTTACTTGACTTGGGTTTGGCAAGTGAAGTATTTCATTCAGCATTTGCAATGAATTCATGCAAATTCAATATTGTTGATTAAAAAATTTCTCACTTTTTTCATTATATAGGACCTACTGCTTGTAGGGAATGTGGTAGACATATATTCAAAAATGTATTTCATCTCTAGTATTCTGTGACATTCTGGTTCAATGTCATATTATATGTTACAACGTGTGACACATAAAATACAAATTTATATTCAACCTTCTAACTTCTAATTTTCAAGTGTGATGTTGTAGTTGGCTGAAGATGAGGAGCAACTGAATCAACTTCTTGCAGTCCAAGATTTATTAGATGAAGGCGAAGACGAAGAATTTCAGGTTGGTTGTGATTTAATTTGCAGTTCTTGTGCGTTTTCACTTTATATTATGTGAGACACTTCCATCCAATTTTTAATTTACTGCTACTGGCACATATTTCATTACGATCGTGCGTTATTATGTATATCTAGATTTGATGAACACTTTGTAGACCTATTAGATATATAACTGGTAATTTTTCCTTGATTTAGCAAGCTTTGGAGTCATTTGAGCTATCCAACGCCAGCGATTTAGTGAAGTTAATAAGTACGGTACAAGGAAGAATTGAACGTACAAAGCAGAAGATTGTTGCAGCTAATACTGTTTCAGATGACCTAATGGGAGAAATGCCAGTAAGTAATTAAATGGGCTTAATGAAAACTTCTATTTCGCTCACCGAAAAAATTGAACTATAATTTCTTCTGTTAATTTCTAATTTCTTTAATTTAATTTATTTTCTTCTGTTTTGTCTGTATTTAATTTTGTATGCAGCATTCAGGTCAGGAAAAGTAACCAATCGACTTCAAACTTTCACTGAATATTGGTGTCATACCAGAATAGGCTGGAATTGTTTTCAACTCGTTTCAACTGGTGTCTCCGAAAAAAAAAAAAAATCGGAAACTTTGGAAAATCACCATCAGGATAGGGGTAGAATTTTCAATTTTTCAATTCCATCCATTTGACATCAAATTTTCAGAGAATGATAATCTAATCTATATTTTTATCTAGTTTGAAGAAATTTGAATTTGTCATTCATAACAAAATTAATTATTTTATTAGAAAATTACCTATATTGAGATTGAAGTTTGTCAATGAAACTCTACAGGCTGCAAAGATATGAGTTATAACTTATAGTAGGAATGAAATGATATCAATGAAGGTTGTCCGGAAGATTAGGCAAGGAAACACATATTGATTATTGGTTTAATACATGTACAGTGGAACCTCTCGATTCCTCTCTTTAGGGGGCTAGACTAGAAAAACGTACTAAAGTGAAAAACTTACTAAACATAACAGCAACAAACATAACATAAAATAACATAAAGGAGTAAGGGATGTGGTAAAAAATGAAACTTACTACGGTGTGGTAGTGAATATGCTAAAGGAAAACTTATTAAAGACGTTCTACTGTATATGAAGGGTGCTGTACTATCATTTAATCTAACATTAGATATAACCTAAATTATGAAATATATTTGATTTGTTTCAGGAACCAAAACCAAAGTTGATTAAATCAGCCTTGCAACCAAAGGATCAAGAAGATTTCACTGCTTGGATAGCAGGAGTGAAACAAAAGAGGTACAGTTTCAAAATGAACGTAGCTACTAAGCCGTTATACTCAATAAGCAGACATTTGTAATGCTTTATCGTTGATCTACTACTTCAAGTATATTTTATAACACATCGTTTGAGATTTGAGACTGATAATTAAATTTCAACACATTGCATTTACCGTAGTATTGTTAGACTCGGTATTACAGTCCAGTTAGCTTTATACTGTGAGTTAGTGAAACTGAACAGTATGGCATGGGTGAACATGGTGATTAGTGGTTTTAACTCCCAGTTAGAGCTACTCCCACCTTTGTAATTTGGACACTTGATCATGCAGTGTCTAGTATTTTGGCCTATCCTATGCTCAATTCCCCTCTATTGTGGCAACACTGCATACATGACGTTACTCCCATTGAGCACTGCTCAACCAAATCATAATTTATTGTTACTGTATTTTCATAGTAGAAAATATGATCTGGTGATTTAATTTTTGTTTGTACTTTTTATCATTTTTTATACATTATACGTACAGTGAAACCTCTATCCATCGTTTTTCAAGGGACTAGGAAAATAAAACCATCCATCCAGGGAAACTCGACATAGGTTATGGGAGTGGCGTGAGAAAAAATGAATGATACAAGCAGGAAAACGATGGATTTGGGAACCATGCATAGAGATTTCACTGTATTGTGTAATTCTTGGTTTCTTTACCTTTTTGTAATTTTATTGAAAATTGAAGTGTAGCTGTGCACTAAATTATTTTATGGAATGGAACATGTTGCATACCACGGCACTTGGCATAGGCCTACCACTACATTAACTTCTAGTTTAGTTCATCACCTTGACATTCCAGGCAAGTGATCCTTGAACGACGATCGGCTCGGCGCCAACGCAGACAGGATATGGCACGGAGGCGCACGGCAGCTGCGCAAGAACGAATGAGACTCATTAGTCAGTTGGCAAGAAAGGACAAGCGTGGTGACGACAATTTTGGAATGAAAGATGAGGACTGGGATGTGTACAAGGCCATTAACAAGGTAAACCATTGATAGAAGAATAATACATGACTTGTCCAAATGAATATTTCTTCATAATTTTCTAAACTTAACGAGTAACATCTAGATGTGACAATCTTTTAGGCGTTCCTGTCAGTCATATCTTATATTTCATTTATTCAATTTAAACTCATAATTTTGTAGCTAAAATACCGTTTGTGGGCATGTGGGAGATTTACTTGACGATTAGTAATTTTGGCCACTACAAACTAAAGTGCAATGTGCAATTACCAGTAGTGGAATTTGTTCGCCCTCACCTGTATAAGTATACCAAGGTGAGACGTAAGTATAAGAAATAGCGAGAGCTTGTCCTACTTATTGAATTCTCTTGAATATTCAGGAAGGAGGAGATTCGGACAGTGACGAGGACACAAAGTTATTGGAATATGAAGAAGTATTGCGACGACATGACCCTCAGTTTGACGGCCTGTCGTCTACGGCAGACACTCCTGCCAACACGGCCGAGAACCACCAACTTCACTTCGGAGTGGAACAACTTCGAGCGCCAGAGATTATCTTCCAACCTTCGATGGTCGGTTCGATGGAAGCTGGTCTCGCTGAAGTGATCGAGTTTATGCTTCGGGGTTATCCGTTCGAAGCACAGCAAGCATTAGTTTCCAACATTTTCTTGACAGGCACGTTACCCCACGTAAATCAAAAGAGTCTTGGGTTTGTGGATTTTACGTTTGGCTCATTTTCAAACTAGTTCAAAATGATATTAATCATTTTGTTCACCAACCCATCATTTGACTGTAGTTAACTATTTAGAATCTGTTGTTAATGCTCTCATAGATTAGTCCCTGCTAATATCAGTATACTTTGCAGGTAGTTGTGCTAACATACCTGGCCTTGCTGACCGACTAAATAAGGAACTGTTGGCGATGCGACCTTTCAAGTCGTCCTTCAAGATAACGCTTGCCAAGAATCCTGCGATGGACGCGTGGAACGGAGCGCGCGTGTTTGCGAGTTCGCCTGATCTACAGCAGTATCTGACAACAAAACAAGAGTACGAGGAAATGGGCGCAGAATATTTCAAACAGCATTTTGCTTCGAATCCGTACTTTCCATCTCCGATTCCTTTGCCTTTGGTTGAGGTGCAACCACCGCCGGTTGAAACCGAAGAAGTGGAAATCGAAGCATTTTAATTCCCGTGACATTCGTTTCGTTCGTGTTAGCCACTCCTCAATTCTCTAAGTAAGTCTAAATTACATTTCTATAGATGAACTCGTAGTCCTAGTTGATAGTTGGCTATTTCATAGATTTGTTCACTTATTCTTCATCACCCTTGCGTGTGCGTAATCAATACTACTTTTTCTCAACTAATTGTGACAGTTGACAATTTAATTTAAGAAATAGAGCTATATAATCGACTATGACTTTAATTCTGTCCCTAAAATGAATGTGCCATCATTATTTGTGAAATTTGATAGGCCTGGCTACAGTCATAATTTTCTAAATAGACAGTTATGGATGAAAGTTACAAACTGTCGTTAGCACAGGGCATGGTTACACCCGTCTTGATGGTGAAAATAAAAATAAAATGATGGGTGAAAATAAAAGAATATGCTATTTTTTAAAAAACAAGTCGAATACATACACATATTTCCAATCTCTTTGTTTCTTCATCACTTCACCGGCAACGTAGATTCATAGATATGTAGCAATGTCGTACTCATTACAAGAAAGTTACACATTTTGCTTCTAATTATTGTGATAAATAATTTGTAACCACAAAATAGTGGTTATAAACTATTTTAACTTTGTTGAAAATTGTACGTGAGTCGTTGCACTAATAACCTGTCACTGTGTGACAATGGTGTTTTCAAAAAAGAATACTGTAGGCCTACTGCTGTATGGTACTGTAATCCTTGAGCTATTTCCAGTCGAGGTTTTCAATACTTTTTTTTATAGGTTATTCTTTTAGACTTTCAAATTTGCTGCTATTGCCTCAAAATGTACACCTGTTGGTAGCAAGTAGCCCTACAGGGTGAAAATTTTGGTTCCTAGTTCCAATTTACATTTATATTCCTACATAAATTGATTTCTTATAATGTAGCCTCAAGTTAATTCAATGTTAAATGGTTATAAGAAAAATACATATAGCCTACCAGCAGCCCTAATTATATCCTTTTTCTTAAGAAATGTATTAAAAATTTACTAGGAAAACGCGGGATGCGCGTTGTTAGACGAGCTTAGGGGTATAGAAATCTAGAATGAAAAATAATTTGTCAACCCAATCTACATCTACAGACCTTGGATCACTCCAAACGTTCAAAAACCTTACGAGAATCAGTTATGTCACGGCCTTCCTCTTCATTCATTTCAATCGTTTTGAATCAATTGGTGACACTTGTTGCTATAGATTTAATTGGTTCCCGTAATAGCCTAAATTGATGGGAAAATGCTTTATAAATGCGTTTTCTTCGTTATTTCTCATCCGATTGATGCGAAAAATCTCTCAAAATGTGCTTAATAGTTTCCTTTATATTCGGCGAAAATTTGAGAGGTCTTGAAAAATTTTGATTTTTCAAGTATTTTCCTCCGGGTTATTCTAATGGGGATTTTTGAAATTTCTAAAATTCATAAAAAAAAAAGTTACCACCCGATAATGCCACAAAACTATACAGATCTAAGTTAGATGAGGAACCATGACGAAAAAAAGTTTGAAGTTGATAGCTGTAGCCGTTTGACCTGTGGAGAACCGACAAAAAAACATAAAAAAAAAACAAACAAAAAAAAAACATAAAAACGAACACCAATTTTTTTCAGTATGTCAAATTGAATCCTCGCTAAAGCTCGTCTAAAAATTTAAAATGAATGTAAGAGATAGTAAAATCTCTAAAAAAAGGCTGTAGTCCAAACCAGAATACATGACGGGTAGTATGGCGTACAATGGTTACGAATGCAAGACCTAGGCCTACTCAAGTACAGTATAAGGAGTGATCCAAGGAGATTAATCTGTGCATACAAATTTGAAAATGCATGCAATGTGGAATAAATGTGAACATTATGAAACCTGTCGTACTTGGATGAATGTTTAATTATATTTTTAATAAATTATTGTACAAGCAGTAAAAGGTTCTCTTCATTTCTTCATTTCATTCTCTTTTCAATTGAAAATACATTTAACCTGGTGTTGTATCACCTAATCGCTCGTTTCTTTCTACTAGGCTTGGCTTTTCTTCCTTAAGCGCGGGTTGACAATGGCTGTTGTAATAATATAGTGTGTATGACAAGAAACTAAAATGGAAAAAATTGGACAGTTAGGATTATGGTGCTTATGTATCTACTAAAGCAATCTACATTTCTCTTGGTGCCACGAATCACAGTAATATTCATTCATAGTAAACCCCATTTCATTTGAAATATTTCAAGAGACCCAAATATTTGGCTACCATTTTGAATTTAAAAAATTTGAACTGACATAATTAACAATTAGTGATTGGTGTGGCTCATTAATCAGCCACCTAGATCTATGCATCTTGATTGGTGATTTCAAAAATCCTCTCTAATAAACAGCCCTCTTGATTGGATAATATGTTTTGAAACGTCAAGGGGGTATGAAAATGACATTGATCAATTGACTATCAAATGTGATGAAACAATCAGCTGTAACATGATGGTTCCAATTCTCATGATATTTGTAGGCCATTCATGAGCAAGACAAAAAATGAGACAGTTAAAATTTTGTATATTTCTAGTACTACACTGAAGTCACTTCTGAATATGCAATACAGTAATATCAACGGATTAAGTTGTCAAGACCTGTTAACTTACCCTGCGCAGACAAAAAGGAAAGATAGCAATATAAGAAGACCAAACTGTGGTGGATATGGGAACAGGATAACAAGGACAGACTTGACCATATCCATGCCCATGTTCATGGCATCTTGCACCCCATTTATAACACCTCGCTTATTCTCCTCAATTCCCTCTTGAAATATCTGTGTTATTGTTATATCAGTCAACCACAAGCCTGGAATAGAGTACAGGTCATGAACGTCTTGTTTAGTCCACTTGTGTGGACAATTGTAACAATTGTGGTGAAAAAATGTAGATTGGTATTTTTTCAACCGCTACTGCCAGCTTCCCAGGACTAGTTCTTCAAATATGAATGCGTTATGCTGCTGGTTCCCATCTTAGCTGTTTATAGAAGTTAATTGGTTTAGGCACTCACCAAATCTGGAAACTATGATACCTCCAAGCAGGGCAGCAATTGAGGCAATTGAGGCAACATTTTCAGTCCTTCGTTCAGGATTGTCCATTGAAGTTGTTGCATTAGTCGCCGGAGGTGTCCAGTTGGGATTGACCGTAGTTATATCAAATGGTGATCCCGGAAGCCATATTGAGTAGACGCAAGCAGTCAGCGTAAACACCTGTGCATATATATCCAAGGTGAAGGGTGAATTTTAGTTCTACGTAGTCGTAGACATTGGTTGCAGACAGACGAACAGTTGAGACCCCGGCAGAGTGGTAATCGATAGTAAGACTAGCCACCCTTTTAGCTCGAGTAGTCATTTATAGTGAACATTTACTTGCTTTAAGCCCGGTATTACCACGGCCAGTTAGTATTTATCTGAGAGTTGGTGAAAACAAATAGCATAGGTAACCATGGTGATAATAAGTTTGAACTGTCAGATAAAGGCTAACTGGACTTGGTAATACCGGGCCTTACTTGGGTAAAACTTTTACTTGAACAAAAGCTAGAAGTTGAATACTGAATGAAAACATGGAAGCTAAAAGTTTCACCTGAAATTCACCTGTGTAATGTAATACTAAAATGTTCTGATGAACGCATTTTGAAATGTGTTGACAGTTGAAAAACATATTATATTACCTCACACATAAGGCCAACCATGCCCGTTCTTTTCAGCCCCAAACACTTCCTCATCAGTGGAAATGATATAGTTCCTAGCACTCCAAAGACTGCTGCGAGACCTTGCGATACACCCATTACAGTGGTTGTAACCTGAGTGTTTCCATATGCTACAAAAGATATAAAATATCACGTGAAGCTTTGAGCGAAAGCCATCCTTATCTAGTATAGGCCTACGCATGGTGTATACTTGTCATACGTGAATGATATCCAGGTACTTTAATAACTATGGTTTTAATGCTCAATTTAAATAAATTAACCAAGAGATTCACCCAGTTAGAACGTAACGTCAATCCATTAAGACTTGAAAGAATATTCAACTGTCAATGAAAATATGATAATATCACATATATTTTTAGCTCATTTTTAATTTAGGTCCAATGTAATGTAATGTAATTTATTCGGCAGTCTTGTGCTATCAGTAACTAACATTCAAAAGACTCATGTTGATTTTTGTTATACATCGATGGTTATAATTTCGTGTTTTTTTTTTATAATTTGGTAGTTACCTGTAGTAATTGCATCAAACCCCAGTACTGTCATGTAGAGCAGAGCAAGCCCGATTCCTGCTGCTCTGACGGGATGTTTGAAGTATAACACCCAATCGTAGAAATACCTGTGATACTGGTTTTGAAGAAAAATGCACCGCGTACTATATCTAGTCTCAGGACAGACGTCGTGATCATCGTTATACTTTGCAATACAGTTCTTAGTATGAACTTTCCGGGGCAGTTTCTCTGCCAAACGGGGATTATCTTTATAGATGAGCCACAACAATGTGTATCTAGAAATGAAAATCACGTAACAAAAACTGATACCTAAGCCATGGACCTATTTAATTAGCAGGCTCAACACTAATACTAGATGTAAGGCCTTCCCATTCACTCCTCATTTTCCACAATCAAGATCATAGAAGATTTGAGCTTTTTTCTGTATATATAGACATACTGGTATGTTCAAATCAATGAATTCTGTAGAGTAGGAAGTACCAGTATTGAGAACTGATTTAAATAACTGATTCAAAATGACCGCTTGGAATCATTTTTTGTTGTGTTTTTATTTTTAATTCATTTCAAGAAACTTTTGTTAGGTACCATACCCTACTCAATATAATAATTATGATTATTTAGTAGGGTATCACCCCTTGACTTGAAAATTTTATACCTACATATTTTATATCTAGTTGATAAAATTTTACACAGTGCAATAACAAACTAATTCAATTCTAAAATTTAATAATGAAAATTCGAATTATTATATAAGCCGTTGCTATGCACTTAGACTTTTTTTCACGTTTTATCAATGTGGTAATCACAGCTCAATATTATCTACATTTGCAGTGTGATATCCATAACCTAAGCTGTGTTAATACTAATTACTTAATTAGGGTTCGTTTTTTATTCATCTATCTAGTAATAGATGTGCCCCAAAATACGGCACTGTTTAAACTTTTGGAAATTCTTCACAATAATAAATAATAATGTGTTTCTCGAACAAAAAAATCATTTTCATTAATAAATATTGACTCGGGTCTTTTCACAGATTCAAAATGCCCTTGAAACAACCATACTTTCAGCTATACAATGACATCTATTCTGAAACAGTATTAGGGTACCATTTGACTTTGGGTGCAAATATACTTTAAATGGATCTGAACAGATGTAAGCAAACATTCATATACGTACTCGAAAAACACTGAAACAACATTCCAGCAACCAATCATGATGGCACTTGCTAGGTTTGAGGTGAAATCTTGTACAACTCCAACAACAATAGGGGCTAAGACTTGCGATGTCAGATCAATACCACGAAATATAGAGTTGATTCCTAGATTGAAATATATAAGATGAATAAATATAGTTACATTGTATTATACAATTTATTCATGGAATGTGAATAAAAAAATGTAAATTTGATCAAGTCCTACCTACTTGCTAAATGATCCAAGTCACCATTAGATAGAATGATGATCCAATCTTTTTGAAGAACTATAGTTGTTGCAACACTTGCAAGGCGAGATAAGGATGCCGTTATGATTGAGACAGATTGTAAAATTATAAGAAGCCAACCATTCCATTTGTAATGTATGTTTTCCCAATTGTAAAACATAAAACTTATTGTTAATGCACATGATGCTAATAAAAGATTTTGAGCCAGTAATGCTTTCCGAGCAGCTGAAACAAAAAAGTACAATTTACATATTTACTATGTATGTATACATGTAATATAACTAGGCAAACGCAGAATATGCGTTGTAATTGAGCAATATATCTATAATCGGGGTCGATAAAGTAGTTCTACCTTCTGTAGACTATGGTATAATCGAGAACTTCACACACTTTGAGTCATATAAAATATTCTCCATTCAGTAAATATCGAATCTAGAAAGCCGTGAATCTTGCCAACACAATTCTGCTAGCATTTCTATCTACTTGATGAATGAAAAACAATTATTAAATTATTTTCTTCAAAACGGCTGATTCGAATTCCATACAAATTTGTGAAAATGTGTACCATTTTTGTGTTTTTTCAGGGAAATTTTTGAATTTTTTTGGAGAGTTTTCATTTTTCCAAATTTTCTTGCCCAGCCTAACCTTATGGGATTTTCAGAAACTTTGAGATGGTGTTTCTCAAAAATGTGCCAACTGATTTGATCCAAAAACTGTACAGTTCTTCTGAGTTGAATAAGTCTGGGTGTACAGGAAAAGTTTCACGTTGATCAGTCAAACCGTGCGACCTGCGGAGTGGGTACAAAAAAAAAACAGACAAAGCTCCATCAGAGTAGGATGGATGTCTGTGCTATCGCTTATCTAAATATGTATATAATTGTATTCAAAGTATCTGAGCCTACCTTTAAGACGAGGAGTTCTGTCCAACCATCTTCCAACAGAGGATCCGCATGTAACTACGGCTCCAGATAATGCAAACGTAAAAACTCCCGTTAGCATTAGACTATCGTGTTCTCCACCACCTAAATCTTTCATGAATATACCTGCCGCAAACCACCACATTCGATCTCCCCATGTTGAAAGACATTGACTCATATAAACTTTGAACATAGGCCCATGAAGCCATTTGCCTATAATTAAATTAATTATTTTATGATAGCAGTATTACATTTCATTTTCATTCTCTAAGTATGGCTAAGGACTATAGAATAGAACTAAGTACCAATACATCATCATGATAGAATATTGATAGCATGTAATCTACTCATAACTGTATTAGTATTTGTACATAACATGTATATTCAAAGCTGTTTAATAAATGAATTATTATGATTATATTATCAGTAGCCTAGGCCTACTCAAAATTTATATAAATCAGAAATTGTTTATTGGCAGCTAATATAGGCCAAAGTATGAGCCCAAAGATACAGGATAGAGTTAGGGTCTTGGCCTCAAAATACATCGTAAGAAGGTGATTTCTCAATCAAATGTTTAATCATGGCTAACAATCTATAAAATATATTTTTGAATTATTTATTCGTATGTAGGCCTAGCTTAGGCTTAAGAAGGAAATATGACTAGGACCTACTAGAAGTAGGACTGTGAATGTACATACTAGGCCTATACATTCAATCTGAGTACTTACGTAGACTCATAATAAGAAGCCTTAGTAGACCCTACTATGCACGTGGAAAGCAACACAATTTCCAATCATACCCTTTGTTAAATTTTGAATGAAGATTAGACCATATTAAATGGAGATGATTGATGAATATCCTGGTACATGACAAATTTTCAAGAATTTGAATACTCTGTTCAAAAATGAAATTATATTGATAACATGAAGTAAATAAATGGGCAGTAGAAAAATCATTATTCGAAAGTCAGCGGTTTATTTGTACGCCATCTGCCCTCTTGATGTTAAAACAATTTATAAGTGGCTATGACTACTGCAACAAATTGGGACGTACCGTAACCTAGTTCCTACTACGTTTTCTAAATTATGAAGTAACAATGGCACAGTAAACCTGATTTCAATAAAAATATGACATTTTGCCGCTCTCCATGACTCAGGTACTGCTTCAGAAACTGAAGTTACCGTTGGGCGTGGGTTCGAGTCCCGCGTGGCATAAGGAATTGATTTTCGTGAACGTCCTTTCACTTTCACCTATACATTCATACGAGTACGACGTACCCCTGTATAGTCATAGGTATAACCTAGCTGTTTGTGGGCCATAAAGCAAAAAATAATGAAAAACAGTTTCAATATTTCTCCATTCACTAACAAATAGTCCCGACCCATGACCCATGTTAGAACTATTTATATATTTTAAACAAAACAAAAAAGTAACAGTAACAAAAATCAGAATCGAACCCGTGTCCCCTCTTTTTTAAAGTGGACGTTCTTAGCCGTAGCTATAGCTTGAGCGGTTGAGCCTAGTTCATGACTATGTATTAATGAAACGGAGAATAAATACATATACCCAACTGTGTTGTGTTTTGAAAGAAATAAAGACTTATTATTATTATTATCATTATTAAATGAATATGTATAGATGACCACGCCCCTTAGCAAATGGTTGTAGATTGGGATACTTGGGAACACGGTCTGAATTGTGCTTGGGAATGTTGGCATCATGCATCCCCGTCTCGTATGTGTCACGACGTGGTTGGCATTCTGACGCACCTGTCACGGCCAGCTGTTGCACGTCACTCGATCATAAACAACTAACTTCGCGAATTCCCTACTTGAGTGTGTGCTGACCCTAGTCATTGCCCTAGTCAAGTAGGCTAGGCCAGTTAACTGCCACTACCACTGATTTTTAAACGATTGTAGACCGAATACATATATTTTAGGAACTAGTGGTTATTCTTTGCCAAACTGTCGTGTAAACTGGTTCCAAGACAACCAATCATAGCCTAACCTCTCAACAATGTCAAGTGAAAGAAAGATCATTAATGGAGAGCAGAATATCGTTGATTTTGATTCTTTTGGTAAGTGTATGTCTTTATAACTTTGTTCGATTTTGAAGAAAATATAAAAGGATAAGAAACGTAGATTATGCGTTGTAGGATAAGTGAGATTTTATGTGAATGTACTGGAAAAAATGGTAGATGCATTAAGTATAGAGGTTTCCTCTATACTTAATGGTAGAGAAACTCAATGGTAGAGGTGAAGGGCCTACACGTCCTAGATTTTTGATCTATTGATTCACTGCCTACCTGATTCAGCTCTTTATAATTCAAATTAAAACCAAAAAAATAATAATAAATGAAAAAATGAAAAAATCCATAAAAAAATCTATAAAATAAAAAATCATTTCACGAGCTAATTGGTTCAACTTGTTGATCATCTTTCAATACTTTTTATTGATGTAGAAAAATAGATTTTGATTTTTATCTTGAAATTGGCTCATCAGATGTATTCAACCCTGCAATAATGTGGATCATTCATGTGCTTAAATTCCATAGACATTTGAATATATTTGGAGTAAAAATTTTTCACGTATTTCTCCCTTTGGGTTATTCTTATGGAAGAGGTTTTCAAAATTTCGATTTTATTTCTCTCCAGAGTGGTTCAATCGATTGCGCCTCAAAACTAGACAGTATCGAGCTAGATCTAGCCATGTCTTTATTTGTCAATGTTGTATGCTGGTGTACAATCAAAAGGGTTGGGTTCCGTCTTACAACCGCTCTTCCACCTGATTTTGTCCTTAAATTAACCAACATATTAGTCTCAATATTAATTATTATTAATGTATGTATGTATCTTTATTGTTTCAAGTTATTTCACTTGGTTACAGTATATTTATTTAAATTCATTCATCATTTAACAATTTAATAATCTATCAATTAATCAATCAGAGCTATCCACAACATCATTCAGAGCTCTCAGTCTTTTTTTGAATGACTCGACCGGGTCTGGCCATGAGCTCGGCACATTATAATACTATTCCATTCTGGGATTGTTGTTATTAAATATTAATATTGAATATTAATATTAAATATTAAATTATGACACATGTGTATGCCAAGTTTCATGAAATATTTTCTTCCTTTGACCGTGGAGGGCAGGGAAAAAACTTTTTTTTTCAATGGGTGTAGTATGGTAAAATTGAGTCTTTGCTGTGCCAATCCAATTATTAATTTGTTGTTTTTAATAATCCCTTTCAGATAAGAATATACAAGAACTAATAAATCAAGCATCGTCTGCCAGAGAGTTTGCATACTGCCCTTACAGTAAATTTCCTGTTGGTGCTGCTCTCCAAACCACAGAAGGAGAAATATTCAAAGGTTGTAATGTAGAGAACGCTTCCTATGGTTTATCAATTTGTGCTGAACGAACTGCATTAGTCAAAGCCGTAAGCGTTGGAATCAAATCGTTCAAGTCAATTGCAGTAGTGGCAAACCTGGAGAACAGACCCGACTTTGTGGCACCTTGTGGTGCTTGTCGTCAGTTCATAGCAGAATTTGGTACTGAAATTGTAGTGTATTTAGCAAAACCAGATCTCACCAAAGTGTTGATAACATCAGCAAAAGAGCTGCTTCCTCTGAGTTTCCACTTTTAACCAAGAAATTATTCTCTAACAGATAATAGGTGCCAGTCACCTAAGCGTGCCTTTTACGGGACTCAAGTTTGGAAAATTTATTTATTTTACTGATTCGTAATGTTATGCATTTATTTATTTTGGTGTGCCATTGAATACTTATGGCAACATCTAATCTAATCATGGTATTTGTACCTTGCCTTGAAATAAGTACCGGTAGCATAGTGTTTTTATAAGCTATATTGCTATATAGTGTTTTTATATGCCTAATGATGTTTTACATGCCAGTTCACAACATGTAGTACAGTTGAAGTGAGGAATTGGCCATAATGTTTGCAAACTCCAAACGTGGCTTCTAAGTTTATATCAAGCTCCAAGCACTAGCCAATTGGATTATAAATTGTCAAATTGATCAAGTCTAGATCTATGTGAAAAATTACTGCCAACTTATATATTTTTTTTATCTATATTGGGTTTCGTGATGCACTGTACTGTTGACTACGATCTATTGGCGTCGGTGAATGTTATATGAGATGATGGGATTGTGAGTGAAAGGTTATTTCATGTTTTTTTTAGGTGTTTTTGAATAGTAGGAAGGAGTCAATCGTGGCCTGTTGTTAAGAAACGTCATCCCAATTATTGACCTGAACAACAGACGGAAACCACGAAAAACCCTTGTCCGGATGGTAGACCATGACGGGAATCGAACCCCGGCCTCCTGAATCATTGAGTATGCCTGAATGACGGTTCGGTGTATTAATTACTCAGCAATCACTTGTCTCAGTCAGCTGCTTTATAAACAATATATCATTAGCCATTTCCTACTGCTTAACTTGTTGTGGATACCCATTAAAACTTTCTCTTTTGCACTTCAAGTGAAGTGTACCCCTAATTTTGGTTGTGTACGGGTCATAAATGTTTTTTCCTTTCTTAAATTCACAATACAACTATGTGGCCAAATTTCTTCGTAGACCTACAGTGTAAGACGCATATCAAAACGTATCAAATGGTCCAACTAAATTGATGAATATATCTATGTAGTAGGCCCATTTTTATTCATTTTTAATCAATTTTATTCATGTTGTACATTGCATTTTAACACTATTTGTAGACTTCTTATTTTTAATTTTGACTTGGTTTATACATGTAATCATGTTTTCATAAAACAGTAAATAAATACAAATGCAAAATAATTTCCTAATGCATAATGCAATTACTGTAGTATGTATTTCAATCACGATTGATGAGTTTTAAAAATATAGTAGGCTGTGTTCTTTTATCTTTTGATTCTGAAGGCAAAACTTTTGATGACATTGTCTGTGTGAAGGTTAAACAAATAATATGATTGAATTCAAGATAAAATATAATCAGTGTATTAAGATATTCATAATAGCCAAATAATTGATAGATTACAAACAATCAATTGATGGTTGATAGAAATGTATTATTTTAAATAGAAAAATGCTGTTTCAAAACTGCTATACTAATGAAAATGTAAAAGCATATGACTATGAGGCAATGATAATGCAAATGTTTATTATGTCTACTGAATATGACATTTTAAAAATGAAATGATCATCATGCTTACTTGCATGACCTCCTAATATATTTTGATTCTTAAAAAAAAGATGTAAATTGAACGAAAGTTCACAATGAACTCCATCATAACTGATGATGACTTGCTGAAAGTCCTCTTAGTAACATGATTTGTGTACTTTTGAAACCAGTTCCTGTGTAGATCTATATTGTGATAAAGAGTATTATTACACAACTTGATGTCGGGTGTAAGCCTAAAGAAGTTACCGAGAAAATCTGTTTAATATTCTAGTCACATCTTTCGTCCAACATATTATCAAATATATATTTATATTTTATGATTTATATTTTATGGTACACAGTTCTTAACTTTGAATTTGTTATTTATTCAACTAAAATTTAGGTTTAATAATACCAATAGATAATGTAGTGACCTGTGATTAAATTACTGAAAATAAAAAAAGTTTTACTTGTAATCAATTGCATAATATTTTATTTCACATGTTCATTAATAATTACATAATATACAAATATACTGCATTCATATCATGAAAATGAACTAATGAATCAACATCCCTTCATACTGGATCTGAAAGAAGCTATTCTTTTAATAGTAATAATTCAATACATGTCCTAAAATAAAATGGGTGATAATTAATAATTATCTACAAAATGCTTACAACAAAGAATCATTGATAGTAAAATCTTGACTAAATAAATCTGATTTGGTTTCACCTTAGATCCAGTTTGCAATACTTCGTTGAAGAGTCCATTGAGCTAATCAACTGATTAGTAAAAATAACACTGGTAACTAGGGTTAATTAACTTTCAACGAACCATTGAAAATTGGACCTAAGTGTTATCATAATGTGGTGATGGATGCCATTTCATTTACAATTTGATGGAAAAGGTGGGGGGCAAGTACTCAGTGTTGGGCAAGATCCTTAAATATAGTAACTTTTAAAAGTCAAGTTCCTTGTTGTTTATAGCTTATAAGGACCTTTTTAAAGTTACAGCTTCTCAGGAAAAATTGAACTTGAAAGTTCCTGAATATTACAAAGTTCCCTTCAAATCAAAAGTTACTTTAGTGGACATGTGACGTGATATTGGATATAAGTTTGGACTACCAACTGAAGAAATATGGATTATGAAAGAACCTTCCTAAAAAAAAAAACGGTTGTACCGAGTACGTCTAGACTAGACACGTCCATGTGCGATCATCAATCCCCGATCCTAATGCCTATAAACTGATAGAGCTTTGTCCCATTTCAAGACTAGAAATCCTAGAAGATTTTCAAATATCATGTTTGATACCGTTTACGGAAAATGTGCGATAACTGGCAACAAATGGCAGAGATTTGTGAAATGAAGTTCGGTCAAGGCCTAAAATTACTTCGAAAGGAACTTTTAATGAAGATTAAAAGTTTTCAGAAATTGGTAACTTGAATGTTAAAAGTTCCTTCTTGAAAAGGAACACATTTCTTTCAAAGTTCTTACTCGACACTGCAAGTACTAACATATATATTATTTTGTACATACTCTGTATACATACCCTAATAAGTGCATGCTAAAAACATAGTATCATTGTCTGAATGTAGACTGAATAGCATGCACATTTTTCTAAATACATGTGTACATTGTAACCAGTATTCAACATAATATAATCCATCTACTTCTGCAACACTGATTCTTACTAGACTAGGCAACCATTAACACCGGCCTTTTTTGATATTCACATTCGGAATCTCAAAACTTATACAGGCCAACGTCAGTATTTATAGACATTACTAATTATGTTTGAATCACTGAATTCAAAAATTAAAATGATTCACGTATTTTCCAAATTGAACAGGCATAGGCGTACTGTTTCAACTTTTTTCCAGGCTATATGTAAATGTTAAAAAAGAAAAAAATAAGGCGTATATAGCATTTTATTTTACTAATATTATTAATAAGAACTGGTAGGCACGTTGATTATTAATTTATTATGAAGCTTCTTGCAGACTTTTTAGTTGATACTACTCTGTCATAGCTGAATGTTATATGAATATTTAGAAGATTTATAAAAACTGACAAAAGCAAGCTACATAGAATTAAATATGTTTAAATGTTACGAAACTTAAATTACATTACCATCGCATTTACATGCCTACTGCGCTTATTTTCAAGATAAGTATTGTTTAGAATTACGACAATATGAGGCTACTAGCAGGAACTAATAAATAAAAATTAAAACAAATCTGCAGTTAGGAATATACCACAGCGTACTACCTACTATAGTTGATAACAAGCTTATCGGTGATTACCTTGCCCTATTACTTAATGAGCTTATCACATGTTTGCAATATACAGTTAAATATTTGTAGTTCGTCAAATTACCAATCTTTTGAATAGGTAAAATCATAATTCACAACTTCAAGCTCCAAATACGTAGAGAATAAAGTGTTGATTAGAAATGTGTGGTCAACGTGTAGCCTTATTAGACCACATTATTATGCACAGCCTCATTTATTCAATCACCAGAATGGACACCTGCAAAAAACACAACTTTCAAATTTTTGCTCCCTTACAGTTTCACATTGTAAAGATGTTTGATTTTAGTCTAGTACCTGTACGGTTCAACTTCAACACATAGTTTCCTGATCATTGCTTTCCCGATTCTGTTGTTTAGTTTGTCCTACCAAGAGTCTCATACAATCAGTGTTGAATTTTCCTACGTGGATCGTTATCCTGCATAGATGGCTTTTCCTAGTCCCTTGAAAATCGATCGCTATGTATTGGCAATTTCTAGAGACAAATATTTGATCACATATTTGTAGGGTTGTATGGACAGTTTGAAAACAAACTCGAACCTTTGTTGCTAGTTCGAAATTGAATAGAATATGTTTGAAAACAAACTTTTAAAAACTTTCCTACACTTGATGGATTTTACATGCGTGTGTTATGGTGGCACTACCAAAGTTGAGACTCAAACAGCATTTGAAATGAACAACAATGTTCAAAGGCTGTGGGCTACATTGGAACTGGCCAAGGCACTGGGCCAAAGTGTTGGTAGAATTAGTTTTTTGGCCATGAAACTGTGAGTATTAGGTTTTAAATAGTAACAATAAGTGAAATAAAAGCTGCTGTAGATGTGTTAGAGTTGCTAAGTAATGAAGAAGACTATAGTGGATTAGCCAGTTTGTTAATTATTGAAATTTTTCATTGTGTGGCACATTTTGCACCTTGACCTCAAAATTGGCAAATAACTTGTCTATATATTTTTTAGTTATCAAGTTCAAAAAAAGTTTGAGTTATGCAAACTTTTGAGTCTTAAGTTCAAGTTTGAGTTCCGACTTCAAAAACCAAGTTTGCACAACGCTATATTTGAGCTGTGTTGAAAATAAATTTGCCCCATTGGGAAATCGGAGACTCATGGGATGCACATCAGGTAAAAGAATGTACCTAGTGGGTACTTATTTATGCCCAAAACTGACTGATGTACCTGATTAAAGGCTAATTAGAGATAGAAGTTGTTGTGAACTCACCAGCCGATGTAGCACTGGCACAGGTTCTCGTTAGACATTGCCTGTTGAATTAGCAGATCCACTTGTTTCTGCACGGTCAGCATTTCCTCGTGCGTGAAGTCCCGTCCGGTCAGTTTCTCTCGCACCCGCGTCACGATCGCCAACGCCTTCTTGTTCAAAGCCTCTGGTTGTGCCGCGTCTCCTAGCAATCGCAGATAGAACACAATCACTCACTGTTGCTACGGTACATTAAATCATATCACGAAATAAAATATTTCAAGTAAATTCTAGGTCCTTCTTGCAGTAGGCCTACAACTGAATCACTCCATCTATCAATATATTTCAGCAAGTTACCCAGATAAAAGAATACTAAACATCAACCCATAACTGTCTATCTGAACTCGGAAAATAAATAGGCCTATAGTACTTTATTGGTCCTAACCAGCGACTGTAAGCTGTACGTGAATACGGTAACTTCCCGGAAGTGCATATGGTACCGAATATCATAAATGAACAAAATGAAGCTTGCTACTGTAGGCCTATTGTAGAAATACCATGTAGAGATGCTGCCATGATAAGCACAGTTTGATGTGATCATAAGTTTTAGATTCTTCACACTTGTTTTCATCTGCTCTATTAAATACCGGTACGGTACTAGTGATTAGGTACAAACTATTTTACTCGCAAAGCTCTACTAGTAGACCTGCATATTTTCCACTCGACTTAATTATTTGTAATCTAATGTAAAAAACTGAAATAATAGAGATAAGTATATAAAAAACCTGAATACTCGACACATTATGGTTTCAAGTATTATTACCAACTTGAATGAATATATCAATTAGGCCTACTTACTACTTACTAATATTAGACTACTTAGTTTTCCTACAGTCTTTAATGATTTTAGATGTATTGATGAAAAGACAATTAGATTACCATTATTCTCCACAGTGGTCGGCACTCCTTTCTTTGGCAATGTCGTGCTCAGACTATTACTGCCGCTATCGAGGATGTCGCCGTGTTCCTGTGACGATGACGATATCGAGTCTGTGGCGGTGGTCTTCGAACGTTTCGTCTTGGGAGCTGCGTTGTCCATAAGACGCCAGTTGAGCAGCGGATCGTACACAAACGCTTCCAGCACAGCCATCAAACTGTCTTTGTTACGATGAAGCACGGACATGACTGACTCGCAAGTACGACGATACGTTCCTTCAATACCCGTCACCTGAAAGTGAATAATAGAAAAAGTTCAAATGAGTTCAGAGTTCCAGAATCATAACAGTTCAATTGAGAACATATTCCACACTCTTATGATCTGCGGTAGTTTGGACAATAGTTGGAACTTTCGGTAATTTCAGTGTCCCTATTCACCAAGTATACCAGCATATTCAACTGTTGGCCTGTTTTGTCATTTTGAGTCTTGGTCTTCACAAAATTGTGTGAGTCCAACTAAGGAATATGTGGTTTGACATCAAATGGATGAGATGGCATCAACTGCCTCTCCATCAACTGGTAAAGGTAGGGTTTACACTCAGAAGGAACCAAGTAGAAATGTACCTTGTATGAAAGAGTGAGTTTTTATGGGACGGTTTGATTGAGATTCAGTTTTTAAAGATATGGTAAAAGTTACAGTAAGAGGGGTATTAAGTGGCAGTTAATTGCTTGCCATTTTATTAGATCCTCAAGTCTGAGGAATACTGGGTTATGATGTTTATACTGTCTAAATACTTGACTGATTTGTGCCACAGAATTATTTTGGTGAGTCCCTGACTGGTTCTATCACATATGAGTACATTTTTTAGAATATAAATTTCTGAAATAAATACCATATTTACTGTAGGCCTATCTAATTTGTTTGGAACCATGCGTGAGTTACTTACCTCCATGGCATTGATCAGCATTCTTGTAAGTCTGAATGGAATTTTCTCGGGGAATTTCTCTCTAGTCATCGCAACCTCAAAGCAGTCTCCAAAGTCAATGTGAAGAATCTTGCCGCTTAGCCTGCGAACAAGAGATGGATAATACCGGTATCAACAAATATTCTATTTAATTTCTTACTTTTTGATTTAGAATACTGTGAATAAATAAAACAAGTCGATAATTATTCACAGTGAAAATATTAGAACTGGGCCTACTTTAATAGTTGAAGTTTTTGGAAAGTTAGGGCTTCATTTAAAGAATATCAATTTTTGATGGATGATAGACGATGATACAAAAATAAATTGATTCAAAATGATAAGGTGGGTTGGAGGAAACACAAAGACAGATTATAAAAAAATACACGAAAAATCGACTGGACAATGAGTTCTGGGAGATGGGCTCCACAAGAATCAACAAATTCAGGGTTCCCACTATTTATTTCACAGACTATTCATTACACAGACTGAATGAGTTAATCGCCTGACGAAAATCACAGAATCATTAATATACAGTGATACTCACGACATGTTTCAATCTTATTGGATCTCATCAGTCGAGTGCATATCTATTTGAAAACCTCTTTACGCAAGAAAACAATCAACTAACTGACTAACTAACAACAAATCAAAACAAAATCAAATCAACTAACTAACTTTCTGCATTGGGAATAGTTGGGTGTGTTTGAATTGTAATTTGCTACAGCATGCCTAGTAGAAATGCTTCAACAATATGTTATTTGTTGACAAATGTTATCAATAGAGCCTATATATTTTGAGTAGACCTAGATAATGAGTTGTTACATTGGTAGGTCTACTTATTCAACTTATTGAAATCTGGATTTATTGAAATTTGCATTTCATCCTACAAGTATTTATGGAAAAATTGAAAGAAACAAATTTCAAGTTTCCATGTTTGTTGCAACATAGAATCAATTCCAAGTTGATTCTTGATTACTGATTAGTCTATCTAATCTATGCAGATATGAAGGCCCCCTTCATTTGCCTATGTACCTGTCAAGCATGAGATTTGATGGATGGCGATCTCCTAGGCCTAGAATATATCCGACCATGGACATGACAGCCAACGAGCGGGTATAGTTGGTACGCCTGTCGAACCAGACTTCGGACGATGGAGATTTTAACCACAAAAGTCTTGAGAGGTCATCGCCCTGAGTGTGCTCCAGAGCATGCTCGAATACCTCGACCTTCTGCATCAATGTGAGATGATCGTAGTCAGGTGCCATCTAGTGGATAAATGATAAAGAATAACACGTATAATTCATATGTGTTTATAGGTAAGTGGCCCGAGGCTTGATATATGAATTGGGTGAAAGGGAAAGAAAGAATAGCAGCTTACCGAGTTTCATGAGTAGATAGGCCTACTCATGGTGGAGAGCCGATGAAAGAGATTATATTTATTATATTTAAACGATTCTATCTTTCATCCATAGCCTTAATTGGAAGACAATGATTTTGTATCAAGTTTCGATGTTATCAAAAAAGTATATATATATATTTATATAAAGACACACGAGGTTCTTGATATAGTCTCCTTGTTCTTTCATTGGCTCTCCACCATGAGTAGGCCCATCGACTTATGAAACTCGGTTAGCTGCAATTCTTTCTTGCCCTTTACCCAATTCATACATATAATTAATAATTGGATGAGTATGAGCAAAGATTCGATTCCACGTAGGGTCTAGGCCTAAAGGGGAGAAAAATAGAAAGGGATTTCTCTGCGTGGATTTTTTTGCAAGCTCCACTCGTCAAACAGACTATAGTTTTTAGGGAAATTGATTCGAGAAAGCTTGAGTTTTAAAAATAAAACTCTATAGAATGGACAGAGCACAAATATACACAAAAAAATTAAAAATTGAGTTTTTTAAAATTGAAAACAATGCTACATGTACGTTACGGGCTCAGGAATTTCAACCAATTTTAATCAGACATCAAATGTACAGTGAAATCTCTATGTATCTTTTTTCAAGAGACAAGGAAAATGAAACCATCCATGTAGGAAAATGGTCCATTCAGGAAAATTTAATATTGGTTACTTATATGGGAGTAGAGCAGGCATAAATGAATATATTTAACAAGTGATAAAACGATTGTTCCACAAACAATGGATTGAAGTTCACTGTAATAAATTATTGGGCACACACCAGGCAAAAGCAATCAAGATATTCATTAGTAGGCCTGTATATCACGTGGGTTCACGAGCCACATGCGTACCGTACTTACAATTCTCGACAGTAAATAATATTTACGTCTGTCAACTAAACTGTTAATCTACATAATCTTCAGATGAAGTATAAGGGCCTATTCTTATCAGGTACTTTATTATATTTTAGAGATCTATTTGTCTTTTCATAGCTTGATTAAACCCTCATGTTGATGATAATGCATATTGTTCAAACATCAAGCAACTTGAGCATATTGGACCGAGTATTAAGTTTATTTGAGATATAAATTAAAGAGGCCTCAGACATATGCTACGCATGTGAGCTTCCATTCTCACAACTATAATTTTTAAAACATGAGCTTAGTTTTTGTTATGTGTAGTTTGTTATTGAAGAATGATACAGTGAAATCTCTATGCATCGTTCTCAGATCCATCGTTTTCCTGCTTGTATCATTCATTTTCTCTCACCCCACTCCCTGTATGGGAAATGTATGTATCCATGTTAAATTTTCCTGCATGAGTGGTTTTATTCTTTTGGTCCCTTGAAAAACGATGGGTAGAGGTTTCACTGTACTGTACATACTAGGTTTAGGTCAATACAGAATTTGGATAAAACACACATGCTGAACTCATCGTTGATTGGCTAAGCAAACATTTGAGTTCGTCAAGAACTTTAGCCCACTCTTGGTTGAGAATATTTATAGGCCTAAATAAATATCTATTTATTCGATTACATTCCAAACAGTAGAGCAATGAGTTGTCGATAGAGTTTCTTACTGCACTAAATCTTGAAACCATTGGTCTTCTAATTTTGTATGCGTCATGAATCTGTGATTTGGTCTATTGAAATAGAACGCTATATAATGTAATGCAAGATACTAGAATATATAAAAACTGTAACGTACCCTAAGCATGATCCTATGTTCGATATTAAGTAGTATCTTCTTTTTCTCCCGATAGTCCCTAATAAGCGTGTGTAGCGTATCGCAGTGCGGCACCCAGCCGATGAGACCGCTGTTGGTCGATAACGGAATGACAGCATACCGCTGTATGGTTAGATTGCGTCGGAACGTGTCGGGGTCGTTGAGAAGTAGCGTGTTGACCAGACCGAACAGCTGCATGACCCT
This sequence comes from Brachyptera risi, assembly GCA_964007535.1. Taxonomy (NCBI): domain Eukaryota; kingdom Metazoa; phylum Arthropoda; class Insecta; order Plecoptera; family Taeniopterygidae; genus Brachyptera; species Brachyptera risi. Next base: position 44,359,398 of record OZ023328.1, read on the forward strand.
CTCGTCTTGACGCAAGTCCTCGTGGCCTTTCAGCAGGAACATGTAGTCGCGGCCGTTACTGCCTGAAAAACACAAGTGGCAAATACTTCACATGAAACATGTGTTGAACTAGGTAACATAAAAGGACATTACAACCATGAAACGAGATTTTAACGAATAATGAAGACATATTTTCCCAATTATAGAGAAAACTAGAAATCATCGTCTCAGTTTCTGAAATTATAAAATTAGTTCATTTGACCTCCAGAACCCGGCTCTCTTTCTAAATCTTTTTCTGATATAGGGATCGTGGTGAGAACCAGTTTCACCTTCTTCTAACTCTTTTTCAGACTCCTATATTGAGACAAGTTCCTCAATATCTGTCGAGAAAGTACATTATTTTGACTAGCCAGCCACATTTGCCCTTTTCCCCTATTTTTGTTAGCTACAGATTGAGTTGTTGACAGAAAATTAAAATAAATCACTAAAATGAAATGATTTGATAAATCAAATGTCAAAGTTCTTTTGAAAAAGTACATATGTTCCGTCGATGGATCGAGTAAAGGTACAAAATTCAGGTCGACATCTGGAGTTTGCAGTTCAATAGAAAATTAACAATTTAGCACGTACATAGAACAGAGTAACGCGTATACAAGGACGTAGCAATTAAAAAGGTTGATGGGTGGTCTAGGTAGGACAAAAAGCATCAACCTATTAGGATATAGTAATTTTCTGCTAGTAATTGTACTGCTATATGCTCTTTCTATTTCATTACAGGGTAGGCCCAATGATAAAGATGAGCAATCTTTGCTATCTATAATGCATCTATAATGAAATGAAAATTTAGAAGTATAAAGGAATTGAATTAATTTAAAGAACAAAGAATCATTAAGGAATAAGTTACCCTTGATGCATAGTTTTCTTGGCCTCTGCTTAGACGTGATGACTTGTAATGAGCTCTGGATAAGAGCAATACGGACTACAGGTTGACCGGGACTGTAGCTGCCCGGAATGGCCAGCTCCAGGTCCCTGCAGTTGTGCAGGTTCGGACTGACGTACTGCAGCTCCAGGCTGGTCAACTGTGGCAACTGACGCGAGATACGGCGGAAAACGTGGTAATACAAGTCCCACGCTTGGTTCAGGTCGCGTACGTTGCCGGACACTTTGTAGCGGTGACACCATTCCAGCGCCTCCATCAGGTCACGGCCGTAAGCCTGCCACAAACAAGCAGGATGGTTAGTTAACAGCTTCAGAATGTAAGTGCAGCATAACACTGTGTATAAAAAAGATGATAAAAAAGTCATGTGGATTAAAACTACAGTTGAACCTCTTTAGTAAGTTTCTCTTTAGTACATTTTTCACCTTAGTAGGTTCTATTTTCTGATCCGCTCCTACATGTTGAATGGTTTCCTTGGTAAGTTTTGCACTTTGGTAAGTTTCTTTGGTCTAGTCCCCTGAAAAATGTACTAGAGGTTCCACTGTATTTAATGTAGACCTATTCATTATTATTACCGTACTTCATTAACAAAGGCCTATTATGTGATGCAGCAATAGTGGCCCAAGACTTGAGCTTACCTTTCTTCCCATATTCCTCTAAGAACCTAATTAGTATTATTACTCTCGTCGATAATTCATTACTCGTAGATAGACAGACTTTGACCTCTTCTAACAGCAAAAAAAAATCTGCTGTTTAGGTCGATACTAGAATGGTTTCTTGAAAAAAGCCACAACCAACTCCTCCCCACTATCCAAGAAAGCATACTAAAATAACCTTTAATAATGGATAATAATGGAGTAAAAATAATAATAGCCCTGGGCCTATTTATTATTTATTATTTTTGAAGCTGAAATAATGACTAACAATACAAGGAGACAATTACAGAAAAGGTAATATTTAGCATGTAGGCCTACTAGCAAAGTTGCTAGTTTACATTAGCTTTCATCTAATCTTCTCATCACATCACTGATCGTCGCCAATAGACCTTAGTCATCAGTAGGGCAGCCTACAGTGCATCGTCAAACCCAATATATATATATAAATGAAAAATAGCAAATGTTATTCTACATGCAGGCAATCGGTATACTAAGACTCCATAGATTGTTATACTGACCGCATGGAATGATGTCTCTTTGGTAGTCTGCGGTCCCCTCTCCAGCATGGCGTGGAGCGGCTCGAGGGTTTCGAACATCCCCTTGACGTTCCGCTCGCCGAAGTACAGACGGCTGGCCTCTTCCAGGCCCTCGTGCCACAGCTCGTGCCACAATATTGCCACTCGGATCAGCTCGTCACTCACCTGGAGTGAAAAACAATCAGTGGAATTAATTGACGACTCGAAATGGGAGTGGCTTCACCAGTCGGCCCGTTGGATCATATCATTTATGGTTATTTGAAGATACCTCGATTGGATATTTGGATTTGGCTGCAGTTCTAACAGCCCTGTTGATTGGACGGTGTGATTTCTGACGTCATGGGGGCGGAGACTGCAAGTCGTCAATTCTCAATAATGTTCCATCTTGATTGTTGAGAATTTTATATCGAAATTTGTAAAGACAAATAGCGTTTGATAGGATTGTTAACGATGCTAAATAATGTTAATTCTTTCTTCCTAGATACTGTAGACTTGAAGGAAAGGTACGGGCATTTTGTACGATAGTGGTTTTGTAAGATAACTTGAAAACGAATACATGTATCTAATATGTAGCTACAGAAAATATTCACAAATGACAAATACTTCCACTAGATTAACCATTGAAAGACGGCAATAAAATTATCAAAGTTCAATTAGACTCATATTCAATATTCAATTACTGTATATTAAACAATAAAAAAACAGTATATATACTCCATACTCCAATACAGTGAAACTTGGGCCTATATGCATCGTTGCCGCATCCATCGTTCTCCTGCTTCCATCATTTATTTTGTCATACCCTACCCCAATATAACCAATCTTAATTTTCCTGGATGCATTGTTTTCCTGCATGGATGGTTCATTTTTCCTGGTCCCTTGAAAAACAATGGATCGAGGTTTCACTGTATAGCGAATACTTCAAAAACCGAATAGTTGTTATTTGAATCTTGAATAGTAGCAACATGCTATTTGGCAAACTGTTCGACAACTTAGAATGTTTGCATACCCTTAATTTGCACTGAATTCAGCTTGCATACATATCACGACATATTACGCACCGCTAACTTGAACGTATCTGCACATTACTTCAGTAGAGCCAACTCACCATAACGGCCTGTTGCACAAGCAACGGACTGTGATCGCACATACTCTTCAGTATCTTGTTGGCAGCATTGCGTCGAGCCAGGCTGGCCGACTTGCTGGCCACGGTCAGGGGATAGACAAGGGCCTGCGGGTGATGTTTGCCGATGTCGATCAGTAGGTGGTGTATCAGTCGTCCTACTAGCACGCGCGGAGTGTCGATACGTGCTATCAGTTGAGGAATAACCTGTGAGAGCGAGATAAGTAGACCAACATTAGTCGAAGTAGTGGTTAATAATTAAGAATACAAACCAGTAGAAAGATTGCGTCAACGAAATATAAAACGTCAAGAAACAAAGTTATCAAATTGCTTTATTTGGATATAAAATAACTTTTTAAAGTAAAAATCAGGTTGATAATGAACGAAATGTCAATTCTGGTAATGAGAAATGGAAAAAATTGATAATTTTAGGCCTATCAATATTTCAGTTCTTTCACAGAACTAACGATGCTTGTATTATTCCACGGTTTTGCACAGTTGCACTTCACTTGAGCTGAATTTAGGACGAATATAATTTTTTGATACATTCATACTGGGATAACTGTCTCTCACAACTTATGATATTCTCCTCAAAAACATACAGTAACATCAACACATAAAAATCAATAACATTTCAAGAAGACAATAAGATACATACCTGAAGCCAAGTATCGATGTTTGTTGTTCTCTTGCCCTCAACAATGGCGTCGTAAACCTCGAGCCATTGTCCATAGTCGAACCATAACGTTAATAAGCGCAAGGTGTCTTGAAGCGAGCTGCCGGCAGACAATGCAATCGAGCGGAAGAAACCTTCGACAGCTGGCACAGTGAACTGCAAACAGAAACAGGAATACGACATTCTAATGATGTCGTAACGACAAGAATATGGAATGTTACCCACTTCGTTATCTTATATTGTGAAATAATTTGTAGAGACAATTACTGTAATTCAGAAGAATACATATCATTTCGTACTCCATAGCTGAATCATTAGTTATAACTTTCATGTGTTGGTACCAAAATTTAAATATCATTGTTATCTGTTAAGGTCAGCTGACTGTAAATATGCTCAATTTAAATCGATAGGGCTACATGGTAATATAAATGAACGATGAAATTATTGTCTACAAACAGAACAATTAGGAATACTGCCCCCCCCCCCACTACAATCACCATGTGTCACAGTTACTACAACTCCTCTCTAACTTGTTGATACAAGATGATTCAAGAAGTTATACAAGACTGTTAGATTTATAATCCTCAAAGTTCAAACTATGAATTATTGTCTACCAACAGAAATACAGTATCAAAATACAGTATTAGAAGTATTTTTTTTTGTCTTCCAAAACCGTGTCCCACTCACCACGCCTCCCCTCGAAGTCGACGAGTTGGCCTCCGTCTGAATGTTCCTGCTCGCCAGCGGTCCAGTCTCGCCCGTCAACTGCTGCTGTTGGTGCTTGTAGAAGAGCACCGTCTCGAAGTTCATGTACGCCCAGGCGTGCCACGCTTTGTACCACGTCGGGTCGTGATCAGTCGACGCCGCGTAGTATTGCAACACGGCCGGTATTGATTGCTCGTTGATGCCTTGCAGGCTTTCAAGCCACTGGCCTAGTTTCAAGTAGCACCTGAACACAAAATAAAAAATGTAAATAATTACAAAACAGTACAGTGGAACCTCTTTAGTACGTTTTTCAGGGGATAAGACTGAAAAGACTTACTAAAGTGAAAAACTTACTAAAGAGACTATTTAACATGTAGGAGCTTATAGATGGGATCAAAAAATAAAACTTACTAAGGAGAAAAATGCACTAACGAGGGACTTACTAAAGAGGTTCTACTGTATCACTTGGTGCTTCAATTATTTTTCAATTTACAGCGAAACCTCGATGCATCGTTTTCCTGCTCCGATTTCTAGCCTTACTCCCGTATAGCCTATGTTAAATTTTCCTGCACAGATGTTTTTTTCCTAGTCTCTCGAAAAACGATATATAGAGATTTTGCTGTGTTCATTTATATGTGGTTTAATGACACACTCTAATTATAACCAACCAAGACCTATTAACAATGAGTGAATGAGAAGATTAGAAGACAAAAGATAATTTTTTATGATCATTTAGGATACCGGTAGTGGGAAAGAAGGGTTCGTGGCTTGATATTAATTATCACAGTATTCACACAAACAACTGAGGTAAGACACGTAAAATCTATGTTTGGATGGTACATCATTGCTGTAATCCAATTGTGGTCTCCTTGAATGCCAGTTCAGTATGATAGCTATTATTCAAATAAATATTAATTTATTATTCGAATAAATATTCATTAAATATTGAGATTTTTTGAATAGATAGGCCTAGTAGAGCGTACAATTACTTGATTCAAAGAATATCAATTTGTGATGGACAATATTAGAGATAAATGATAGATGACGATGAGAGAAACAAGTTATGTGAGAATAAATAATGAGGTGGGTACAGGTTAGAGAAAACATTGACAGAGCATAAAAAACAAACAAAATGGACTGGACATGAGTGCTGGGAGGTAGGTTCCAAAAGGAATCAACACACTCAATTTTCCCACTACCATTTCTACAGACTCAGAAGAAAATAACGAACAGACGAGAATCGCAGCTAACCATTAATATTAAATAAAACTTACGACATGTTTCAATCTCATCAGGCAAGTGTAGCCTACAATTACTTGAGGTTATTTCCCGGTGATTGCTTACCTAGCCAACAGCTTCCTCCTCATCTCCGGCTGGTCTTCTTCCGGTCCACCGAGGTTCATCGACTGGGGATGCAGCGACGCCTGCACGAACCGATGCAGCTGGCTGTACGCCTCTTCTCTCTTGCCCGACATCCACATGTGCTTCGTGTAGGCGAACGTCACCTGAGGATTGTCCGACGGCAGCGTCTGCTCCAAGTTGTTGGACGGGTCCATACCGAGCAGCATCACTAGCGTCTTGTGCGATAACATCTGTAACAAACAAATCTCAATACTCAATATAAAGCGCTGTTGGAGGAATGTTTTCAACAGATGTCACCGAAGAACGTACATACAGTCGAACCCACATATAACGAACTCGGTTTTAACGAAATTTCGGTTTTTACGAATTAATTACCATCCCCCTTCAAATCTCCTATCCTTACAATGTTAAATAAAGACCTATAACGAAGTGATTTATATTTCAAAATTCGGTTATTACGAATTTTTTGTCACTTTTCAGCATATTTTGCTCATTATTTTCAGCTATTTCCAACAAAATGTTCGAAAATCGGAGCATTTTGCGTGAATTTATTTTCAGGTTGCATTTATTTTGAACGGACTGTACATCGTAGCAGCTGGTGACGCGTACATCACGTGGTCATAGCTCTTGCTGCACCCCCCCTCCCCGGCCCTGGCACAGTGGAACGGCCCAAAACCAAACAGTCTCTCAACGCGCGCTAAATAATAACGTGATGGTGACATCTTCAATTACTTTGTTTATCTATTTTTTGTTTACATTCCTTCATTTCCATTCGTGATAGTGTCCTGTAACCTAGGAAATAAAACACGAGAAGTGGGGAGTGGTGGTGTCATGTGATAGCAGATGATAAGTTCTTTATGAAAGGACATTGTTGTTTTCTATCACTTCCTACAAACATACTAAGTGATGATATGATGCGATGATAATATGTCACCTAATACAGTACTATACTAGGGCCTAAGTCGTAAATGTAGGCCTATCTTTATAAATCTCTAAAATTCAAGTGCTGTTATGAAAAAAAGCAATAAATCTCTATAACGAAATTCTGTTTTTACGAACAGATTTTCATTCCCCTTGAAATTCGTTATATGCGGGTCCGACTGTATTATTTACGTTCTTCGGCGACATAATGAACAATATTTGTCAATTAATATAGATTGTTGGTGTACCATCCCCAGCGTTACATCTCGATTTTCCAGAGCAACAAACTATTATGTGAGTTCAATGAGTGTACCCGTACTTTTCTGAATATTACTTGCTCATACTGAACAGCCTGAATGTTGATTGCATAGACTACGTAAGACATATGGAGACTTCGCATTCGCTATTTTTCCGGAAATAATTCCTAATTTCTCTGATCATATGTCCATGTCTTTCAGATTCTGTTTTCCAAAAACGTCTTTATAAATTAAAACAGAGATAACAATATAAACAAGTACTGCTCGTAGCTCGAGAATAAATTTACAGTACAGCCAAAAAAGTGGAACATGAAATATATTTTAAAATACAGTGAAACTACTAGGCCTACCCATCGCTTAGGGACCGGGAATAAACATCCATGTTGGGAAACGATGAGAGTAGGCTATGGTGGTTAAATCTTAAATTATAAAAGCAGGAAAAAGATGAATCCGGACACGATGCATAGAAGTGTCACTGTACTGTACCATTGAAAACATGGAGGATCAAAAAAAGTAGACTATTATCACGTTTGGGTATTTATTTTTCTTCCACTCTTCAGTCTTTGATACAATTAATTCAATACAAAATTACATATTAGTAGCCTACACTCAATTCATTTTAGATTTAATAATAACATATGTCAAAAAACTTACCAATCGTCCCGACTTTCTGCACAATGCTGCGTACTTGAGCCACGTGTGCATGTCTTCCTGGGGTGTCACTACCAACGTATGAACCTGAATAATGCGTTGCCAGTCTTCTACCACGCGTTGGCAGCCCTGCAGTCGGTCCCACCACATACGTCTGAGAATAGAAACAACAAACCACATTTCACTAGAGCGAACATCAAATACAATAAGTTGAACATTATTGGTCAACAGAGGAAACTCAAAATTATGTATGGGCCTATAGGCCCTGCATATAAAACTAAATATGTTCCATGTTCCATTTGGACAAATATGAAATATAGCATAACAAATAAAAAATTATCCATTTTTAAAATATATTTTATAATTATAGGTTAGGCCTATAATCAATTATAGGGTTATATAACTCAATTATAGACTCAATTATAGGGTTGCCGCTCGATATGAAAATTGCAAAAGATATTGAAACTTCAATATCAATCGAGATACATAGAAATTTTCAATTTTCAATCAATATCGAATCGAATAAAGAATATCGAATCGAAAGTATTGAACTGCAAAAATGCAAGATTGATTCTCAAACACGTGATTTTCACTGCTATTTTCTCATTGGTTCTTTCTCAATGACTCATCATTGGCCGTATGCTGAGAAAGCTGCGGCCACTGAAATCTGTATTAATTGGATGAGCAAAGCAAAGACTCAATTTCACCATACCCGAAAAAAAAGTACTTTCTTTTTTTTTGTTCGCGCTTCACAGGTCAGACGAAAATTCAAAATTAGTTGAAACTTGGCACACACAAGTATCATTATCTAATTCGATACTGTATAGTTTTGAGGCACGATCGGTTGAACCACTTCTGAGAAAACTCATTTCAAAGTTTTCAAAAATCCCATAAGAATAACCCAGAGAAGAAAATTCAGGAAAAAAATTTCATCTGAGAGAATTCAAATTCTCAGGGAAGTTTAATCTGATAATGATACACATTATTCCGAACTTTCACTCAAATCGGATCAGCCGTTTTGATGTAAAAAAATATATAATGTTATTTTTATAAATCGTTCAAAGCTATTAAGATACCTATTAAATCCAAGCTACAGGTGACACCACTTAATTGTAAACGATTAAAACAAAGCCTTCTTTATTATCATAGAAATTAATAACGAAAAATAAGATGGCAGTGATGTAATGGTTTGGATCTCAAGGTGTATATATATATATATATATATATATATATATATATATATATATATATATATATAATAACCAATCCAAAGATAAGTTGATATGTTCCAGCTCATCCATCAACGCGGCAACACATAACGCGTTTGCCTAGTTATTATCTGTACATTAATTAAATGCTGAATATAGAATGTAAAAATGGTACCTAATTGTCGGTCTTCTTTCTGGTATCAACTTGTACTGGACCACCTCCTCCAGCTCTGCCAACATCTGCACCGACACCATCGCCCCGTACGCACGCTGGTAGCTCTCCCCGGCCATCGCAGTCAGTTCGGTGTCGAGGAGATCTCGGGCCGAGTCAATGAGAAGCTGAGCAGGGCCGTATTGCCCACGGTGAACAGCTAGCACGGCTCTGCGGGGGGGGGGGGGGGGGAAATGGAATTAATGTAACAGATCAAAAATCAAATTCTGAATACAATATGTGATCATTTTTATTTGAATTTTACTTTCTACTTTATAGAATATTTTACTTTCCAGGTCGTATAATTGAAGGTTCATACTTGAAACTTGAAATACTAAAAGCAAAGCATGAAGTTTAAGAAACAAAATCAGGCAAATCACTTCTGAGGAAAATTTGTTTGAAACAGAAAATCTCTATCAAAGTGTACCAGCGTTTAAAAGGTGTCGAAATATCTTCAAACGTTTCTTGGGTGTAGTCATTTTGTAGTCTAGTAGTAGGGCCTATCTATATTTTTTCAAATTTCATTTCAGTCACTGTTAGTTGATTTGAAGGAAAAAAATCATCGTTAATTTTATGCTGCTCATCTCATAATTCGTGGAGATTTTGCTGTTCATCTTATGGGAGTGCTGAAGTCACAATGACACAGAGACAATGTCGCAAATAAGCTGTAATAAATCACTACTTGTCCCACAACATGGAGGTATAATATCACAAGTATTGGTCATACCTGTAGAAAGCCCCATCTTGCGTGTCCCGGGGAATACAGTTGACGTAGGTTTCCATGGACTCCCATTGGTTCAAGCCCCACGCTGCAGCAGCAGCCATGCGAGACATTCGTTGTCTGCCGTCGTCAGTGAAGTGAGTCCAGTGTTTGGTAGCAACATCATTCAACTGACCCCTAAAGCACAAATACACACGTTGTAATCAGTTGGTAACAACTATTCAACTTGTGTACCGTCTCAATGCAGATTTGATGCTATCCCTACTATTTGATACAATTAATTATTTTTTTATTTTATCGAATCCAAAGATTTGTACATGGCACGAATATAGGAAGTATAAAAACTAACAACTAGATATAAAAATGAGTAGATAAAAGAATAGATTGAAACAAGACAGAATGATATATATAATAGTACAATGATGGTCTAATGAGATTTTGAAGTTAGGAATTCGTTGAGGTCATAGAAGGGGTTCTGGAGTAGGAAATATTTAAGTTTGTATTTGAAAGATGAGAGTTTGGTAAGGCTAGTTATATGGGCAGGTAGTTTATTGTAAATGGTTGTGCAAAGATGGAGAGGGCTGTGTCTGAAAAAAGCGTGGGAGTGTGTTAGAGAACGGATAGAGTTTCTGTGACTGGTAGGGTAGTTATGGATAGAAGCATTTTTGGGAAAGAGGCTGGAGTTGGATTGAACATAAGAACTGGCAATTTGGATAAGAGTACATGTACATATAATTAATCGTTACTATGTACGATATAGTAGGCCTACACTGTTAAAAGCTGTGCATTGTAGGTACTTACCACTCTCCTAGTGCCTCCATGCACCTCATCTGACCCAGCGCTAACTCCACATCGTCTGAGTTCTCCTCAAGGCGCTCTTGGTACGACGTCAGCGCTTTCTCCCAGTTGTGCAGCTTCTCGTACCAGCGTTCCTGAACTTTCAAGTCTGCTGCCTGGTGGTTCATCACATACTCGAGTAAACCTAAAACAAATACCAATCAAATTCAATTAAACTACAGTGAAATCTTGACGCATTGTTGCCGGACCCATTGTTTTCCCACTTTCATCATCTATTTTGTCCCACCTGTTAGCTATTTTATTCAGGATAGTCTTTTGTGATCATTAATATGTTATTCAATTATAATTCAGTAATATGGTTACGTCAAAATACTATACTCATTAAGGTTAGGTTGATAACAGCTGATGATTAAGGATCAATGTTTTCTGTTTGGATAATTGTAAAGTTTGGAGCAGGAAGTTGACCATGACTAACGTAGTGTTTTTCGGTCAAAAAGGTTCAGAGCATCAGACGCCAACTTTATGAACTTGACTAGCGTAGTTTTTATTGTTGTACATAAATACTGCCTGAGGCGAAAGCGTGGTCAGTTGTGAGGGGTACTCGCTGTAATGATGTGTGTTTGAGGTTATTATAATTATACTAAATTACAATCTATTACATGTGATGTTGATCAGTTGTGTGACCGTCCCTCACTTCTCATCCTGACACCTAACTATTTAAGAGGAAGAAACAATAGTTAATACACCTTACTACCATATATAATCAATGTTAAATTTTTCTGGATAGATTGTTTTCCTGAAAGTCTGGTTTTTATTTCCGGGTGCCTTGAAAAATGATACTGACATTAGGCCTACATGTCGTGACTGTAGTCATATTTCTACGAGAAAGAAATGCGATTCATTTAGAATCAAGCATTACATTTAGCTTAGGTCTCCTAGAACACAAAATCTAAATCTTTTTAATCTTTTCTGATTACAAAGCAGCTTTTCCACACATGTCAAGAGGATGCGTACAAAATGTGAGAAAGCCATAGAAGATATGTGGCCTACAGTAGGCCTACATAAAAAAAAACAATGAAACAAAATTAAAGTGCTTCAAGAGAAGGCCATATATTTGCCTATTTCATTTGATTTTTAACAAAAATACAGGGTCTCATGCAAACCCGAACATTTGGAGCACTGGTGAATTGTATACATATATTTTTTATAATGGGTTCAACTAATGGGTGATGATAACTAAGATCTATTGGTGCCAGATGAAAGATTAATGAGATAATGAAATCAAGCTTTCTTACAAAATGGGAAATGTAGAGAGAAGGAAGCGGTCGTGGCCTATATGCAAGAACCATCTCGGCATTAGCCAAGACTACAGAGGGAATCTACAAAAAAAATGTAAAGATGCACGGTGGCAGGGATATGCGCCTCACCTCCTGGATCACATGAAGCAAGCTCGTAAGCAATAAGTTGTTCCTTTTACCTGCGGCAGCCTCTTTCTGCTGTAACTTGTTATTGATGGAGATCAGCGCTTCAAACACTTGCGAGTTGGGTCCTTTATGAAACTCGTCTTCCTTGTAATGAAGAGCCTTTGCGTATGCTCGACAATGCATCGCTCTCTCGCCTAGCAGTTGGGCATCCAGCGGAAGTGGACCCTACAAAACAATCGTATCTATCACTTACGAGAAGTTCATAAATCACAATTACCAAAGTCTTCAGCTCGTAATTATAAATTAAGGTAGGATAAGTATTCCAAAGTAATTTGTATACAGTGAAACCTCTGTGCATTGTTCCGGATCCATCGTTTTACTGCTCGTACCATTCATTTTCCCCACCCCACTCCCATATTATCAATGTTGAATTTTCCTGGATGGATCGTTTTCCTGTATGGATGGTTTTATTTTCCTGGTCCCTTGAAAAACGATGAATAGAGGTTTCACTGTACAGTGAAACCTCTATGCATCGTTCCCGGATCTATCGTTTTCCTGGATCTATCATTCATTTTTTCTAGCCCCACTCCCATATAATCAATGTTAAATTTTCCTGGATGGATCGTTTTCCTGAATGGATGGTTTTATTTTCCTGGTCCCTTGAGAAACGATGGATGGAAGTTTCACTGCATTCTGAATCTAAATCTGTTTAAAACAATACTACCGTAGTAGAACTACGTATATTCAAGTATGACTATGAGTCAAGTTTGTGTTCAAATCAACAGTGAAAAATATCAATAGAAAGAAGTGGACGAATGGATGAGAGATCGAATAAATTGAAGAACGAAAGAATTTCATGAAATATGAATTATGATATATATCCTCAACACTGAACAGCTATAATCAACTTACTTTATCACAATGCTCCATGAACTCGGCCAGATTGAGAATGGTCTGCGTAATCTCGGGCAGGTCGGGTATCATCAACGCCTGTTGTAGACTCTGAATGAGCTCGCCTTGCAGCTGCTCGTTGAGCTCGGTCCAGCACGAGACAAACGCTGCGTTGAACAGGTCTCGAGGTAGTTGAGAATAAGTCTGCGCCAGAGCCCAGCAAGACCTACGGTACGTAAAGAGCATAACGACTTATTAATACTATACACACTTCGATATTACAAGTACAGTAGTTGCAGTACCACACTCTAATCACTAATCAGAATGGATGGTTCTGTTGAATAACATATTGAGTAACTAAGTAACAACTGATTGTGATAAATTTATGTATATATAATTAGCAAATTTATAAGACAAATTGTCTAGAACGGCCAAAAACCCTAATTCATTATCTACAACCATTTCATGTACGCATACCGTAATCCATGAACCCTAATGATTCCATCATACGTATCACAATAATCATTCATCATTTAATTATTCATTAAATTCTATTTACAGAATTTGAGTTTTTCATCAAATTAATTGAATCCTATGATAGAGTCTAGGTAAGTTGATCTTGTGAATGGAAACATTAAAGAATACTAGCTTTGTACACAATATTTGTAACAATATTTACTGTATTGCTGTAAAATTAAATCAGCCTACACAACAATTTACGTGAGTTCTGCAAACAAAAAGAGAAGTGTGTCTAGCTCGTAACTTGTAGACTTGTCGTTACCTTAGTGCAGGCGATGGTGACTCCTTGAGCAGCCCAATGCTGAGACGTCTGAGCCATTCCATCCAATCATCCTTCGACACCCTTCGCGTTGCAGTCCACGCTCGTTGCAAGTTAGCTGACGACACGTGAAGCTGGAATGCACGTATTTGTAAAATATAGAAGCTTAGTCTTCAATTACACTAACCGCTACAACTGCGAGTGTTGGTTGCCCTACGGACGGAAACGAAGACCGTATGGCACGAAAAGCCGTGAGCATCTGCTGGGATCGTAATCTACCACGCCGTGAATTTCCACGACCGTAGTTTTTACTGAGTTTGATTTTTGTTACAATTAATAACAAAAATGTTTACGTCAATACAGAATTTGGATGGAACACACACACACAAACAGGGACCTTAGCGCATGTTTGACTATGCAAACGATTGCGACGTCACGAGCGCCTCTTCGCTCTTGAGACTGGAGTTCATTTCAGGTATGAGAGACTATAGACCAGTAGTAATACGAATACTAATTTCTTGATGGAAAGTAAATAATTGGCGCATTTCAAGTGACTCACCCTTTTAATTGTTGTGGTATCCGAGGAAGTAAGTGCCACATCCCTGTTTTTATAACGGGACAGTTTATGCCTCATAAGTTGATAATCTTCTTCTTCAGCTATCGTTGTGTCCTGTTAACAGAATGCGTTTGGTAATGAACTCGAAATCGCGTTAAACCTTAATACCATAAATAGTAGGAACTATTTAGTGATATTAACGTGACTCTTCTTCGATCTCAGGATTAATAATTTATCTTATAATAGGCCAACTAAATATTCAATTTTTTTTTAAATATTCTTTGAGAATGTAGATGAACTTTTCAAAAAGATTAATTTTTAAAAGGGATCAAGTTTTTTCAAGAGTTGAAACGTTTCGTGTGCGTGAAACTACCAGTAAGTCGACAGTTCAACAATTTGAATTTTTCTTGATATTGGAATTTGACTGAAAAGCTCGTTGGGGCGTACTTTTCAAATTTGTTTGCCCTACTGTTTAGGTCTAGTTAATGCAGTTTGAATTTTGAAAAATTCAGATTTACTAAATTTATATAATAGGCTACATAATAGGCCTATATAGTATACACCATTTCATTCAACTATTAGATTACTGTTGAGATGTAGGACCCTAAGGCATTATAATTAATGTAGGCCTACTAAGCCTACAGTTAGACTGTCAATATGGAAACATGAACATTGAAAATGGATATCCTCATTAAGCCTACTCTGAAATAATATATGGGCTGAAGAAATGAAAATAATAAATATCAAGGTAAGCTGTTGGTGTACATTGAACAAATATTTACTTAAAGAACATTGATAGGCCTACGGCTGACTTACATTCTTGAATATTTCTCAACTATGGAATGACCAAGCAATCAACTACTTTCAAATCTAATTTACTGGTTTCTTTGTTAAAAAAACGCGTCTTACATATAACTATGAATTAATACCCTACCGTGATGATCTTTGACGATAGAATCTCATATCGCTGACAATTGATCTTGTGTTTAACGATGACCTTGTGCACGAGCGGTATAAAGATCTGATACTTTCTGCCGAGCTGAACGACCAGCGTGCACAGCGTCTCCATGGCCGTGGCGCGCAGCTCGGGACACGAATCGAGCGTGCGCACGAGCGGGTGTATGATCCTCGACGCCGACTCGGAGAAATCCAACGTGTCGGCCAGGTGGTCGATGGTCTCCAAGGCGACGCGGCAGACGGGCACTGGACAGTCGGCCACGTCGAACAGACGGACAATCGGCGGGAGTACGAGGTGGAGGTAGTCGTCCAGGTTGTTGCCAAACTTTTGGAGTGCTAATAGCAGCTGAAAACCACGCGGAGAATCAGAGTTTAATTGTAACGTTTGATCGAAATACACCATAAGAATCTCAAGATACACAATTTGATACAGATAATGAACCATTTGGCGGTCGTGGACTCGTATCAGGCGGTAAAAGCGTATGTGCGTTCTCACACTTTCCAACATGTTGCATTCAATATCTCAACCTCATTACGTCATTTGATATGGGACTTGTACTGACATCTAGGAGATGAATGAGATTTTTTTTTTTTTTTTGTTGAAAGAGTATGCAAATGTACTGGAATATGATATAATACAGCCAGCTGTTTTCCCAGAATGTCGTTCTAGGCTACATATTGTTTCAAATTGACGATAATAATACTGAATAATGTTTGCAGTGATATTGACAAATTTATTGCTTCGCGTATCAAGTAGATCAATAGATCAATACATTAGTATAATAAAACTATTTCTTCTTGCTTATAATACAACCAAAAATAACCTGGCCTGGGAGGTATGGTATTGACTTTGTAACCTGGCTGTCAAATGGTTAATATTTACACAGAAATATAGTAGCATAGTAGCCAATCCATTACTATGTATACAGTGAAACCTCTATGCCCTGTTCCCAGATCCATAATTTTCCCGCTTCTATCATTTATTTTGTCCCACTCTACTCCCATTGTAAAATTTTCAGGGAAGGTTCATGGTCCTGTATTGAAAATGACATTTTCCATTTTCCTGGTCTCTTGAAAATCAAAATAGTAAATAGGCCTAGAGGTTTCAATATGCCAGTACAGTGAAACCTCTAGCGATCGTTTTTCAAGGGACAGGAAACTAAAACCATCCATTCAGGAAAACGATCCGTCCAGGAAATGTAACATTGATCATATGGGAGTGGGGTGAGACAAAATGACTGACACAAACAGAAAATCTATGGATCCAGAAACGACGCTTAGACGTTTCACTGTAGGGCCTATAGCTAAAATCCCAACTTCAACTTACCTGGTATTAATAATATTTTTCTTCAATATTTTTTCTTCACTCTACCGTGTTATTAATTACACAAATATGCTCTACTATTTCAATTGAAAACTTCAAGTTCTATGAAATAAAAAGTTTTAGAAGGCTAATATTGGCGTACAAGATTACGATTGGACCTTTTTGAGCGTGTGAGATGGTTCAAGTTACCTTGACAGTAACGCTTCTATCTTTGCTCGTGTCGTGAGTTAGTACTCGGAGGATCTGGGGCATCAACTGCGGCAGGTATATGTTGAACTCGGCTCCAAGGGCAACGGCAATGTGTTCAACCAATAGGATAAGAGTGCCCTGTAGTGGACTGTTGATAGTCCAAAACTCCTGTAAAATAAAAATGAACATTTAATCAAATTCATTACTAGGCCTAGGCCTACTGATATTTTCAAATTACGGAATAAGTTACAATACAATATTCAATTACAGATGACAGATAGCACTTCACGACATGACTATTCTAATTGAGAGCCAAATTTGATTCTACCTGAACACTTCCACACCCTTTGCCCATGTCGCCAATTAGAGCCACGCACGGACACTACTGCCGAGGGCCGAGTACTAGAGTATAAAATTCTGGTGAAGAACCTAATGTAGTTTACAGACACCTGAACAGTGGTCATTCACTTTTTATTTTGGTTTTCCTACCACTTGAGTAGGTTTTGTTTTTTAAAAAGTTGGTACGGTAAAATGACGATTCATAGCATCTTACTCACGCAAGCTTGTGGTTCTTACTAGCAGTCGGGTACAGCACTAAAGTTTAGGGTGGGTGTAGAAGGGAGTGTTGGTAAAGTAATGGGGGTCAAAGTAGGGATCAGTATTATTTTAATATGGAGTGACAAGTCTTGGAGTATCGTCTATGGATTTAATCAACTAGGGTGTAATTCAGTAACATGAATAACTCGAACCGTAAACATACTTTGATCAGTGCGAATATATCATCAAGGTAGTTTCGAATGTGTTGTTTGACAATTGCTATCAGCACGGCCAACTGTTGGAAGAGAAACTCTCTGAAGACGACGTCGGCCGATCGAACCACGTTGAGGAAACTGGGCATCACTTGCGAAATGTACGGGACGCATTTGATACCCAGCGACTTGAAGATGAATGTCACAGCCTACAAATAAACGATCATAATATCGTAAGAACATCATCATCATTAACGAAAGAGAAAAATAGCAAAGAAAAAATACAAAACAATAGAATTAATTACTGTCTCTAACTGACAAATACCGCTGAAAAATGATGTAGAGGTTTACCTGTACTGTAAATCACAAAAAAATACACAATCACACTGGCTATTTTTTATGTGGGATTTCAAAATAACTAATCAGCTCATCTTTAAATGCTGACATGATGTACACATCTAGGTGGCTGACTGATAAGCCACGTCCATATATCTGGTTATTAATTCAAGGCGCCCACGGATTGTTGAACGAACATTGAAATATAACACCATAACTGAAACCTAGCAACAAATCATGATCAGGACCTATAATGTGGATATCTGTGTGTAGATTCATATTAGGCGTATGAAGTGAGGTTTGTGGCAGACTGTACATTCAATCATTTTGTTTGTATTCAAGTGTCATTTAGATTTTTGGAAATGAAAAATCTTCTGATAAGCAAATTGCAATTTACAAAACACATTGCAAAATAATTTGCAATTTTCAATAATTTTGAGAAGAAAAACAGTGGAGACTATTAAAAAGTGAAAATCTTCATTGTAGCTGACTTCAATTTCTTCAGGTAAATATTGCTAGAAAATATCCACCTTCTAGTTTCCACCCAGACTTGTAGTTTACAGTTTCGAGTCCACATACCTGAACAACCATCGTGTGGTGCTGTGCCAATGTAGGATCTCGTATGATCCTCATAAGAGTTGCTATGGCGATGGCTGGATAATATTCCTCTAAAGTAGCGGTACTCATGTTGACTAGCATCTCACTGGTGGTCAAGTCTACAAACAAAGATCAGAGTTCATTGAATTCACATTTCGATTGAATACTTAAAAAATATCATCCATCACAAAAATCTCTTTAAAAAATAAATTGAGTCAGTTCCAAGACATTGACTAAGTAGGCCTAAGTAGGCCTACTGGTAATTAATTAATACAGTAGTAATAAACAATTGCAATTAAATTATACACTTTTTGCATTTGAAAGAAAGTTGTAGGCCTATCAGTGTAGTAGTGTTTGTTGCAAATAATTCTTCAGTTGTTTGACTAAATGACGACCGCAGGCCTACTTCTTGTCTGAATGTGAATCGTGTTGTGCGTTGGTTTGTTTTATTTTTTGCGTTACAGTACGGTTTATAATATGGTTTTTAAAGCATATTTTTACAACTTTCCCAATTAATCATGTACTTTCTCATGCCTACTCCACCTTACTGAATCATGGCAAAAATTGAATGCAGATAATCGTTGAAGAATAATATCTTACCGTGACTGGCTTCGGCCTCGGACTTGTTATCGGACATGGACAACAACGCAGTCGAGTCGACCTGCGAGTCGATCTGTCCCAGATTCATCTTGTGTTTGTACGGATCGAGCGAACCCAACAGACCGAGCACTCGTATGGTCTCGCGACGTATGATTGGCTGTTGCTCGGTCTTGAGGAAATTGATGAGGACGTCCAATAGGGTCGGATATTGGTTGTACGGCTTCACCACAAACCCGGTCGACTCGACTAGCTGACCGAGAGCCCACAGAGCCACACCTCTTTTCTCCGGCGAGCTGGCATCAACCAACATCTCCAGCAGGATGTGGAGAAGTTCATCCATCCACTGCTTCATCTCGTTGCCATTCACCTGTCAGGTCAAAACAATAAACTATTAGAAGGGAAGATGGTAATTTTTTTTATTAATTTGATCTACCGGTACCGGTACATACACAGTAGTTTATCAAACTCATTCGAGTTATTCATAGTTGGTTGAATACTTCATAGAATAGAATTTACTAAAGGAATTAAGTGGTCATCAGAAATAGACATTTCATTCAACGTCGGTGAATCATAAATCATTCTATTAATGAGGTGGCGGCCAATTTTGGCACCTTTCAAGTTTTGTGATGCAATGAAGTGTCAACAACTGATAAGGTAGCTACTGGTAACTTGAACAACTACAGTGAAACCTCTATCCATCGTTTCTGAAGGGACCAGATGAATAAAACAATCCACGCAGGAAAACTATCCATCCAGGAAAATTTTACAAATTGATTATATGGGAGTGGGGTGAGAAAAAATGAATGGTACAAGCAGGAAAACGATGGATCTGGGAACGATGCATAGAGGTTTCACTGTAATATAAAATCAACATTCGAAAGTAAATGTTACTTAGAACCTCACCTCAGCCAGATCTCCGACAGCAGTCAATACGCTGATGACCACGCCAGGATTCTGTTCTGTTTCCTTCAGTTTGGGTATCAACACCTTCAGTATCGGCTCCATGTACGGCCGTATAAGCCTCGGAGCGTTAACCACCAGGTGGTCCAACATTCGAGCACTCTGCTCCTTATTGCGGCCCATGCCACTATGTTCCAACTCAGTTAGAAGCTGCGAAACATTTGAAAACATGTCAGATAAATACAATATTTTAAGAGATAGATTGTAAACCATAATTCTAGAACCATAATAACAATCTAGATATCTATTGCATCGGTACGTATAGGACTATCTTTCAGAATTTTAAATTTCAATTCAACGGATTATATTTTTCATAAATTGCTCACCTGAATTAGAGTCTTTCGTAGTGAAGGCATAACGTATGCAGGATTCATTGAACTCAATCGTCCGATGGTGCATATGGCCAACTCTCGAATCTCGAAAACTTCGTCATTCATCGCTACAAATAACGCACTCAAGTTCTCGGCTTGAGCCAAGTGACTGTCGAAACTATCGTCCAAACATTCGAGAACGCAGTACCTCACATCAGGGTCTACACAAGTACAAGTGAACAGAACGAGTTATTCTCTGCATTAGAATGTACACTCGCTTAGTTAGGAACAAAATAGAAACAAATTGGTAGGCCTATCCAAATTAAAAAAAAAGACGTTTGTGGGCACATCACAATCTATTAAGGTATTGAATTGAACATATTATTCCATATTTCAAATTATAACGGCTGATAGCGGAACCGTAAACCATGTAGTCAACAACATAAGAAAGATTACAACAAAAAATGCCTTATTGTAGATGAAAATTGAGACAGATAAACTTGAAACCTGCTTCACTCAGAGTCTTACCTGTATCCGTAATGGCCACGACCAACAACTTGCCGAGCACGTCCGCGACTGTCAAAGTGACGGTCTCCGAGTGTCGGTTAGTAGCGCCGTGCAACGCTAGTCTCAACAGGCGACTGCACGTGCGCACAGCCTCTAACCGCACTTCTTGCTGCTCGCTTATCAGGAAGTGGTCAGCACAGCGGCGGACAAACTGTAGTAACGAGTGACCTACAAGTACGAAAATTTCCATGTTACTGATAATGATTATTCAAGGACAGCCGATTATAGCTCGTCGTGATGCAAAATTGCTTAATTTCGGATAAATTATAGAAAATTACTTTTTAGAAAATGATGTTTTCTTTTCTTTTTAATAACATCGAAACTTGTTACAAAATCTTTGTTCCCCAATTGAGGCTATGGATGAAAGATAGGATCGTTTGGACGGGGCACCACAAGGGTGATTTTACTACCCTATTTTCTAAAAAAAAAAATAGTGTTTCTGATTTAATTTCCAAAATATTACAAGTCAAAGTAAGTTCAACAAATGTCCTACGATGTGCTACGATAAAACCTACACTTTTCTCATTTGAATTGAGATTATAAAACATTTCTAGTGGAACAATTTTTGTTTCTTTGTTTCTTAGATCCAGGCAATACTAAATGATCATTAGTTACGTTAGGCCTATCACTTTGAAAATGCTAGTTCCTGATTTCGTTCAAGAAATATTATCAACATGCAAAAAAATGACACTTTTTACATGGTTTTCATCAAGAAGTAGGTAACTCAAATCTGCAACATATTATTCATCCAAGTATTACGTACTTGTTTCATGCATCTAAAAAATATATATTTGCATATTTTTTACAAAGTAGGCCTATGGTGTTCAAGACGGTATTCTGAAAAAATGCTTCAAAATATATCATTTTGAGAGTTCATCTTTTGAAGATAATTTCACTAACTCGGTTCACTTGACCGAGCCTCCTTGAATAGTTTTGCTTCACAATCCATTTACAAATACTGCATCAAGCTTTTTAAATGGTCTACAAAATAAAGTACACAAATGAAGAACAATCTTGGTTAGGCCTAGAGTCAACAATCTTACCATCAAAGTTGAAGCTACCAAGAGTCCTGAGGGCAAGCACGATGTTGAGCACATCCTGTGCCTCCTGACTGAAACTGTGGCTGGAAGGGCTGGTCGAACTGCTCGTGTTCATGATCAGTCGAGACATGCCCGGATGACGTATCGGCTTCTGCATCAACACCTGGGACAGCATGCGCAGCAAGCCTATACACAACAACAAACAAATCAAGTTATTTGAATTGTAGGGAGTTCTATTTGATTTTGATATTGTCAAATATTCAAATATTGAGTAATATTGCAGTTCAATATTGCATTCATTCGATTTATTAGGAATGGATTCGAAATCGAATTGGCAAGATCAACACTTGATTTCAAAATTTTGTCAATGTTTGCAGTTTTTCTATGGAATGACAAGGATAATTTTGGTACAATTCTTGAAAATACATGATTTCAGAGCTTAGAAATTGAATTGGCACGACTAACACATCTTGATTTTACAATTTTGACAATGCTTGCAAGTTTTCTACGGCATGGCAACCATAATTTCAATACATATCTCTAGAAAATATATAATTTCTTCATAATGTGATGTACAGCCTGCATACAGCCAACAGCTTACCTTCCGAGATGTCTTTCTTGAGCATTGGCATGTTTGCTGCCAGTTCTCTTAGAGCAGTCGTCAATGCTGGACTCAGACCCGTTGCTAACATCGGTTCGAGTAGGTCTTTGACCTCGTCCTTTATGATGCTCTTGACAGCGTGGCCTAACAACGTGATACAGACAAAGACAGCAGGCTCGAGCAGGATACCGCGTTTCTTACTTGGCGTGTCCTTGAACAGAGGCACAACATTTTGTCACCACAAAAGTAGACATACTATACTATACTACACAGATAGTTTCATAAAAGTATATAAATTCAAATGATTACTCAAGTAGGTTAAATTCCTTGTAAATATATTTTTCTTATTCGATAGAAGAAAAAAAGGAATGTTCTTGACTACTTTGATAAATATTGTACCAGTAGGTCTGTGAGTAATTCTAGGTAATAATCAAATTGATGAAGATGGAAGATGTTGGAATGTACACCTACATATTTGTAGTCTACCATTATATCCTCAAGTAGTAATAAATAAGTGAATTGCAAACAAAAAGAACGATAAAAAAAACATCATTCTACATAATCCAGCATGATATTCTTGTCTTCTTTGTAACCATTTTTTCCAAGAGAAATGACGACTTTGCATTTCAAGCTATACAATTACGTACTTGTATCAAGAAGGTTATCTGCTAATTAAATACTGTGATGATAAAAACTTATAGCCTACTGTAACTGTAGAGAAACTCGTAGTTTCAAACATGTATGCACAATGCTTTTGAAACATATAGTAGTTGCGTTTCTAAACGTAATATCAAGTCCTACAAAATTGCACGAAATGGCACAGCTTTGCAAATAGAACAGTGATATTCATGTTTTGTCATGTTGGTAGATGACCTTCTTTCGTAGTTACAAGTTTACTTATAACCTGGAATAAAGAAGGAAAGATAATCTCATAGGACGTGAATATATAATACCTTGGATGGCAGCGAGAATTTAATTATCTCAAATATCCTTTGTAAGTAAGGTTTAATTTCTTCTTCCACTGCGACGGCAATTAAACCAATCGTAGTGAATGCAGCGCTTCGGTCTCTTTCGCGACCTCTGAGAGTTGTGAGCAAGTAGTGCATCGTTACATTCAGGTGGCTAGAAGAAGAAAAAATCAAATTTAACTGACTGAAAGCTTTGACAGCTTTCGAAACTGACAGCTTCGAGTGGTACACTATTAATATAGTATTCTACGTGAGAAAATATGAAAATATAAATAATCGAACTTTCATATTTCAATGTTGAATAATCTTGTACATCACTCGTATATCATTCATCACTTTTTGGGTTCATGACTCGGGACAGTGCGGTTTCATTAGCATGACACTCAACAGCTTGGGTTTGTGAGCTTTATCCTGCTGTTGTCCACTTTTAGGATGTTAAAATAGTAGACAGGTTGGTTGACTAAAGATGGGATGATCCTTCCCACTATCCCCTTGTTTACATTATTAATTGGAATGGCATTTGAGTGCAAGTACAGTAGAACCTCTGTTATGAGTTTCTCGTTGATACATTTATTACATTTATGTTTTATTTTTTGATCCAACCCATAGGCCTACGCTCTACATGTTAAATACGTAGTTTCAATAAAAAGTTTTTCACGTTAATACATTTTTTCAGTATGGTCTCTTGAAAAACATATAAAAGAGGTTCCACTGTAGTAAACTAAACTAATTTAAATACTTCAATAAAAATAAGGGTTCACCTAAAAACTACTTTCTACCCAAAGATTATACTTGAATATAATTAATTTACTGTTTAGACATGTGAATTAATTGTATGATAATTTCCAAGTAGTTGAGAGCATTTTCTTCATTTGTTCCAGCTTCAAGGTATTTTTTTGCTCATGTATAAAAAGCGGAACCAAATCTTCGGTAACACTACAGTAACAACATCAGCATGGTGACTACAGTAACAACATCAACATGGTGACTACAGTAACAAAACTTCTAAAGTGCAACATAGGTCAGCAATAAAACTGATCTTATCCCACGAGATAGAGTACCTATTACAAGTGATGTACCTCTTGACGAACTTATCCTTATTGAAAGCGGCCAGCCTCGGCAGTATCGTGAGCAGCGTGTGCTGTATGTGAGGGCTGCGCACGCCCCGGTGATTCAGACACCCGTCGGCGCAGATGGTGCTGAAGTGTTCGGCGACGAGCTGTTTGCAGGCGGTGCTCTCGTACAGCGGGGCGTGGAGGTTACCAACGGGAGACGCCACGGCCGCAACCGGGCTGCCTTTGTTCGGCTGAGACTTTGAGATCAGCGGTGATTTCAGTCGAGGCATCAGACTCATTGCATCCTGAAATACGACAAGAATATATGAAGCCTTCACAACTGATTTCTTTGTTTGGCTATTTACTATTTAAGAAATATTTTTTAAAACATGATGTAAATTTCAACAATAAAACTTGAAAAAATTATACCAAATCGAGCTGGTGTCGAATCAAAATGTAGAAGTACAAATTGTACAAAAAATGTACATTTATGCTTAAATTCAAAAGTTCTGCTGAGAAAGGCTAACCTACGTTGTCTGAAGGTGTTTTGCCGTAACTATTTGGGCCCAAGATGATACAGTTTAAAATAAATGTGTCTAGGCTTATTAATAAGTGAGAAAAATGAACACAATACTTTTCTAATCACATAGCAAATACCAAAAAAAGGTGAATGTGGCACAAAGAAGATCTGTAGCGTCAATTTGAGCCATTGTATCCACTCACACTCGTCTGTTGCACTTGTTGATCCTGCAACTTGTCCATCAACTCCTCGTAGTTTCTCTCCCACTCGACGTTGCTACATCGCAGCAGCTCGTTGAACACCAACAACGATCCATGTACTCGGTCTTCTCGGTTGACACCCTTCTCGCGCGTTATCAGGTCATCCAAGCCGCTGACTGCCTCGTCATACAACTGCTTATACCTGGTAGGCATGCGACAACGCGCCATCATCATCAGAAGAATTCAAAATAATTATTCCACAACCAACTTCAATTAGGCCTAATGATCTTGAATCAATCAAAGCAAAGAACTTTATTTTAATAAAGTAGTGATAATGACAAAAATAATTTGGGTGAAAATTATGATTGATGTTTGATTTCGATATTCTAGGCTAGAACGTTTGAATACATTGGGACATTGATATTGAATTGGAATACAGAATTCGATATTCAATAAATTCAATATCAAAACAATGATCAATATCAATTGCAAAAATTGTAAATAAAACTGAAATGAAAAATAACTCAGTAAAGCACTCCCTAAAATAAGTCAAATTTAATTTAAAAAAAAAAACATATTACAGTAAAACCTTAATGCATCGTTTCCAGATCTATCGTTTTCCTGCTTTTATCTTTCATTTTTTCTCAGCCAACTCCTATTTAATCAATGTTAAATTTTTCTGGATGGATCATCGGTTTTATTTTCCTGGGCCCCTTGAAAAACGATGGACACGAAAACGATTCACTGTACTGGCTACCCCTCAGTTGGTCAGCTTATGACAGAGAAAATGATAATAGAGAAGAGAGCTTGATTAAGCCCCATGAGTTTAGAGCTTTAGCCCTACGCACAACTACCCATTTGATGGTCAAGTCTTATGACTTCAAATCTCACATTTTTCCCATTCGATTTAATATTGACAGAAAAATGACAATTTCAATTTTTTTCAATCAATATTTGATCTTAGAGTTTTGATATTGTGTGCAATTTTCTTATCGAACTGCAACCCTAGTGAAGATGGAAGTAGAAAACAATCGGATTAAAAGGAGACTGTACAGCTCCGTAGTTTTGGAACGCATGAATAATACCCTCATGATCACAGTTTATGTCAACCAGAAAACTAGTCAATTAGATTCAAGTTGTAAATTATGTCTACTTTAAACAAGAAATTGTGCATAGAGTAATACTATTTTACCAGCTTATGATATCAATCGCAATTTGACTGTTGATAAATGTAAAATACTAAATCACACTGTGTTACGGATTCTGAGTTATGATTCTCAAACTTTCTTCAACACAATCTATAGATTGAAGAATTCTATGAATAAGTAAATCTCAACTCAGAAATACATTTTTAAAACAGCTATGTGTTGAGTGTTGACCAACCTACTGAGTCACTCACCACTGAGGTTTTTGCGCTTGCTTGGCCGTCTCTCTCTGAGCTGTCACCACAAGAGCCGCTCGTATGGCTTCAACTGCGCCCTCTCTAATTGCAGCCTTCGGATCTCGGACTGCATTGAAGATGAGGTCGAAGAATTGTTGTACTTGTTGGAAGAAGTAAGTGGGCATAGTGACAGCCAACTCACGCAGAACCAGAACCTGCGTACCCATTCCAAAGGTTCAACATTACACGTTTTTTACAAATCAGATTTCAACAGCTTATATGTAGACCTTGATATATTTTAGGAATAATCTAGATTCTCAAATACAAATCGATCAAGGCATGACTCTAGAAATTTGACTTTTCTATAATTATTTTCTGTACGGTGGGTTACATCAAAGTGTTTAAAGTATCTGATTGATTATTGTTTGCTCACGACTCCACCAAGGAGCAGATCATAATGAGACTATAAATTGATGATAAGTGAAAGGACGTTTGCAAAACTCCGTGCCTTACGAGGGGCTTGAATTCACTCTCAACGGTGACTTCGGTAAATAAAGAGGTGTCTCAGTCAGTCGACTGAGCTAAGCAGGGTGGTTGAAATGACATGTCAACTGGAATTGATTCCACTGGACTCTTTGATTTCAACTGGATTCCAGTTAAATTTCAATTCAATAAAATTGTTATAACCTAGCAATTTATTTAAACAAGAGTTGGTTTCTCAGAAATATGAATTTGAAATTTGGGTAGGCCAAGTGTTATTAGCTATTAAACTGCTGAACTTACCGCTGCATGCCTCTTCCCTTCATGTCGATCTCCGCCAAGCCATTCAAATGCTCGGTTTACTTCGAACTGAACATATTCTGCAGCGTAAGTCCCAGACACGAGTGCCAGCTTGCCTACTGTCACTGCAGCCATTTCCATGACACTGATATCATTGGATGGTAAAAGATTACGCAAGTAGTTTGCAAATCTGATGGTACGAGTAGTAATGTCTCCTCCATCAGCACCAATTAGGCATACTAGAATAAAATACTCATATATTGAAAGTGAATACTCAAAAGACTTGAAGGTCTAGTCATGGAGAGTGATTTTAAACATATCCATTCTGTCTAACAATGAGGGTCTCATCTCACGCATAAATATGAGAGCAACCTTCTCATACAGGAAGAATAATGGTCTTGAATCAAAGAAAAAAATATACCTATACAACAGAAATGAGAAATACACGAATCAGAAACTTAGCTGTGGTCCCTATTATACTGTATAAACCAATCAAAGTACATACCAATTGCAAGGATACCGCCTTTCTTCTCATTAACATCGGAGCCAGACACCATCTCAAATATGTGATGATTGAACTCGTCCATGAAAGATGTTAGTTCCTCCACAGCCACTTCACGTAAATCCGTTTTCACATAGTGATATAAATCCCTGCCCGCTTTGATGCGAGTCTCCTGGTGACGGGATTTCAACCCCGTCACAAATTGTAACATCAATGGGTTAGACATTGTGCATTAAATGTCCATGATGCTTTAAAACAAATCAAGTCAAGCTTCAATACAAAATTATAAAATTGAAACTTGTGGAAACAGGAAGATCATTTAACGTATATTCTATACGTTGAACTATATTTTATGTCCTTTTGGCTTTAAATGCTGTCACACTGAAGGTAAACATAACCTCACATTTTCATGTAACACTCCTACCTCGCTCATGGAATCGAACATCGCAATTAAGTATTCGGATATAATCTAGAAAAATATCTGTCACTACATATTTGCATTACATAATTAACACTAAACACCATCATTAAAATTATATAGAATATCTCGAAAGGGAGGTAAATTAGGTCAAAATCTAGAAAAACACTTGACTTTGCAATCCGCGAGTCTGCAACCGGTTGAACATATTCACCGCCATCTTAATTTTGTAATCAGGACTCAGGAGTCGTGATTTCTATTTCCACAGCCATACGAATTACAAAAACAAATCAGATTGTGATCACCGTAGGTATTATACTAATGTCTTTGGAGTTTTCAAAATTATTCAGATAA
The DNA here is from genome assembly GCA_964007535.1 of Brachyptera risi. NCBI lineage: Eukaryota > Metazoa > Arthropoda > Insecta > Plecoptera > Taeniopterygidae > Brachyptera > Brachyptera risi. The sequence goes on from OZ023328.1 coordinate 44,388,197, forward strand.
TTTTGAATGATCATCAGATGAAATATATGTGATCAGATGTGATCAAACAAATCAGAGTGGGCAAAATTTAGCACGGCGTGAGCGCTGTTGGTCATAGTTTGATTCTACGTTATTGATAGTCATAGATTCTACCTATCACATTTGGACATTATGAGTGATTCTAAACACAACCCAAGGCTCTAGGTACGCCTAGCCAAATCTAGAACCTTATCAAAATGTTCCTACCAAAAAGGAATCTGTCCAAAATCTTTTGGTCCATGATAAAACAATGAAACAATTTGATGCGATGAAACAAATAATTAGATAATGGAAAATGAGTCGAGCTCGAATATTTGGTAAACCGCCGAAGACATAATATATTATTTATGGTAGATACTTTTTTCCCGTATCCTATCAAATGAAAAGGAGGAATAATACAAATTTCGAAAAATTCCAGATTGAAACTTCCAATCGTCAGTATTGAAGGATATGCACAAAAGTGAAAGAGACATCAGTTATTTGAAATCCGTATTTCACCGCTACTGCAAACCATATAAAAAAAAGAAAATAATAATGAATTTCTGTTGTTTAACAATAGACCGTTTCACCTGAAAAAAGTAGGCCCTATGTAATTACAATATAAATTGAAGAGAAAGATGCGATACACTACAATAACACCTTTCATTACATGTGGCTTGTACCAAATTATATTTGAATATCAATTAGTTAATTATTAGTTAATGTACGAAAATAGCATACGTAACCAAGGGAGATAACAAGTTAATTCGATAATTTTTGCACCAATCATATCAGTTGGTACCCGCTCTTATAATAATAACATAATTATTTACTATCAAGTATAATCAATTTCCACTCCAATTTGAATCAGTATTTTTCTTAATTTTGTATTTGTATATTTTCGTCAATATCAAGGTATCTCTTCATAATAATTTCCGGGATAGCTTTATTTCAAAATGTCAGCCCACACACAGAGAATTTTCTCTATGTGGGCTTCTTATCTTTATTAAAAAAATTGTAAAAAAAAAAGGAAAATTGTCAAGTGTGTAAGATGAGAATAAAATAAGTTTAAAATGAGAAAAAAAAATGAAAAAATCCAACACTATATTGTATCGTAACCTATCCAATAAATGTTGTTCAGACAAAGACACATAGACAAAGTTGCATAAGAGAGGAATGGAAGTCTTTGCTATTGCACACCCTTCAATTACAATTTTAGATGATGATATTTCATTCAATTTCAGAAGCCTATTTTAAACCTTCGATATTAATATTAGTAATAATAGTACAATTTGATTTCAATATCAATATTGAATTCTTATATAATATTCAATAAATCATTATGGCCCTAAATAATGTTTTCTATATGGGCTGGCAAGGGTATTAGTGATATAAATGAATGCCGGGCCTACTGATTGATAATTTGCTTTCGAATAGTAGGGATCACAATATTATTTTATGAAAACGAAACAGGAACAAGTACACAAAATTATGAAATGCTTTGAAACAGAAATATATTTTTATTGTTCAACGATAATTCAAACAAATAACGGAAGGTACTGTACATAAAATGATATAGACTTTTTTGAAAAGTTATGTGAATTTCTCGACCCACTTCATGACTGTGTAGTGAGACATAAGCTGTGGTCTGCTCATGCAAGCAACAATCTTGATAGCAAGTCTTGTTAAAATATTATTATGCTTCACACCTGCCATTTTTAGCAATTTTCAAACCTGAAACAAAAACGTACATACATTAAATATTCAACTCCAATTAATATGATATGTCCACAATATATATATATATATATATATATTTTTTTTTTATCACTCATGGTATATATTTATATATATATATATATATATATATATATATATATATATATATATATATATATACATATATATATATATATATATATATATATATATATATATATATATATATATATATATATATATTATATATATATATATATATATATATATATATATATATATTTATATATATATTTAGGTAGAGATATTTTCGAATGCTTCTAAAGAGTGTTGTAAGATGAGATGAGTATAACGTACTTTAAAAATTAGTAGTTTTATTGTTTTCTCAACATTTAGATGAGCATATTGAACTGAAGATGGGATAGTGTCAATTTACAAATTCGTACTATTTTAATTTTTAGATCTGTCTTGTATTTTTGTGACGCATTTTCAGAATTTAAATTCAACTTGATGAACTTTGTTTATACAAAAAAAAAACGAATTATGTGCAGTATGCCAGTATATGTATAGACTAAACTATAATTGCCAATTCTTGGAACGGTTATTCAAGAGCTAATAAGAACAAACATTGTGAGGTCATCCAAGAATTCATTACGGGTTACGGCCAAAGATATTCATGTAGATTGATTGAGTTGTGAAAGATTGACTTCCTGGAAAGTGCATGCGATTCAATTCAGCTAAATATCAGTTTTTTGATGATAACTTATGAATGGCATGATTATATTAAATTTATAATAGGGCGCCACAGGAGAAGTCAAGATTTGTTGATACCTTCTAGAATCTAGATGGTATAAGTACAAACAGTACTATTCAACTTGATTTATCGCATTATTTTCACAGGTGTACTACTGAAAACACATTTTCAGCTATTTAACTGTGAAAATGTTAGATTCCAAGGTTCATAAATAAGTTCGTTTCCCACCATTTTGAAGGTATTAAAGAGATATGCACTTTCTGTTTCAGTGTTGTGATATCTCATATGGTTCGAAAGTCACTTGATTTCAGATTTCAAGGGATTTCAGGGAGATTTCACGTGATTTCAAGAAGATTTCCAGGGATTTCAAGAAGATTTCAAGGGATTTTAGGAAGATATCATGACAAGTGTACACCAGATTTCAGGAGATTTGGTAACCCCTCGGTTACACTGAATCGATTTCCATACGCTCTTAAGAAATAGTTAAAGACGAACTATTATTTAATTTTTACTTTTGCCAGCTGGAGAGTTGTTCTGTGCGCATTTGATTTCACATTCGTTGGCGTAGGTCTTGTTATCAGTTCCACATACTGGCGAGTAGATGCGCGCGCAGACGCACACCGGCGCCTCTTCGGTTTCTGCGGCGTTGGCCGTCACGAAGACAAGCGACGCTACCAATAGGACTACCAAACATACGCTCTTCATGGTGCTAAATCAATCTGCCGAACAAAAGAAAATGTCAGCACAAAGTTGGCTTTATTATAATTGGAGACGGTTTTTATAAGCTGATGGTGGATAGAGCGATTGCTTGCTATCACCCATGATTATGGGTATTTTATTTTTGTACCTTAACTTAGATTTACCTTAAATTACCTAAAATTAGTTTTAAGATGTTACCACTTGCTCATCCACTATTTGTAACAATAAAATAAATAAACAAACAAATAGTTAGCTAATTGATACGTAGGGTCTAACTGAGATTTCGTAAAACCGGCTCCAAGCGCTTGAATTACCAACGTCGGAGAAGCTCCAACTGGCAGTTTGGAGTTCTTATTACCATGGTTACCCATGCTATTTGTTTCACCCACTTTCAGATAAAGGCTAACTAGACTTGGTAATGCCGGCTCTTGCGTCAAGTATTAAATAGCTATAACTATACTCTAGGTAGAAAATAACATATGTAACTAAGGGCGATAACATTTGGCAATTAATCTTGAATAAAAGTGCTTAATCCACTATATAATTTACTATGTTTTGACTTACACAAATTTTGCATATTATATTACCTGGTTTATTATCTCAATTGTTTATTCCTAAACATTCAAACGATGTACTCAAAAACCATGAATTAATTAATGAATAAAAATAACTATCAGTTCGTAAAACTGGGCTTTATTGATTAATGCTATTAGTTGTAGGCTCGAGTATTGCTTTATTACAGCTATAAAATTCACTTCAATTTCAATTCAACATCAATCCTAAATGCATTGATTGTTCAGAAAATTATTCGTAGGGGCCAACAAGAGCGAAATAACCTAGCTCTGGTTACCGATGCGCCACTCTAAGATTCAATTATTAATTACCCCCTAAATAGCGTTCCATAATCGAGTGTAATTAAAGACCAAAGATGTCGCTAAAATATAAATCATGATTCATATGGTTCGCTTTGAATTTACCAATTCACAAATTATATTCAAGTTGAATAATTTCAACATTTCAAGCTGGAAAAATTATCATCAAAAATACAATATCTTCGAAATTATACTATATTATTGAGACAACAATCTGAGACTCTATGAAATATTAAAATCTATATTCTATCAAATTCAGCTATGCACGAATATATTCTAGACCTACCTGCTTTGTTGGAATAACTTTCGCAATATGAGGTATGAAGCACGAATAGAACTCCGCTGACAACAATACCAAAATCCTTGAGTTTAACGATAAGATATCACTAAACCTTTTCTCGTAGCCAAGCTAAGAGTAGGCCTAAAGTTCAAACGTTAACAATCAATCACAGTACATGAGGTAATTAGAAAGAATTTGCTGAGAAATTTTCAATTATAATCTTTTAACGTCATAGAAATGATGATTCATCATTACCACATAGGTTTAATTTTGTTTTCAAAATACTTATTTCAGTTATCAGTTATTTAGTTATGATAATAAGTCACGAACACAGGTGGGAGGCGATAAGATAAGTATTTTATTTAAAAAATTATCGTACTGTAAGTCTAGGTCAGTTGGAAATACCCTGCATTTGCAAACAATGATGAAATATTTTTATATTAAAGTTGAACACCGCGTGAAATCTGTCGGTGCGTGCTGCATGGTTTTGGGGAAAACGAAGAAAATCTTTTGTGGGGGACTGGGGGCGCGCTTTTTCTCTAGGTCGCGCCCAATAATGACGCACGCTGCGTGATAAGTCTGGAGCGATATGATTCATTTTCACAGTGAATTTTTTTATTGCTTCAATAAATACACATACATTACAAATTCGATATTCACTTGTCAATTTCCACAAAACCCCTCAAGGGCTTAACTGTGGCGTTATAACTGATATCTTTACTAATAAAATCATGAAAGGGAGAGCGTGCGTATGTCCATCCATCCATCCGTCCGTCCGTCCATCCACTTGCGTGCGTCCGTCCGTCCATTCTATGATGCCTGGTAGAATGGGGGTTCCGAGTGCTGAGACGGGCGTTAGTGTCGGATAGGGGTGGTGGGATAGGGAGTTGGGGGAAACCGGTTTTGCCGAGGCTGGTCTCCTGCCACTAACAACTGTGGCTAGGGGAGAGGGGGTGGGTGGGGGGGGGGGAAGGAAGAGAAGGCGAACCATTTACTTCGTAATTTCATCAGAAGCACACAATGCTGTTTCAATATTAGAAAAAATAGTACAAGACTATCGTCTCCTACTATTTCATTTTGCTTTGAGCTCAGCTTGCCCCATAAGAAACCGTTGTAGTTATTAACACGGGAGAGTTCTTCGTCCATATTGAGGCTTTCATGAAGTCGATTTCGACCCAACCATGTGATCCTCGGCTTTGTACAGAGAGCATATTATCACCCTCCAGACCATTAACATCGCCCTTGTGGTACTCTTTACTCAATCACGTGATCCTCGTCATTGTACAGAGAGCATATTATCACCCTCCAGACCATTAACATCGCCCTTGTGGTACTCTTTACTCAATCACGTGATCCTCGTCTTTGTGCAGAGAGCATATCATCACCCTCCAGACCAATACATCACCCTTGTGGTGCTCTGTATTCAACCGCGTGATCCTCGTCATTGTACAGAGAGCATATTATCACCCTCCAGACCATTACCATCGCCCTTGTGGTACTCTTTACTCAATCACGTGATCCTCGTCATTGTACAGAGAGCATATTATCACCCTCCAGACCATTAACATCACCCTTGTGGTGCTCTTTACTCAATCACGTGATCCTCGTCATTGTACAGAGAGCATATTATCACCCTCCAGACCATTAACATCGCCCTTGTGGTGCTCTGTACTCAACCACGTGATCCTCGTCATTGTACGGAGAGCATATTATCACCCTCCAGACCATTAACATCGCCCTTGTGGTGCTCTGTACTCAATCACGTGATCCTCGTCATTGTACAGAGAGCATATTATCACCCTCCAGACCATTAACATCGCCCTTGTGGTGCTCTGTACTCAATCACGTGACCCTCGTCATTGTACAGAGAGCATATTATCACCCTCCAGACCATTAACATCACCCTTGTGGTGGTCTGTACTCAACCACGTGATCCTCGTCATTGTACAGAGAGCATATTATCACCCTCCAGACCATTAACATCGCCCTTGTGGTGCTCTGTACTCAATCACGTGATCCTCGTCATTGTACAGAGAGCATATTATCACCCTCCAGACCATTAACATCACCCTTGTGGTGGTCTGTACTCAACCACGTGATCCTCGTCATTGTACAGAGAGCATATTATCACCCTCCAGACCATTAACATCACCCTTGTGGTGCTCTTTACTCAATCACGTGATCCACGTCATTGTACAGAGAGCATATTATCACCCTCCAGACGATTAACATCGCCCTTGTGGTGCTCTGTACTCAACCACGTGATCCACGGCATTGTACAGAGAGCATATTATCACCCTCCAGACGATTAACATCGCCCTTGTGGTGCTCTGTACTCAACCACGTGATCCTCGTCATTGTACAAAGAGCATATTATCACCCTCCAGACCATTAACATCACCCTTGTGGTGCTCTGTACTCAACCACGTGATCCTCGTCATTGTACAGTGAGCATATTTCCACCCTCCAGACCATCAACATCGCCCTTGTTGGACTCTGTACTCAACCACGTGATCCTCGTCATTGTACAGAGAGCATATTATCACCCTCCAGACGATTAACATCGCCCTTGTGGTGCTCTGTACTCAACCACGTGATCCTCGTCATTGTACAGAGAGCATATTATCACCCTCCAGACGATTAACATCGCCCTTGTGGTGCTCTGTACTCAACCACGTGATCCTCGTCATTGTACAGAGAGCATATTATCACCCTCCAGACCATTAACATCACCCTTGTGGTGCTCTGTACTCAACCACGTGATCCTCGTCATTGTACAGAGAGCATATTATCACCCTCCAGACGATTAACATCGCCCTTGTGGTGCTCTTTACTCAATCACGTGATCCTCGTCATTGTACAGAGAGCATATTATCACCCTCCAGACGATTAACATCGCCCTTGTGGTGCTCTGTACTCAACCACGTGATCCTCGTCATTGTACAGAGAGCATATTATCACCCTCCAGACCATTAACATCACCCTTGTGGTGCTCTGTACTCAACCACGTGATCCTCGTCATTGTACAGAGAGCATATTATCACCCTCCAGACCATTAACATCGCCCTTGTGGTGCTCTGTACTCAACCACGTGATCCACGGCATTGTACAGAGAGCATATTATCACCCTCCAGACCATTAACATCGCCCTTGTGGTGCTCTGTACTCAACCACGTGATCCTCGTCATTGTACAGAGAGCATATTATCACCCTCCAGACCATTAACATCGCCCTTGTGGTGCTCTGTACTCAACCACGTGATCCTTTGCATTGTGCAGAGAGCATATTATCACCCTCCAGACCATTAACATCGCCCTTGTGGTGCTCTGTACTCAACCACGTGATCCTCGTCATTGTACAGAGAGCATATTATCACCCTCCAGACCATTAACATCGCCCTTGTGGTGCTCTGTACTCAACCACGTGATCCTCGTCATTGTACAGAGAGCATATTATCACCCTCCAGACCATTAACATCGCCCTTGTGGTGCTCTTTACTCAACCACGTGATCCACGGCATTGTACAGAGAGCATATTATCACCCTCCAGACCATTAACATCGCCCTTGTGGTGCTCTGTACTCAACCACGTGATCCTCGTCATTGTACAGAGAGCATATTATCACCCTCCAGACCATTAACATCGCCCTTGTGGTGCTCTGTACTCAATCACGTGACCCTCGTCATTGTACAGAGAGCATATAATCACCCTCCAGACCATCAACATCGCCCTTGTTGGACTCTATACTCAACCACGTGATCCTTTGCATTGTGCAGAGAGCATATTATCACCCTCCAGACCATTAACATCGCCCTTGTGGTGCTCTGTACTCAACCACGTGATCCTCGTCATTGTACAGAGAGCATATTATCACCCTCCAGACCATTAACATCGCCCTTGTGGTGCTCTGTACTCAACCACGTGATCCTCGACATTGTACAGAGAGCATATTATCACCCTCCAGACCATTAACATCGCCCTTGTGGTGCTCTTTACTCAATCACGTGACCCTCGTCATTGTACAGAGAGCATATTATCACCCTCCAGACCATTAACATCGCCCTTGTGGTGCTCTTTACTCAATCACGTGACCCTCGTCATTGTACAGAGAGCATATTATCACCCTCCAGACCATTAACATCGCCCTTGTGGTGCTCTGTACTCAACCACGTGATCCACGGCATTGTACAGAGAGCATATTATCACCCTCCAGACCAAGCCCCCCCCCCCCCCTCCCTCACACTTCATGCGAATGAAGAGAAAAAAAGAAAAAAGTTTCATAATGTAGTATGGTCTTTTACCTCAATTAATAAAAGCTATTACGAAAACTAAGTGTAGTCCGAGACGCGTTGTCGAGTGGTAAGACACTGAACCGTCATTCGGGAGACCGGGTTTTTTTTCGGGATTCGGGATTCCCGCCATGGTCGACCATCCTGACAGGGTTTTTTTGTGGTTTTCCTCTGTCGTTCAGGTTAATACTGGGATGGTTTCTAAACAACAGGCCACGACCGGTCCTCCTTTCCACCATCTAAAACACTTGATAAAATAACCTCACATCTTTTCATCCCCATCATCTCATTCATCATCCACCGACGCCAATAGATCGTAGCCATCAGTATAGTGCGTCGTTAAAACCTAATGTAAAAAAAAAAATAGTGTAGAGATTAACAAGTAAACCCAATTAGAATGAAACGATTGGAAATAAATAATAGGCTTCTTTCAATTGACGTCACCCATTATCGAAAGAGACAGGCAATTCTGTGTCCATCAGTTAGAAGTGACCAATCAGAATATTCGGTATGTCCACCAGTTCGCTGCATGTATTGCTATGGTAACGATTGTTGGTCATTTGTTACTTGGCAGAAGCCCATATGTAAATCAGGAAGGCAGTGAGTTCAATAGATTCAAAATTAAGGTGTTTAGGAGCTTTCCACTACATTTCATATACAATCTAGCTCATTTTACAACGCATATGCTGCGTTTTCCTAGTATATGAACTGTACAGCATAGTTATACATTAACATTTTTAATCATCATTATGAATATGTAATTATTCAATTTATTTCACCCTGACCGGGGTTTTTCATGGTTTTCCTCTGTCGTCAGGTTAATACTGGGATGGTTCCTTAACAACAGGCCACGACCGACTCCTTCCCACCATCCAAAAACACCTAATAAAATAACCGTTCATCTCACCATCCCATACCTCATATATCATTCACCGACGCCAATTGATCGTAGTCATCAGTACTGTGTGTGGTTAGACCCAACATAAATTAATTAATTAAATGTTTTAATTACTCAAGGTTTTGCCTTTATTCTAAGTTTTCCAAAGAAGAAGACATATAATTTATGAATTTAATTATGAAGTGATTTGAGTTCAGCATATTTGTACTTTGTTTAATTTATTTTGAGTTACTAATTATTGTTCGTGATTAAAAAAAATCTCTCTCTCTCTCTCTCTCTTTCCGTCTCTCTCACTCTCTTTCAAATCGCACGTGTCTATATCGGGTGACAGTGACGCATGTCACGTGTTCAAGGTAACAGCTGTTAATCCACAACGCAAAACCTGTTGCCACGTGGATCAGAATATCGTCAGTAATTCAGCCTGAAGCGAATATTATGACGTATTATTACGAAGTAATATATTCTATGAGTGTTTTTGATAATAATCATCGTAGCCATCGAGGACAGAATAATTATTTTGCAATCAGACTTAGACTTAGCATATTTATCAGGTTACCATAACAACTAGACAAGTTGGGGGCAAACAAACGAATACTGATATGTAGGTATATATGCTGCTCTAGGTCCATACTGAAACTGTGATTTGAATAACAATTTAGGCTTTAGGGGACATTTTTGTTAGTTTATTAAACGAATGTGTGCAATTGACCATTGTAGATGGGCGTGACTTATACGAAGCAGGGGAAATTTTAGATACCTTGATTGGTTATTTCCCTATTTCCCCTGCTTCACTGTCCACTTGATTGGTTTTTCATATTTTGTGACATCACGAGGGCGGACGATCTACAATGGTCAATTGTCAATTGTCAATCATTTTGTTTTTCAGTAAATTGCAATTCAGCCTCAATCAATTCAATACTGTACAATTCCTCCAATAAGCCGTCTCTAAAATACGGGTTCTAAACATTGATAGAAAATATTATCTATGAATAATGAAATGAATGATGAATCGATGTACTCAATTGTTAATTAAGTTACACAGAATAGGTCTATATGTTATTATAACAAACTTACACTCATCCTGAAGTCTTCTATTGACATTTAGCAGGTTGGTAATAATTTGATATTCCGGTATTTCGTTGTTGAATAACATCATCAGCTTAATAGCATCACTGTAATTCAATTCAATTCATTTATTCATTTCTTGAGCAGTAACATTTTACCAAAGACCTTAGTATCTAATTTCGCTGATTTTACACTCTGACTCTGTATTAAAAGTACATGCTATGAAATAAGTCAATATATTATGACATGTATAAAATTACATATTCAAAATGACAAACTAAAATTACATTCAATTACGATGGCAACGAATTATAGTGTGTTATTGATTGATAGGTATTGATAAATAAATCTAATTTTAAAAAATACTTGGTCTACAAGAAAAACTCTTCTGTCTGTTTCTCCTCTGTCGTGAAAACTCGTGTTTCGTCTTCTCGTCTTTTGCGTCTTCTGTCTTCTTTTCTGTCTTGTTCATTCTTCAGGACTAATCATTGACCACGTGTAAAAAAACAAGCTATTCGTAGAAGACACAAAGACATCAAATCTTGAGCTTTGACTCATGCTTACATTCTGCAAGAAGAAGTGATAAAAAAATAGAACGATTTTTGGAATAGAACTTTTAAGGAGCATGCTTGAGGTGGTGGAGTGACTGGAGTCCATGGTAGTGCAGTGCGGATGGAGTCCATGTTTAAAATTTAAATGAATTTGAATAAAACGAAATGTTGGATACCGTAAGGTTAGTTTTTATTATTATACTATTTTACATCACTAAAAATAACTAATCAGGTCAATATTTATTATTTTTTCTATCGAAACGACTAATTACTTGAAAAACATTTTCTGTTTATGAAATTAATACAAAAATACGAAATTACATGCAGACTCTGAGTCTTTGGGACTGAAATTGTTCAAGCATACCTCAATTAGAATTCTCTACCGTTTTATATGGTCATAATTATAGCATATTATAGATAACAATAATTAATGAAAGTTGTAAATAAGCGACTGTAGACTATTGCATCAATCTAGTACTAAAAATAAGATGGTAGAAAAACGACTATAATCTGATAAGTGGAATAATTTCAAAACATGAACTGATTGAAGTAACTAAAATCCCCTGTCCTTCGATTAACTTATATCTTCACAATTATTGTAATATCATTACGTCATGCAAACACCCAGGAACTGTAGCAACTCTCAATACATAAATGTAATATAAGTTGCCTACATTCACATTCATACTCGTGGAAATGAGGTACGCCAATGCAGTTTAATTATACATTTTATAAATAGGGCATTGATAATCTCAAATGCTATGCTAAAATAGTCTTCTTGTCATACATTACATAGCAAGAAAATCATAATAAATTAAAATAAATAATCATTTAAATGATTTCGTATAGAGATATGTAGATTTTGAAAATTACGAAAGGGAAAAAGTTTCTAACTTCACATCAGAATAACACCCTATCTGAAAAAGAGCACTATGAAAAAGTGCTGATGAAAAAGAGGTGAAAGATGATTAATTCCAACGCCCATCGTTTATTTTGATGTTCCATATATATCATGTTGACAAGATTGGTCAAAATTATCTCCTTAAACAATATTAACAATATCCATTTGTATGTTGGATTGATAGCTAGTAGCGTGAATATAGGCGGTGCAAGCAGTGCAGTGGCACAGGGATCACTTTGGCACACACTTTGCCACAGGGGCACAAATTGACTTTTGGGTCCACTGAGACTGACATAATTTGCTGAGATCATAATTTATCATTTATTGTTTCCAATTTATATGTTTATATATTTTTTGTACCATTAACGAGACTCAGTGCAGATCAATTTTATTAATTGAACCTGAGAGAACAAGACGTATTAATTTTAGTGATGTTGTGGACATTTTTGCAAAGTAAAAAGTAAGGCGAAGGAATTTTAATAGTAATTCAATAAGTGAGTGAAATAATTTATGTGCAATGAATGGTATGAAAATTCAAAGAAAATTTGAATCACAATTATCATAAAATAAATTGGAGCCACACGAGTACTTTTCGAGACTTCACCAAATATGGAAAAAAGGGGGATTTTTTTTTTCATTTATTCATTCTGCACTCCTGTCTCGTCGTGCCTTGTTACGCCACTGTTGATAACATTATTTGAAGCCATCATTAAGAATTAGCATAAACACAAAAATAACATCTATAAATTGTTGTCTTTCCAGAATATCAACAATACAGTAAAATATTGCAATTGTTGTGAAAAAGCTTATGACGGTAGGTCAACAATGGACGCGGAAATGAATCGATAAGCCTGCATTGAACGTACTGTTTGAATGACACTTCCTGACCCGCATTACGTCTATACATTCAGTTTCGTGATCTCGAAATAGACTATTTACACAAGTCGATGTATTTGTACTCTTGGGTGCTAATATTGGCAGAATAGAATGAACTTGAAGATGGCAGGAAGTATGTGTAAGGTATGCAGCTCAGTGCTAACGAGTGTATATATATATATAGACTATACTTCTATCTGAAACATTTCATATTTTAATTCTTTGTAACGGAATCAACAGAAATATGACGTGTAAAATCTGCTTCATATAGTAACACCGTAGCCCGTTTTTTCCGTACCGGTAAAACACGTGTACCATATAAAAACGTTCCGTAAAGATTCTCAACGATCGGATTTACTTGAATTATACTGGGACAGAAAAAAAACGTAATGCCAACTTATACTATGAATCTGGATTTGGGCAGTGGGCTTGATTTATTTATTGTTATAATATCATCACTACCATTATCTTTTTTTAACATATATTTATATAACATCGAAACTTGATACAAAATCATTGTTCCGTAATTGAGGCAAAGGATGAGAATCATTATCTTGAAATTATTAATATTCTTCAAACTCCTTGCACTTATCCGGAGAAAAGGTTGTTTTTCAATTATTAATGGTGTTCTAATTTTCGTATGACTATTGTATTCTGGGAAGATGGACGAATGTTTGCATGGAATACATTTTCTGAAACATTTACAACTGTTTATCGTTTCCACAGTAAAGATGATTATTGTTTGTTTAACGACCCCACCAACAGCTAGGTTATACGGGTCCACAGTATATTCCACATTATATTATCTTTTATATCGTACGGTTCCGGTAAAGTGGTTAATCAAGCTGTATTAAAATGTATCCTGAAGAAAATATACTGATCTTCTACTCGCTCAATCTAAAAGACAATGTATGTCTCACTAATATGTAGCAAGTGACGGAGATCTTTGTAGTTTGTTCTTCTATTGTCCGACGAGAAGAAAACATGTCAATCATCTCTACAGATTCAACTGGACTCATACACCGTTGCATTTTCTTGCAACTATATTATGCTTGAGTTGACTCAAATCTCAAATCTACACAAGTTGAAAGTTTAAATAATCATCAAACGTAAAAATTAAGAATGAAAACTATTTTTGAAATTATTTATACTATCATCTTCAGTAAAGATATGAATATCAAAATGTCTAGTAGTTGATTGTTTTAATAGATTTCTGAAGCGATTGTGCAACGTCCTACCACAACCCTTACCCATAATTACAAACTGTCCTCAAAATGCAGGAGAGAAGAGTTCCTTTGTTACTGTTCAGTTATGATTGACATGTTTACCTACTTCAGTTAACTGATCGACGAGGTATGAACACTTGCTACAGATTTTCGAAAATTTGCGTACTTTTTAACGTACGTATATATTTTATTTAAATTTTATTTCATTTCAGGATTGAACCATTTTATGTGACCGCAAGTGTACATATAGTATATTAGTATATTTTATGTCACGTATGTTTAGCTGAAGTGATTAAAATCATAAATAAATGGTCGTATATTTTGATTTTTTTTACATAATATGTGATATGTCAGTGAATATAACAGCCATATTATTATATACTTGGTTCAACTCACTATGAAAATAATAATAATAATTATTGTTTGATATATTATTCATTTTTTTTTCTACGGTATTTATGGTTATGCCATGACTCAACAAGTGAATCATAAAATTTTACTTCACTCAACATTATGACACAGACAAAAGATATTGATTACACTATATCTTTTGTCAGTGACTGAAGTTCTTGAATTCATTTATACTGCACAAAATGCAATAGAGCTGCATTCCTCAACACGACTACAACCTTGTAAGGTTTCAAAGTTATACTTATTAGCTATACTTATTTTCTTCTACACGTAGTTGATGGATCGACACCACCAACCGTCCTGGAAGAGACGGACGTTTGGCACCGCAAGACTGATGTCTGAGAAACCACCCGTGAGTGTAAGTGTTGGGTAGAATGCACTTGAACTACAAATACACCTGAACGTGATGCAAGTCACGAAGGAAATAATTTGGCTCTGTATACCCCTCAGGTGTATATACGCCCATATACACATGTTCTTCTAGGGTAGAATCAGAAGCAGAAGTTATTCGAACAATGAAAGCATAGGAAGCATAGTATGACCATGCGTGTGTTATTCTATAATAGTCTGTATCCAATATTCTGAATCTTTCCATTTCATCTGGGTAATATATATATATATATATATATATATATATATATATATATATATATATATATATATATATATATATATATTTATATATACATATATATATATATATATATATATATATATATATATATATATATATTATATATATATTATATATATATATATATAGGCCTATATATATAAATATATATATATATATTTATATATATATATATATATATATATATATATATATATATATATATATATATATATATATATATATATATATGTATACACAGAATTGTGATGTTTTATCAATTGTTATAAGTTTTGTAGTTATACAAAATATAAACACAGATCGCAATCTTTTACATCGGAGCCTGTGTTTTCAATATGAAGTTATTTTAATTTTCAGTTATAGTTATAAGCCTATATTGATACAATTCTCATTAATATAATGAACAAAAAGAGAAGCATCTTTCAGGTTGATTTGATACACGTCTTGTGGCGTGCTAATTGAACATTGAATAGGAAGGCATGAATAATCTCACCGTTTACGCGCCGTTAAACCACACACAAAAATGTAAACACATCAATAAAATAATTACCAATCGCGATAAACTATATTCAATCCGGTAGTATAGAGCTGAATATCAGTTTAGAATAACAAAAATAGTTTATGAAGGCGACTAAAATTTGTTGAATAAAAGGAAAACTCAATATAAAAATAATTCTGAACTTCTGAAGGAAAACTAATATTATTCCTTTTTACTAGGGTTGACGTTCGATTTCGATATTTTCGATCAATTCGATATCGAAGTGGAATATTCGGTATTCGATTAATTCGATATAATTCGATTAGTAAGTAAACCTAATAAGTGACCAAATAAAAACAAGCGACAAAATAAGTGAAATAGAGAATACCCAACCAAAAGTGAATAATGTTATTTCTTATCTCATTACAAAATGTGTGAAAATTGATCTGAAACTGAAACAAGTAGATCACTATTAAACATGATCGAAAATCATCACTACCAATATCAATTTTTTCTCAATCGATATTATCGATTCGATTCGATATTTCTTATTTGATTCGGTATATAGACTGAAAATTGAAAATTCCGATAAATTTCGATCGATTTTTGATATCAAAGTTCAGGTATCGTTTGCAATCTTTACATCAAACTGATATCATATTATTTTATCACCGATTTGCCTGAACTCTTGTTCTCTGAAAATGCCATTAGTATCATTTTAGTCCATCCTGACTTGGTTTTTCGTGGTTTCCCACAGTACTCGAAGCAAATGCTTGGATGAAGTACTAATTGGCCACGACCATTAATTAGTAGAGCGATAGGCGTAATTATAACATTATAGGCCTATCACTAATTTAATTTGTCCATTTTGTATAATGATAAACTTTACATCTGCTGTTAATGGAAAGAAGTGATCATTGCCCAAGAGACTTAGTTCAAAGAGGAAGATATGAACATTCGTGTGTTTATACTGAAATACTTTTATCTACGGCGAAAAATTATGGTCACAGACAGCGCATGTAGTCCTGGTGTTGAAGTTCATCAGTTTTAAATAATCAAAATGGGGTGATAAGATCGCCCTTGTGGTGCCCCGTCCAAACGATCCTATCTTTCATCCTTAGCTTTAATTGGGGAACAATGATTTTGTATCAAGTTTCGATGTTATTTTTTTTTTTTTAAAGTACCATTTTCACCCACATTTCGTTTAAACATTTACGAAGTTTTTGATAAAGGCTTATATAGTGTCAATGTAATTGACTATAAAATCGACCTCATAATTCATATAACAGAATCGATACAGAAAAGACTACCAGTTTGATTATCAATGTATGTCAATGACTTCTAACAAAATAGGACACCAAATGAAAGTTATAGTCAAAACATATTATACTATATCGAACATGTAAGTTCAGCCTAAACTGAAGCATATAAGCTCTCATGAAATATTTATTCATGGTCATTCGTATATATTGCATGTGACAGTCGTTTATAACTGTTTCTTTATGAAACAATGTCATGTATATTTTGTTGAAACGACACTGACAGACATGTCGAGCACTATTGATATCATTCTGAGTTGTGTAATACACATTTTATTCCTACATTTGTTCAGAAGAAGACTTGATACTTGTACTGATTCATTCTAACAATAAGGTAATTGAACAATTGTAACCACGGAACACTATGAATGTCGTCTACAAACTACCCAAATAACAAGCACAAATATTACCATTATATAGTTGCATTCACTAAAGGAGATGAGGTCGTCTACCAATATATGAACAAACTGTATTAGTATAGCCGTGATAATTGGATGAGCAAAGCGAAGACTCAATTTCACCGTACTCGAAAAAAAAGTTTTTTTTCGCGCTCCACAGATCAAACAGAAGTGCAAATTCATTTGAAACTTGGCATACAAGAGTGTCTTCATCTATTTCGACACTGTGTAGTTTTGAGGCTCAATCGCTTGCACCACTTCTGAGAAAACTTATTTCTAAGTTTTTAAAAACCAAGAATAACCCAGAGGGGGAAATTTTTAAAAAATATTCCCTTCGCCAGTATTCAAATTTACCTAATACGATAATGATACGCATTATTCTATTCTGAACTTTCACTCAAATCAGATCAACCGTTTCGATGTATCAAAAAATATAATTTAATGTTTTTATATCGCTGAATTTAACATAACATTTACATATAATTTAACATTTACATAACAAATTTCACCAATTAATTGAGAACGATGAAAACAAGGCCTTATTTATTATTAAAGCAACTAATTAGAATGGGTAATGAATAAAACAGGAGGGCAGTGACGTAATTAATGTTTGGATCTCAAGGTGGATATATGACCAACCAAAGATATGTTGATATGTTCTCTAGCAGCTAGCTCATCCATCAACGCGGAAACACATAATGCATTTTCCTAGTATTTATGTATTGTGATTTGAGAGGACGAGAACTACGACTAGAAACGCAACTATATCTTTCAAAAGTGTTGAATCCTCAAGTTGCAACAATATCCTATATAATTATTAAAGTATATTTACATTAATTTTGTTGGCAGACTACCTCATTATTTTGTGGATACAAAATTAATATATTTGTGTATAGTTGAATTTTGAGAGTTTCAAAATTGTATATTTACAAATAAACTTATCTATCAAAAGAGTTTTCCTACAATTAGCTAAGTTTTTATAATAATTTAGTTGGTGCGGAGAACCTTCTTCTTCGTGGATACAGGTGTATGCACGGAAAGTCTTTTCTATATTTCTATAACCAGGTTGCATACGTAGACAGTTGCTATGGGCCTATTTCTCCCTTATCAGTTACTTGTATGATGTTCTGTTCCAAGTATAATGTATGCTTATTGAAATACATGTGTTTCAAGTGTGGCCACGACTATAAATGTAGGATTAAGTAGGCTAAAACGTTAAATAAGTAATTTCTATGTGCAAAGATTATAATTTTTATTGCATCACGTGTAAATTAAATATGATAAGTTCAAATTGCTATTAAAATTTGAAATACACACAGTCTGGGACGTAATACAATTTGCTCAAAAATATCAAGCCCATTTACTGTCATTACTACTGGAATACCAATAATTGTTGAAAAGTGATAGAATTTCTCGTTCTAATCATTTTCAAAAGTGGCATACAATAGAAGAGTTGAGAATAATTTTTTTTAAAGTAGGAGGTAGTAGCTGTTCTTCTTTCACATAAGCCTACTAAAAATATGTATAATGATTATTTAAATGAACTTGATGTAAAATATATTTTTCTCAACTCTATTATCATAGGGCTATGGATCGTTAAAATATAAATGGACAATTGACGACTAGTGATTGACCCGCCCACAAACGTCACAAAACAAAACATCCAATCAAATGGGCTGTTTGTTATGTGGGTAAATGGACATTGCCTATCAGAGTATCTCTAAATACCCACATGAAGTATAAATCAAGGTGGCCTGCCGATAAGCCACGCCTATCACAAGTGGTCAATTGATTAAAATATCAAATATACATGTTATGTGGGTAAATTGACATTGTCCATCAGAGTATCTCTAAATGCCCACATAAAGTATAAATCAAGGTGGCCTGCCGATAAGCCACGCCTATCACTAGTGGTCAATTGATTAAAATATCAAAAATACATTTGAAAAAACACTTCGAATGTCTATACCGTTATTACGTATACTCCTGCGAGTTCAATACCGGTGACACAAGTAAACACATATGAATGATAGGTAGCCTATCTTTAGGGGCTTATCATAACGATACAATCAGTGTATGGATAATAGCTAATGTTACCTAAAGAGGGCGTTTCGCTAGATCATACTCCATTCTATGGCTAGACTTGCTTTCAATATGCATCTTGCCATTCGGTCAGATAATAATTTAAAAATTAATAAAACACAAACAACAAAGTCCATAATCTAAAATTAAGAATTAAAAACAAGTATAAACAAAGATAACATAGTAAATATATTTTTTATAGAATAACTACGATTCAGTCTAATATATCGTAGAGAATGCTCATTTATATGATTGTAGATGAATCATTGTAAAGCCTGCACCGAACTATTGAGTTTGAAAGAGAATAAGAAAAAGCATTATTTAGCATTTTCATTTCCCTTAGGATAATCAACAGGTGATAAAAAGAGACAAATAATGAGAACAACGTGCAGGTTCGATTACAAAGGTTCGAATTATGGGTAAGATCATAATGCAAAATAAGTCCCCCCCCCCCCCCTCCCCATCAAGCGTCTATGATGTAAATAATTTTTCCACTGTTTATAATATGTGCCAATATAGGCCTATATTGACGTAATTACTCCATCGGTCAAAGATCATGGAGATATTAAAATTCCAGGTTTACCAAAGTATATAGTTAAATATAACTCCATGGTTGAATTATAATAAGCTTGAGGTTTCGGCCATGTTTCATTGAGTAGACATTTTCATCTTTTCATATTGAACTTGAACCAAAATTGTAGTCATGTTTTTTCTTTGTCATGCCTGTAAAATCTTATTTAATACCACAAGATTGACTCGTTTGACCTGGTAGAAATAGGACTGTTACTTTTGATTTAGGCTGTATATACTTACCCATATTATACCTACATACATATACATATATATATATATATATATATATATATATATATATATATATATATATATATATATATATATATATATATATATGATGTTATAGCCATGTCCCAAAAGAATCCCGATGGGCCGTTTTATTGATTCATTAAATCTCCAAGTCAACAATCTTCTATATACCCTTGAATACCTGCCATTGTTATTTACCTTCAGTAAGGTTTACTAATTTGATTAGTGAGCTACTTGTACGACTGCCAGGTCGTATTGTGTCGTTGGCTTCACCAGCGATGATGTTGACGAGAGAGATTACCGCAACAGATTATTATTGTACGTACCGCACTGCGCAAAACGTTCAATAATAATAATAGCACTTTTTATGCGGTGGAAACACATCGAGTTTCAGTTGGACTCGTTAAAATGATGTTCAACGACCTAAACACGAATGGTTTTCATTTTTATAGACGTGTAGTTTATTTTATTATTACAGATTTTTGATATTATACACTTTTATTAAGGGAATATTTAGTGGTTTTCTCAAATAAATTGACTATACGCTCATCTTTCCTCATTCATTGATTTACCTATTTTTTATAATTGTTTTCACCTACATTTTTTGTATATATTATGTTTATTTATTCGGTTCTGTAAGAATGAATGAATGCATGGATGCTGTTATACTGTGTGCAAGTTGTAACCGTTTTGGCGGCAGTTCATACGCTCATACGTGTTGAATGTTTACATTGGTGCTTGTGAATTTTGTCAATTTGATTCTTGGATTGAATTAACCTCATATACCCATATATCGTTCAAAGGGACCTTGTAAGCACCATTCATCACATCCAGTGTTGAATCGAGCAAGCACTAGGTACATAGGTATATAAGTATATAGGTATACATAAAGCACTAGGTAGATAGTGTATTTTTGAGAAACTTGTATTTCCGTTTTCTCTTGCTCTTTTTCATTATGGTTACTCATCTAACTTAGATCTGTGTAGTTTTGTGGCATTATCGGGTGGTAACTTTTATTTCTATGAATTTTAGAAATTTCAAAAATACCCATTAGAATAACACACCGAAAAAAAAATTATTTTCCAAAAATATTGAAATTTTGCGTGAAGTTGAATTACATTTTGATACACATTTCTGGAAACTTTCAGCTCGATTGGGTTAGCCATTTTGAAGAAAAAATATAAAATGTGCCAAATTGGTACCACTCGAAGCAGTTTTTACCCATTTATAACTTAAATGTCACCCAATTGGTGAATGTAGGCAAAAGTTTGGCAACAATGTCGACATACTATTACAATCCGCTCGTCTAACAACGCATATATGGCGTTTTCCTAGTTATTAGCAATTTCATTATAATCTATAACTTGCTCATTATTAACGATTTCGTTATAATCTAAAACTAATTTAACGGATACGAAACTTATGTAATTAGTTCCCCTTATCTTCCTCATTTGTCGTTCTCGACCTTCAATTGGAGAACACTGACTGTATAAAGTTTCTAATGTCAAGGTGAAATGGAAAAAATGATTTTTTGTACTAAAATAATAATAAATAATGAATTAAAACACTTATTTTTTAATTTTACACATACGGTGAATATAATCTAAAAATATTTAATAATTAATAGGATAACTTTACTTATGAATAATATTAATTGTAGTGCCTATACAACCTAATATATGAACGTTATAATCTCTCAACAGCCAATGAAATTTTATAAAATATATTTGTGACATAAAATCTCGCATAAAATCAACATACACACACGACCGTGTCAGAATGAAAAAATGCTTTTTTTGATAGAGCATATTAATTACATATTATATATAGTGTCCATGATCTATACATACCATACGCACAAAAAAGCATTTGAACGCATCTCAATTGAATTGATCATATTTAATCATTAATTGAAATTATATACTGTATTGATTTTATTAAAATTTGAAAGGAATTTGGTCGATCTATTCGTGATTCGGGCGTATTTTTTTCATTATCGGTAGTGAAGATATTTTCAGCAATTTCAATTATGTGATGGACAACTTTTAAATACAGACCATGCTGCAAGTAACTCAAGTATTTAATTCAAACGAGAATTAAAAATTTGGGATCTACAGATTCCCGAGTTCATGAAGTTTAACGACGTAAAAGACGGCTTGTGAGTATAACGATTAGCATTCATAACGTATATTATCTACATCTCTAAATCTTACAGTCATGCCCCAGAGAGCCATTAAATGAAACACAATGGTCAAATTATCATGGAAATAGGTTAGGTTTAGACAAAGGTTTAGTTGTAAATTGAATTTCAAAAAACCGTAATACGATTTCACCTGCCATCAATCACAACTGTGAAGAGTCCAAACTCCAAATCGCATGGTTATGTGACATTTAAAAACTAGAACTTCGATCGTGAAGTGAAATTTCTATTGGCGTAGAATATTCTGGAAATATCTGCAATCTATCATCAAATTTCTGAAATGATTGAACATACATTCAAAGCATTGTATCGAATTTAATCTCGGACAAATGTATAAACCAGGTCAAGAAAAAAAAATAGTATCACTTTATAAAGCGAACAAAGGTATATGATAATACTAAAATGAATTAGCAGAATGATTAGGTCTTCAATTACTGTAAATTAATAGAGATAAGTAAACAAGAAACATGAATAAAAAAAAGGCCCACTGTATAACAATAAAGCAATTAGACTTTTAGTCAATAGTTTGAAAAAAAATGACATCACATCAAGAGAAGTCATCTTTTCAAGTCGCCCCAGTGGCTCAGTCAACTATCACACTGCGGTAGAAGCTGAAATCAGGTCGGGGGTGGGTTCGAGTCCCGCATACGGCATGGGTTTTTGTAAATGTCCTTTCACCTATCATCAATTCATCGTTTCATTATGATGATAATAATAATGTTTATTCAGCAATTCTGCTATATCTTTTTCACAAGACAATACAATACATACATTACATTACAATACAATTTACAAAATATAGAATAAATTGCATTACATTTCTCCTCACTAGATTCATAATAAATTGACTCAAATTTCAGGTATAAAAAAAACAATGATAACATGGGCCTATGTAATGGAAATGATAGATACATTATTATCCGCTCATTCGTCCCTCATATAACCAAGCTACTGAAGGGGTCGTTAAGCAGCATTAAAAAATCCTCCAAACCATAGACTAAAGAATGTCCAAACTATAGAAAGAATGTTTTGTCAGTTTGAATTTTGACTTTTTCGAACACTATTTCGTGTGAAAGATATATGTAGTACATTGTAATATAATAACTAGTTATACATAATATAATAACATATATAGATAACATATAACATACTATGCTATATAATAACATAGTATACTATAAACTATGTTAAATACTATATGTTATAATGTTATATTGTAATATAACGTATACTATATACTATGTTATATACTACGTTAAATATTGTAATATAACGTATACTATATACTATGTTATATACTACGTTGAATATTATAATATAACGTATAATAACTGTATGTAATAACTTATCATGACTGTCTGTATATCCTTGGGATCTTCAGGACAATAAAAAGAATTATTATTATTATTATTGTTATTATTGTTATTATTATTATTGATGACTGTAACAATAAACAGACATTGATCCCTATTCCATGAAGTGCCGTGCTGTAAGAAATTAACTCCTCTGTGCCTATGTTGATAAGTGCCGGCGAGTCGTGAAAGAGGTGCTAGCTGTATCGTGATGAGATGACGTCACAAGCGACGCGATATTAGCAACCTCGGAGAATTAGCCGAGCAAACAGTGGCATGACGCAAATCGCAAGAAGTTCAGACTCGTTCCCACGAACAAGTACGACTGTTCTGGTCGATGGTGAAATATTCGCTAATTGGGGAGAACTTGTTGCAGCTGTAAATAATTAGCTACCGGCACATGTAGCTGAGTGGTTAACGCACTTGCTCGATGTGACCCGGGAGGTAGTGGGCATGTCAGACCAGGTTCGATCCCCGCTACCGTACATCTTTACAGGGGTTTTTCGTGGTTTCCATCTGTAGTCTAGGCTAATGCCGGGATGGTTCCCACAATATAGGCCACGACCGCTTCCTTCCCACTATCCTTCCCATTACCCATAGAACATTTCATCTCATCATTCCATCATCTCATTAATCATTCATCCGACGCCAATAGATCTTATTCATCATTACAGTGCGTCGTTAAACCCAATATATATTTTAAAAACTTAGCTTTGACAGAAGTATGGTTGAGTTTCTAATCTTAAATCTCGCCATACAAAATTATTAACTCCGAAAATACCACAGCTATACAACTATAACGGGGATATTTGTGTTTGAGTTTGTTATGTGTATACGTACCTTCTTCATTCGTAGATACCAGTAACATCATATAAATTGAATGGTTTATAATTTTAATGTAGATTTCTTCATAAAATGGAATAGGTAATTATTTGTTTTTCAAGAACACTTGATGCTGTGGATGAAAGTAGGATCGTTTGGACGGGGCACGACAAGGGCAATCTAATCATCCCACTTTAATCATTCTAAATTGACCTGACCTATTTCTTGACCTATAGTTTACGTCGCAGATAAAATGTCACTAAAAAATATTTATATCGTAAGTTATGTGTAATTATGTATATTATATATATATATATATATATATATATATATATATATATATATATATATATATATATATATATATATATATATATATTGTACATTAAATAAATTATGCATTGCGATTGTAAAATATAATTGTGAGCAATGTCTCTTTTAGGCCTATTTCTTGTAGAACATTGATTTTTGAACCCAAGTTCACATTCCTATATCCCCATAGTCTTGTTTTGTTCATAATGTAATCTTAGTTTTTGAAATATTCCATTATTATAAGTTAATTACTTATAATGATATGTCATTTCTATTAAAATGACTAAATCCAAACTTTTCATTAAAACTGATCTTAAACTACATATTTTCACCGAGAATGACAATATTTTTCAATGTTAAAAAACAATTAACATTGATTAAAAGCCAACTTAATTGTCCGATGTGTATATCATATGTTTTCTTATTCAAATATCGTTTTTAAAATATAATTCTTCCAATTTTAATTAACTTATCTCATTATCTTATATCGAGCACCCGTCAATATACAATAAAAAATTTAAAATAAATTTAAAATAAATTAAAATAAAATAATTTAAAACAATAAAATAAAACATATACAATCCTAAATTTCATCCCACTCCAACGTTCTTCAATTCAATTGAATTAAGAATTGAATAAAATGTAACTTTATAATTGCTATAATCTGAATTCATGTTATTATTATATGTTATTATCATCATTATCTTTCATTATCTTGTGTCATCTTGAATTAACTGTTTGAATAACCGTATCATATTTATATATCATTGTTGTTTACATCTATTTTCGTCATTTCTATTAGGCCTATTTTGATCATTTATTTTTGTAGTTCTCCCCCTCTTGGATATTTTCATTCTGGTCAACTAATTTTCCTCCTTTCCCACGCACAGGCTTCAGCTTATGTGGGTTTTGCTTCAATTCATTATTATTATTATATTATTATTATCATTATTATTTTTCATGTGATTGATTTAATTGTATGTCTGAACAAGTTATTTTGAACCAAGCATTAATATTGAATGAATAAAAAAAATAAAAAAATATGGTAAGAATCCGATACAGTCGTCCTAATGTTGAGTTAAGGGTTCCATTTGTGAGATAATTAATATATGGGGGTGGCACGATTTTGTATGCATTATTTCTTCATTGAATTGTTTGTTTCATTTGCTTCATTGGCATTGAAGTTTTAGACTATATTTAGTGGGTTAGGTATAGGCCTATGTATTTTCTACTCATATTGAGACGTAATTTATGTATTGACATAATTTAAGATTGAACAATAACATTAGTAGGGTCTATTGGAAATATTAAAAGATGAAATAACAAGGTGTCTCCATATCGCTTGGCTTCTAAATAATTAATTGAACCTATCATAGACTTTGAGGTATTTTACATTTGTATAATTTTTATCGTTACCTTTGAATACTGATTAAATATAAAGGTTAAAATAAGTATGATATTAGTATAAAAATGGAGATCAACTGGAGAATAAGTCCTGGTTTTAAAAGTAGAAAAAAACGTGATATTAACACATTTCATGCTAGTTTCACAAAAATGTGTACCTTTGTTTTTGTTTGTAAAATTTGTTCAGTTCATTCAAGAATATCACCCACTGTACAATATTTATAAATAATTATAATTGTATAAATTATAATATTTATATAAAAATGAATGAATATAAATATTAAATACCAATAAATAAAATTAATATATAAATATTTATTTTCTGATTCAAAAAGTATCATTTCGATTCATAAATTATACACAGTATATACATATACAGCTTGCATGACAATACACTCTTCACACATTATTGATGAGCGTAGCGAAGTCTCCATCCCACTCTTATAGGGCTTTGTCTGTGTGTTTTTTTTTTTTTTTTTTGTTTGTTTGTTTTTTTGTTTGTTTGTAAGCACTCCACAGGTCGCAAGGGTTGACTGATCAACATGAAACTTTTTTTGTACACGCAAACTCATCCAACTTAGAACTGTATAGTTTTTGGGATGAATCGGTTGGACCGATTTTGAGAATCATCATCTCAAAGTTTCTAAAAACCCCATAAGATTTGGCTGGGCGGAAAATGTTGAAAAATAAAATCTCTCCAAATGGGATGAAATTTTCTCTAAATGTGTATACATGGATTCTACACATTATTACGATTTTTTAAGCAATTCTGATCAGTCGTTTTAAAGAAAAAAATAAAATGACTGATAATATTCATAAAATATAATATCATAAAAATTGTGACAGAATTAAGTTGTCAAGATTCACTGCTTTCTAGATTCAAGAGTTGACCAACAATGAAGTATTTTTTATATGCGTCAAGGTGTGTAGAATACCAGAGTCAATGAAGTGGCAAGAGTAGAACTACTTTAACGACTTTAATAGCTTATTCAGATATCAAGGTGTGTAGAATACCAGAGTCGATAAAGTAGCAAGGGTAGAACTCCTTCAAGGACTTTTATACCTTATTCAGATATCTCGCTCATCTTACAACGCATATTTCGCGTTTGACTAGTTATTCGATATTCACTTATTCGCTTCTCATTTAATGTGAGTAATTTCCCTCGTCAGTGCTCCACATCTGCGACAGATTACTGCGATAACAGATGTTGATCTTTTTTAAAGGCTTGCAAACTACGCAGTACAGAATCCTTATCAATCACTCCCATGGCATGCCCTATCAACGACCAATCACGTTCAACTTTGCACCGTACTTTTGTTATGGGGTGGCTACACCGTGTTCCCATTGTTATACCTATTATCAGACATCCAAGGTCACCAAGCAATTGTCTCTGATAAGAATAATTAGAAATATGAAATACGATTACCTGTTGTTCGGGTTTATGTTATTGTTCAAAACAATTAATTTATAATCAATTGATGATTATGTAAGCTGTAATATTCGATATGATTGTATTCTTTATTAATCTCAAACATTTTGGGATAGGTCCTGAGATGACCACGATAATTTCAATATAATAATGTATTCAAGACGGGTTCCATTATCATTAATTAATGGCACTATCTATGATCATTATCATCAATTAAGATCAGTCTTTAATGATCCAGTGTAGATCTCGAAGGAAAATACTTCAGTTGATGTGATATTGAGAGAGTTTTCCAGGCCAAGGGCTCTGTCCCCTTTAATATGTTGTTATATTAATCCCTTAAAGGACATCACAGCCCCGAAACTAGATTTTAAGGAATACTAGCGCCATTTATATCCCTAATTTTAGAGGAAACTAAAAATCATCATCTTAATTTCAGAAATTGTAATCAATTTATTTATTCGCAAGGACTCGGTTGTTTTTCTGAGTCGTTACGTAGAGAGAACACATTCTGTTCTTTACAGATTTTTGAGGGGATTTTTGATTTTTTTTCTTGATTTTTGGGGGACAAAAAAAATTTTTAAATCAAGATGGTGATTTCTATTTTTCTATAAAATTGGAGAATTGATTATCGTCATAATTCACTGAAATCTAGTTTGACGGTTGTGAGGTCCTTTAAAGTTCGGGTCTGACTTTGAAATAAGTGTTTTTCATTCTGTGAGAAGAAACGTTTACGTAATCGTTATTGTAAAAGTTTTTTTTCCATATGAACGCTAGTCGTATATTATTCTTTTACTGAGCTCCTGTCTTCGAAGTATATGACTATGCTGTACGGAAAAAGGAGGGGAGGGGGGGGGGGGGGGCAATGTGTTGATGTCAAAAACAAGGAAGATAAAATCCATGTGTATAACAATACACATGGCTTTTATCTTCATTGTTTTACTTCCTTGTTTTTTTTGTTCATGTGCCATCCCAAACAATACATCTAGATTTGCCCTGTAGTAAGTCTGGACTACAAACTTCCATATGTGAAGTTCATAATATGCACATCCGGTTCCTAGATTCACAAAGAGTCCTATCTTTAGGACGTCTTAAGTTAGGACCATTTTTCTGAGTTAGAACCAATAATGGTCCTAACTGGGTGAAATAGTCCCAACTTGAGACCAATATTGGTCCTTACTCAGTGAAATGGTTCTAACTTGAGATGTCCTAAAAATAGGACTCTTTATAAATCCAGGCCCTGACTCTTCTGAATAATTGTCACTAATCGGCACGCCATGTTGCTAGCTTAACCAATAAGAGTAGGCATTCGTAACGCAGAAAGTGTTTAGAAAAATCCCCCAAACCAAGTATTATGTCCGATTGACTCAAATTTTGTATTTAATACTAATTTGAATGTACAGTCGCAATAAATAAAGAACGGATGAGCCAACTCGGATTTTCTCTCTCAAGAATGTGCAGTGTGAGGATGCATGCATGATAACCCGAGTAATTGTTACCGACAGCTTTCTTGTCCTATTATAATATATTATCATAATAACGTGTTATTATCATTATATTTCTGAGGGTTATTTCAATGTGATTATGTATAAATTATCAAGCGTTTTATAAGTATGAAAATATAATACTGAAAGTCCATGTCATCTTTCAAAAGCCTAATATGTAATATGTATATATATATAAAATTAAAAAAAAAAAAGAAAAAAATATAGAAAAAAATAAAGGGCCTACACGTTTCGAGAGTTAATCAATCCTTAATATCTATGTTATCTTGAATATATATATATATATATATATATATATATATATATATATATATATATATATATATATATATATATTCAAGATAACATAGATATTAAGGATTGATTAACTCTCGAAACGTGTAGGCCCTTTATTTTTTTCTATATTTTTTTCTATTTTTTTTTTAATTTTATATATATATACATATTACATATTAGGCTTTTGAAAGATGACATGGACTTTCAGTATTATATTTTCATACTTATAAAACGCTTGATAATTTATACATAATCACATTGAAATAACCCTCAGAAATATAATGATAATAACACGTTATTATGATTCACGTTATCACGTTATATATATATATATATATATATATATATATATATATATATATATATATATATATATATATATATATATGTATATAAATATTTGAGATAACATAGATATTGTGGATTGATTAACTCTCGAAACGATCCTGAAATTAGAAGATCGATGTAGGCCCTATATTTTTTTTCTGGTTCCAGCTTTGTTAGAACTTTTTTCATTACACATTTTTTAGAACTGAAATGTTATCTTCAATATTCAATATCATAATATTGAAATATAATTAATACCGGGATATAATATTTGCCTTGCAAGCCCCACAGATACCATGAAGTAGTTGCACTACTATAATTTAGGAATTTATAATTCGTAATTTGGGGTGGTTTTAGATCAACCTTGTGGCATTGGTTCTGTTAGGTTCATTGCTTGTGGTGCCTCGTCCAAACGATCCTACTTCTCACCCTCAGCCTTAATTGGGGAACAATGATTTTGTATCAAGTTTCGATGTTATTAAAAAAAAACAAAAAAAACATTATATTTGACTATACATTTTAAATCATTTTATTTTTGTTATGATAGTGGAACAAAATGTAATTTGAAGTAGAAGTTCTATTTCGATAAAGTTGAATTAAAATTGAGCAGTTACTAATATATCTCAGAAGTCAGAACTTTTAATTTTTTTAATAATATCGAAACTTGATACAAAATCATTGTTGCCCAATTAAGGCTATGGATGAAAACTAGGATCGTTTGGACGAGGCACCACAAGGGCGATCTTACCACCCCATTTTAATTATTCAAAACAAATTAGCTTCAACACCTGAATAACTGATAACCTAGTCAGTGGAGTTGGTCAAATTATATAATCACGTGGTATATTTCCTAAATGGAGAGTGCGATGGTAGGTAGAAAAATAATTTATTCTGAAAGGGATAGAAATTCACCTAGCTGCAATTAGCACTTTTCACAAAAGCACCACTTATTTTGTATGGAAATGTGAACTGATTAATGCATTCTCTACATCTATTAGTCTTTTCAGCAATTTCGAAATTGTATTAGTAACCAGTATTAGGTTTTAATATAATACAACAAAAAGCCCGCATGAGAGAGGAACCCTTGTGTGCGGGTTGCCTGGAAGAAGTTATGCAAGAAGGAAATAAATAAATAAATAATAAGCTGGTGTGTGATCGAACAAACAACAAACAAAACAAGGTTCTCAATAATAATAATTAACACAATGCTGAAAATCTATAGATGATACATTCAATCAACAAAACAAAACAAACAAAAAGGTATTGGAAGAAATCAACTATGGGATGTCTATTTTCGTTTCATTTCAAAATTTTTGTTCTACCTTTCAACAAATATTTTGAATTTAATTCTAAACGTGGAATTTTTCATTGCTCATCCAATATATGAGCATTATTATTACTTACTATATACACGATCATGATATCGACACAAGGGTTGGTCAAAGAAAGTGAAAAGAGAACATACAAGCACTCTTGTGTCGTTAACATTATTTATGATGTATATAATAATAATCTTCATCGTGGCAACATGAAACTACCGAGACGCGTGGCCGAGTGGTAACACACTGAACCGTCATTCGGGAGACCGGGGTTCGATTCCCGCCATGGTCGACCATCCTGGCAGGGGTTTTTCGTGGTTTCCCTCTGTCGTTCAGGTTAATACTGGGATGGTTCCTTAACAACAGGCCACGACCGACTCCTAAAAAAACACAAAACACTTAATAAAATAACCTTTCATCTCATCATCCCCATCTCATTCATCATCCACCGACGCCAATAGATCGTAGCCATCAGTATAGTGAGTCGCTAAAACCCAATATAAAAAATATAAAAACATGAAACAACCCCCTTTATAATTCAGCGTTGGTGAGATAAAAAAAAACATGAAACATACGTGTTATAGAATCTGAAAAAATAACGAGAGAGATACGTGCCAACTGAATATTTCACGGATAAAAATTAATTCACTTTCATATAATAATAATATTCACTTTAATATTATAAATAATATGATAGTTCATTTGCAATATATAGCGAACTCTGGAGACAAAAGGTGAGCTGACATTGGTTTCCCATTCAACCAGTTAACCACAGCCCATTCACTTTTTATAGATCAATGATTCAACCGAGGATAGTCGTAGTTACCACCAGTCGTAAAGTTTCACAGATAGTTACATTTTAATGAATATCAGACCACGACCGACTCCTTCCCGTCTCCTCATATCAAGTTCTCTACAGCCAACAGTAAATAAAGAGTGGTTTATTAACTTCCCTCGAATTGCTCAATTCGTTTCTGACCTTTGATTGACCCTAAACAAACCATCCTCATTAATTACCTCATTCGACAACTAGTATTATTCATTACAAGTCACGTGTCTCGTGTTTTCCCTCGTGCGTGACATATGTGTTCTGTGCGCGAGGGGAAGGGAAGACTGGAGAGGGGGGGATCACGTGCCTACACTATTGATGTGATGACGTCACGACGTCTGCGGCGTCGCGTACAGGGCGTCACTCGAGGCAGGAAGACGGTTGCTCCCATGTCATGTCCTCCAAGGTGTGTGTAAAAGAGACTTTGTCACAAGTATTAGAGGATTTCCTCATCAATAACTTGTTCAATATGCAGTTGCATTGTTGTTAGTTTTGTTTTGATTCAACGAGTGTGTGTGTGTGTGGTGGGGAAGGGGGGGTAAGTGGGGACAAAGTGTGTGACGGATCTGGTTCTAGCCAGTCCCATCGCTATAAATACAAGACAAGTGAGGAACTAGTTAGTCACTTCATCAGTACGTAGTGAGTGATATAGACGTGTGCCAGTCGACTTCTCAAAGAGGGTCACAAATTCCACTGATAGGTGTTATCGTTGTATGGGTAAGTGTCAAAATATTTCATAACAAATGGCAGTGAATATTTAAACGTCTGGGCGAGATATTGAGGTCATTGCTATAGCCTTGCGCAACACTTATTTTATTTTATTTATTCACTGACACTCAATATTAATACGGTACTGTCTTTACCTTGTCATGTCCCGAGGTGTATAAGAAATGACGTATTTCTTGGGGAAAATCAGACAATGACTGAAAATTCTTTCTAAATATTTGGGGGACGGTGAAAAATGAGCTGAATCTCTAGCACTTATGCAGTGTACGCATTGCGCATTAATGGTCGCTCTAGACACCTGACCTTAATCAGCTGTTCTTTGTTGTGGGTTCTAATAAATTTGATAAAACAGCGATCATTATGAAAAAAGCGAAAAAATATGGTTTTTGAAATTTTTCACGTTGTTTTGATTGGATTTTTTATTTGAAACATTTTTTAATTTTTAATTTTGAATAATTTGTATTCAGAAATATATTGGAATAGTCAATAGTTTATTTCACTAGAAATATTTTATAATACTTGAGGATGTCATGGTCCTTGTGATATTTAATTGTACTCTTTGAAGAAATCGTCCTCGCACGTTTCCATAAAAAAATCTAGATCGATATTTTTCAACTTTTCTCACATTCTGACTGAAGAGGGTTTTTAATTTTCAGTACTGTGCATATTTGCTGATAGTTTGAAATATGAGATTATCAACTTATGATTTATATTGAACTCGTATAATATTTCCATTCTGTCAACTTTAATTATTAGTTTTTTTTTTGTATTTGAAATGTCGATAGACCCACATACAAGTACCAGTAATATTTCTAGACTTCGTGGGTCTCCAAAATATGAATACGTACGTTTTTGTATCCAAATAAAAACTTCTTGAAAAAATTAATATCATTATTATTATGGGTATATTATTATTTTTATTATTTTTATTTTACGAATCATAAATATCAACTCACACTTATTCATTCTGACACATCTTATAAGAAAGTGCTCTCAAACCTAACTCAGTAAATGTGCTTTGTGAAATAGCTATCAATCATGAATGAGGGATTAAATCGTCATGGGAAACCCTGTAGGCCTATATAACGTTTTGACTAGCTCTAATCAATGAGTAAGAGGATATCGTGCGGCGTCATAATTACGCAACTAACTTCCTCCTTATTTGTCCACAGATTTAGATAAGAGTCTTTTAATATCGGAACCCCCTGCGGAGCCAATTAGCAGCTGCAGGGATGAGTCTGGATATTTACCTACAGTCGGTCGTTGGGGCAGCGAATGGCCGAGTTGACTCGAAAATTACGAGCCTTGGTAAGATCATTTTTCTACAAAAATAACTCATATGTATGAGATAAAATGTGAATGTATTAATTCAATAAATTTACAGCTGAAGTCAGTATGTATTTGTCTTAAGGATATTGTTTCATGTTTGGTAATAATTGTTTGAGAAAATTCAAAGGAAATGAAAAAGAATTGGAAAATAAAATTAGAATTGAAAAAATATATTTCACTATTTTGATTTATGAATTAATTACTTCAACTTGATCAATCTTTATTGGAATTTAATTATTATATTTTCATCAGACAAATTCTATTTGAAATGTTATCAATAAAAATCGTTATATTTTATAATATCTAATTGTTTTAATGAATCTATTAGGTATGATGAACACGTACAGCTAGCCGGGCCTAGCGAGTGGCCGCCAGGTCACCCGTTGCCCCTGCCCTCATGGGGTGACGCGAAGGGTTGCCTGAAAGTGGCAAAAGTCGAGGATTATGAAGACCTAGCCGCCAGTGTCGAGTTGACCGTGCAACAATTGTTGCAGGCACACCATTACAACAGTGTGGGAAACTTGATCAGGTAAACAATGTTTTATTGAAGCAAATAATATGTTTATGATATTAATTTTCTATTGGCACCTGAGGACCGATGCATTCTTGTACAAGGTGAACCCTGTCTTAACTTGAATCTCTACTAAACGTGTATTGAAAAACCGTTAGTATAAGCTGCTAAGACTGGATTAAATCATACAGGAATGTAGTCTGAATCCTAAGAACATTTACAA
This sequence comes from Brachyptera risi, assembly GCA_964007535.1. NCBI lineage: Eukaryota > Metazoa > Arthropoda > Insecta > Plecoptera > Taeniopterygidae > Brachyptera > Brachyptera risi. Next base: position 44,423,033 of record OZ023328.1, read on the forward strand.
AACACGTACGTTGTTAAATCAAACCTTTTTTTTTTAATCAAAATTCCAGTCACATTTATCTCAATGATCTCTGAATATTTTGAATTAATTATAGCTACTGATACCCATACATTAGAGAATTTTGATCCTACTAGAAAAAATTTAATAGTGTATGATCTATACAACCATCTCTATGATACAACATCCCATACTTGTACATTAATATCCTGTAAGAGAATACACATTATTGACCTCATTATTAGGCCCCTCTTTTATAGAGTTAATCAATGAAGTTGTGCAATGTTGATATGAAAATGGATGACTTTATGCATTATAATAATACTTATTGTTATTATCTATTTGTGCTCATTTCCTATTTGAAATTACTTCATTATTACATAACAGTGATTGTGACATGAAAGAATTTCTCACCAACAGTTACCATACGTACAATAAACATATATGCCTTCACAACAAAATGTAATCCTTTGTTTAGCAGCAACAGAATAGTCATATTTTGAATACATGATCACTGGAAAAGTAAAGCCACAGTACGGATTAAAGTAGACTTGACCTCCTAGTGGACGCATTCTAAAATTTACAACTATGGTCATGTGGGGGATTCTAGTACCAGTACCCCACATTCTGTTGTATTATAAACCAATTTTCTTATGTATTTTTTAATATGCAATAATTTTACTGACGAACATGTATTATATGTCAATCAACCGTCACATAAAATTTATATTCACACCTTATTTTGCTCTTGAAGGTAAAACATTTATGAACATTGCATATGAATTGTTCATTTTTCAAAAAATGTAACGCACAAATAGTAAAGACATTCTTATTCATTATAAGTTCATATAAAAAACAAGAACGTTGACAGGAATATTGTAGAACTTGAAGTTATGACACTTTTTCGTAGTAATGGGTGTGGCTGGTATGCATAGGGGATTTATAGACCCAATCTTTTTTGCGGTAATGTGACAGCCCTCTTGATTTTTCTTCATACTGTACTTGTTACAGTAGTTGCAAATATGTCCACTAGAAGAATCAACTTGAAGGTACTAAGTAGAGCAAAAATTATACTTCACTGAAGTTTAATTTTGTGAAGTTACTTCACACTATCTAACTAGTAAACCTGAGAGAGAGTCCCTTGTGCAACCACTTGCAGGTTAAATGGAAACTGAGAATAATCTCAGTTAGCTGTGAATTGAATTTTATTGTGTTCATTAGTAAAGTATTTGTTTCTTATGCTTTATGTCCTAATCTTTCAGCTTCCATAAGCAGTATATAGCTAGCGGTATGTCGAGCTTGTCTCACTTCTACCGTCATTACACACCACCGATAACATCCGACCATCACACCTGCGTTGGACTAGCTCTCGAACTGTTGGAACGCTTGGAAAATCTTGAGGCAAGGTTTCCGGGTCTCAATTCACGGTTATATCTTGTCTCTTGCGAAGAGGTAATTAGAAATATTCCATATATATTATATATATTTTTTTCAGATGGAACTTATCAACATCAAGCTCATAAATGCACATGTTGCTTACAAGTATACAAATAAATATATGTAGTATCAGTAGTTATGCTAGGAATTGTGTGAAACGGATAAGTGAACAAAAGTAAATAGTCATCACCGAAAGCAAAATAATGAATTCTTAAAATATACCAATCATGGCCTTTAATGCATGATTTATCAACGATAAGTACCATATTTTAGTACATAGCATCCTGCCCAAAACCACTGTTCCGTTTACATCCATACCTTCAGTTCGTGGTGGTAATCTGCTGTTTGGTTGTAGGGTACGTCAGGGAAGTTTCATTCAGTAACCAATAATTTTGTAAGCTATTTCAACAGTTTCTTGAACAGAAAATGATGAATATAACTATGTGATGATGATGAAATTTTCTTGTCGTTGCAGGCAATCGAAGACTTGGATGACTATGTGAGCGAGAAGCCGTGTGCAACAAGCACGGAGAAAGAACATGTCCTTGTAGCTCTACAAGTTGAGGTCTCAGGTCGTCCTGGATTTGTTTTGCTAGATCCCGGCTACCATATCGCCCGGGTAGTAACTGTCATGGCTGACGGATTATATCCGCACACTGGTTGGTTCACGCAATCCGACGAACCACACAGCCGCAAGGAATACCAGTACACGTTATCGAGCGATGGTGATTACGTGGTTTGGATGGAGCGCGAGACGCGTAACATGATAGAGAAGATATCTTTCAGTGTTCTATACGTGGCACGTCCATTTCTGGCGCCGATAGAAGTCACTGAGCGACGTAACATCGTTTACAACTTCCGTAGTCTCTTAGCTCGAGATACAAAGGGACACCTCGTTGCAGGGCTATACTTCAAGATTCAAGATTGCGGAGATGTTTTCGATGAAACGTCAGGATTGAGTTTTACCATCTTTTACCAGTCCAGCGGTAAAACAAAACGTGAAAAATTTCCATTCAGTCGTTTCTTGAAGCGGGATGTCGAATGCGGTTCAGTCGAGTTATGCGGACAGCAACTGGGATATCCCCCTGGGAAACTTGAGGATACAATCACAAGTCTTGCTACCCTACTCTCAGATACCAGTTTCAGAACACAGCTACTTGGGATTAATAACGAAATCAACCTTATTGCAGATGACAACTAGGACGAGATCTTCTGAGAAAACTTGAAAAGAAATATCCGATTGTGAAATGGCTCAGTGTCATTGTAGTTTTACTTCTAAATTCTCTTACTATACAGTATCATTAACATCTTATTTCCTTCAGATTGGTACGATGAGTTGTCTTCATTAGTTTAATAGTTTCATCAATAGGCATAGTACAACTAATTACTGTAATCCTTTAGATATCTACCTTCAATTGGACTTCTTTTCAATTAATATTTTCAGTTCTAAAACACTAGTTCTATTATTGGTCACTTGCTTTGAAACTATTGGTACTAATTAATAGGTTATTTCTGATACACTTAGTTATATTGTACTCTTAGAAGTATTCCATGCTATAATTGAAATATTTTTGTTTCTCATCTCATGTGTGTGTAATAAAAGTCCAGTACGTATTATACTATCCACTCTACTGTCACAGGTTGCATATTTTCAGCAACTAAATATTCACTCACTGTTTCAACAGATAGCATTCAGCACATCCACATTTACAACATTTGTATGCTCTTGAAGAAACAACACAAAGACTTTGAGAGTTTTCACTTTTATTGTTTATTGTATGGTTTTTAATTTCTTATCGATAATTGAAACAATTTATGTTTATACACAATATGACAAATTTATCTACGATAATGCTGTTTTAAAACATTTACTGATTTTAATTAAACAATGTCACTCTATATATTGCCCATAATTATTTTGTACCATTAAGTATGTCAACAAACACAAATTCCTTCCTTATTCAAGAACATTAATCAAATTTAATTATTTTTCATTTCGAAACATAAAACTTTGTAATGAAACTAACAGTCAATACTACTCTGAAAGAGCCTAACTAGGAAGTACAGTACGTTATCAAGCTATTCAAAATTCAAATGCAACACATCTTGACCAGTCCGTTAGTGAAATAATCTTGAAAGATCTTCCAAGATTTTGTCAACTTTTCTCCCCTCTGAAAATGATGTCTTTCACGTGGGGCCCACTGAGCCTTTCTTACTAGTGGAAAACTCTGTCTCACTAATTCTTAATCGTGTGCCTGAATCCAAAACCTGTGTAAATGTTACCATACACACAACAGTAAGGTAATCAATCAGTAATTAATACCCAGTGATACAAATGCCAGAAAAAAACATTTACAATAAATAAATATCCAAGTTATTAATGGGTCCTTTGAAGAGAGTTTACTGTACATTAGGAACCAAGGCTAAACCAACAATCATGACTATTCATAGAACACCTTAAAAAATTAATATACCAGAACATGATTAAATAATAGGCCTACAAAGACAGAAGCTAAAGCACGGGATAGTGGAACTGAATAATCTGATTTTTCATTCCAACAATCGCCCGTGTTCTTCGTTTTTGCATATTACCGGTATTCTAGCTGGACGATAGCTTACAACGTCTAAGAAGCGTGACCAAAAATTCAACATCAATACTTTGGTATCAATACTTTGGGTTAGTGGAGTGTTGGAAATGCCTCAAAGTTGAATACGAATACGTAACGTTGAGCTATTTAGTAGGGTATGTACAATAGAAATAATCAAATAAATATGATCACTGAAATAAAAAAAATTCCCACACCCAACAATACAGGAGAGACACTTGCATATCAATTGTTTTGAAGCGTTACAGAATCTGTATGCAGTGTTGATCAACAAATGCATCAAGATTGCCTACAAAACAATATATATGATTGAGCAAATCTTTTAAATGTTTTCTATCCAGTAAAGTAAGATGTTAAGATGTCAACAGGAAACATATTCAAAGATGAATAGTCAACATAATCAATAACTATAATAAATGATAAACAAAAGTACACCGAAATTCGTAATAAATGTGGCAGAGCCCAGCAGAAAAAACTCAACTGCTGTACCCTCAATATACTAATGATTCGTTAATAATGTAGTAAATGAGATATATAATGAGATTGGTGTTAGATAGTGATGGTGTCTATAGGATCGTCGGATGGTTTCAACGTCTTGTGTTTTCTCTCTGGCTCCGCGTCGGGCTCCGGCTCGTGATCACGTTTACGTGTTCGTTCTTGGTGGTTTGTGGGTTCAGGCTCAGGCTCGGGATCAGACTGGGGGTTGGGGCTGCTGGGGGCGGAGGTAATTGTGACAGAGCTGTGAATAAAACAAACACAAAATAAGCTTACTTGTAGAATACAGAAAAAATGTACATTTTTGTCCCACGGGTTATTCGAATTTAGAACCGTACATATTTAAATGCCACTCAAACCAATTTGAAGGTAATCGTTACAAAATCAGTCACATTAGCTGGGCGGCTATCAATAGACCTAGGTCTTCATATATAAAATTAAAATTCATATCAAAAACTTACATTTTCATATGGCTTGACTTTGCTTTTTCTATAGGCTATAATGTAGGCCTACTGAAACGGAGGTTCCACTTTTTCCCGGAGAAAATTGTTGACAAATACCATAGATATAATTCATACAGCCTATTCTTATTAAAAGGGATACAAATAAGAAATAAAAACAACCGGAGAAAGTAATATAGAGAAGGTCAAGTTTCAGGAAAATAAATCCAGTGGGAAAAGCTGAATGAGTTTTAAAACAAATTATTGAATTAATGAAGTGAAGACTTAATGGGATTCTGATGAAGCTTGCCTCACTGATTAGCGAGACAGTTTTTACCTACATTCCGACTTCCAAAAAACGGTACCGTTGTCAATAAAATTCAGGTTGACAAATTTGTATCAATCAAATGAACAAATTTGGCCAAATTCCATGATACCAGATGAATCACCATGAGAGGAAAAAAATTGCAAAAATATCAGACGTAAATTCAAAATGTACTGTTACACATTTCTAGGTTCATAATAATGTGCACAAGAGATATATTTTATGACAACAAAATTGCTTATTGAGAGTTTTTATACACAATCATAGCATTACCTTGTTATACCTCCTAATAACATCATCTTACCACGTTTGAGCAATGCTTTTCATGTGTTGAATATACATACAATTTTTTTTTTTTTTCTAATTCCCCCTTTTGGATGTGGGGTGTAATCAAAAAATATCAAATATCAAATATAATATATTATCAAATATATATCAAATATATATAATAACACAAATATTTGATGTTCATCGCACAGAATTGCATTAAATCTGAACCCAAGAATTCTCATCAAATCAAAGCTTAATTATAGAAAAAAATATGTCTACATTGAACGGTTTACAAGTAAGAAATTTTGGAACGGCGCAAGGCGCGCCAAATTTTGTATTTTCCTACATGGCGTAACTCGAAAACTATAAGAGTTACGGAGCCCAAAGTTTTTACGACTGGTCAACTCGGTGTTAGACACGACTGGTATAAATTTCATCGAAATCGGAGATGATGAGAGAAATGGTTCAGTTGATTTTATGTGGAATGACCCGGCAGCCAATTACATATACCCTACAGTGAAACCTCGGCATATTGTTCCCCAAACAACCTTTTTTCTGCTTCGATGGTTTTATTTTATCCCACCCTATTCCCATACAAACAATGATAAATTTTCCTACATGGGTGGTTCCTTACCACCAGATCTCTTGAAAACCAATAGACAGAAGTTCCTCCATATTAATATACAGTAGATAAGAGACATAGGTTAAATAATTTGTTTAATCCACTTAGCCATGTATTAGACAGGGAAGTTGTTAAGAGGGTCCAAGGTAGGGCGCACGCCCGACCAATCGATATTTTGCCTCCCACCTATAATTCATCATTCTTTCAAAATATATTTATATATATATATATATATATATATATATATATATATATATATATATATATATATATATATATATATATATATATATATATATATATATATATAATATATATATAGGCCTACATATGTTGTCCTATATATGTTGTACGAATAAATACGGAATAAAATATTGCCACTTATTGATATAAATTATATCAATACTGGTATACACTCTACTTCTTTACACTTCCTTTAAGAAGTAATACAAAATATAGGGTTGGTTTCTACGAAAATAAATCTAATTGCCTCGGTAATAGCAAACGTGACACACTCCTTCGAATTCATTCAACCTCTAACATGATTATTGCAATACGATACTCATAGCCAATTATCATTTCACACAATGTTTTTTTTTGTATTCCACGGCCAACAATATTTAGCGATAATAAAGTATACACGACTACACTAACTTGCCCTTGCTGTCAAACATTGAAAGTTATTGCTTGCTGACATTCCAAATTTTTGTCCGAGCCTTTTCTAGCCTCTAGGTATTGTTTATCAACAAAATAAAGCTTGATCAAACTTTCATTCTATCTAGAGCTCAGTTCGGTAGGTTGTCGAGTACGAGTTGCGTTAATTGTGATCATTTACAATGTCACAGAAACACAACAACCTTCAATATTGAGTTTTTTGACAGAACGATCACCCATCCCAGCACTCGTCAACACAAGCACAGGAACTACATCTGATTCTCGTATACGATACAAAAAGTCAAAATCAATTGGTTCACCAGGGAAAAAAAATGCTATTCATTTTGCTGTTTCGATTTTGTGATTGCTGCTTACACCAAAGAATTTACATTTGAATGTTTTTTAAAAAGTATAAATGACATAATGAACTTTGTTTACCACCAGTGCTCAAAAACGGCCTGATAAAGAGAATACCCCGTGAAAGTAGGGTGGAGGAAATATGTTCTATAACATACGTTCATTATGAAAAATGCTGCAATAAACATACAAATGCCCTGTTTAAAGTGCGTGTATACGATTCCCAATTATTTTTACCGTGTTTCAGAAGAAAAAAACACAATGTGGATTTTCTTCTATGCCTACAACGGTATGTGGTATGTAAAATCCTGGCATAGGCTTACTCCAAACATGATGAAAAACCAATTCCAGAATACGCAAAAACACTCCAATATATACTTTAATTCCCTACGCGGGACTGGAGCCCCTTTTCGCTTCTCTGTGTATGTTGAGTTTTCTTTGCGATGATGATTCAATCAATAGATTCCAAAACTGCTTGTAAACTGCAAAAATCACTTGAAAAATGAGGATATTTGAAAAAAAAAAATTCTGAGAGAAATTGCAGAAATCACTTTGAAAATGTCCATGGTGTTACATTATTAAAAATGACTTTTAAAATGTCCATAATGATTCAATTATCAGACTCCAAAACTGCTTGTAAATCTCAAAAATCACTTGGAAAATGATCATATTTTCAAAAATTTCCAGCGTTACTTTGCTGGGGGAAATCGCGAAAATAACTTTGAAAAAAGTCCATAGGCCTAATGATTAAATTTTTAGACTCCACAACTGCTTATCTCCCCCCCCCCCCCCCATACACAATCCTAGAGACATCCCTGGTATTAGTTAGCAACACAGTTAGTGACACTGTTAATAAGATGTACATCACATTCAAGAATATAGGCACCAATTCATATTACCAAATGATACGGAGCAAGGCAAGGCAAAGCAAATGACCAACGTTGATTATCTCAACAAGAATAGGCTATACTAAAAGCAGAAAATGAGAAAAATTTAAAATACATTATATATATATATATATATATATATATATATATATATATATATATATATATATATATATATATATATATTATATGGACCTACTATTGAATAACTAGTGTGGCTTCAACTACTGCAATCAAACTCAAACTATCCCTTTTACAGGAAGCACATAAAAGCACAGTAGCAACAAGTGAGGTTACTAAAGCGCACAACAGTGAGAGTAGGCCTATGCAAAGTTTTACAAACTAATTTGAACAATAACACCACATTTTTTGTTCTTATTGCAAACATAGACATACAACAGAGAACATGGTCCGGTACGTAGCTATTTTGTTGTGCAATGGTTTCAACTTACATTAAATTATAGCCGACTTAGTTATAGGTACCATGGGGCCTCCCGGTAATTCCACGTTTCTTAAAATTATTTATAAGTGGTTCATTCCAAGTCAAATCAGCAAGGCCATTTCCTTGACCATCTCGGATTTTGATCAAACTTGGTACCGTACATCTACAGAGACTTGCACGTAGAACAATCACTTGCACGTAGAACAATCGTGGACAATTTTGTGATTCTAGTTGTGTTTTCTGTTCTATTTTTTTTTTGCATATATTCTGGTAGGAATGGACTCTAAAAGCAGCATTTTGAAAATGCCCATTGAAATCTCTGCTTTTGGATTTTATCAATTCAAGGCTTCTACGTCGCACGGTGCAGAAGTTGAAAAATTTGGTACTCCGCAGAACGTAACCAAAATTGGTTCTTGGGGCGGGAAGTAACTAAGAAAACTAAGAACGCTAGAAACACAAAATTAACAACAATTGTTCTAGATGCAAGTCTTCATAGATTTAACAAGTTTCGTCAAAATCGGAGATCGTCAGGTTCATGTAAATACTCAGCTCAATTGATTTGAGATGGAATTACCCAAGTGAAGATAACATTTTTTTAGATACTGTACACATAAAACATATAAAACATAATTTAGACATCTCTAAATCAACATAAATATTGGAGCAGATGACATAATGAATATTTATCTTGGTCACTGTCTTTCTAATAGAATACCACCACGTAGAAAACATTGAGTGCTGTGTCAACATTATTCAAACTAGTCAAACAACTAAAACTGCAGGTTAAAATAACTTTTACTGCCGCAACAATATAAACAAAACATGTAAGAAATTGAAGGCAGTTACCGGTACTTACAAAGTGATTGCTCTCGCAGTCACGCAATTACCAAACCTTAAGTACATCAATATTTCCTCGAGTATCTGAAAAGTAGTGACAAGACAAATCATCCACTTCTGATACGACAACATAAACACTAGCTACGGGCTACACCACTACCAATAATGAGTTAAATTATACCCAAATATATACCATGTTAATAACAGAGAAAGATAAGCAAGAGTTAAGTGCAGATTATGAGAAATTGAAGAATAGTGTTCAGATAATGAAGTGTGTAAAATTTAAGAACGGAATATTGTTGAGAAATACTGATGGAGAAAACCGACCTTGTTCAATTGTTGAAAAGTGTTTCGAGATATTTGTAAATATATACTTCATAAGATTTCGTTAAATTTGTGCGATTAAAAAGATTATTCAAACATTTTGTTGAAATTTTGTTACTAGGCCTACTGTAAATTATTCTGTTATCCTCAAACTTTTGACTTTTATTCTAAATGTGGCCACTTTTATCTTCGAATAAGAATGCCTTTGAAATTATTCACCATTTTATTTATTTTCATTTTTTTTACCTGGCCTAAGTAGTTTACTTGACAATCGTACAAACTTGGTAGACTTGACAATTGACATGAACAATCTTATGATTCAACTCTCTCGGATAAGGCCAAATACGTTGATACAAATGGTTTTTATTGGATGTACTTGTTTTGCACAATTGAACTTACGCGACTACGATGAGCAAAGTAGTATTAATTGAAGACACATGAAAGGAAGTGAGGAAGGATGAAACAAAGTTCATATTTCAAAGAAGCACAGTCCTACTCCTTACCTAGAAGAACTAGTCAACGCTGGATAACTCCTACGTGCAGTATAACCGCGCAACCGTGGGCGACTGCTAATACTGGCGGAAACAAAATACAGAAAATAATAAGTGAACATGCAAAATCTAGGTGCACCTTGAAATCTCCAAAACGTTGTAAACTGACATTCACCATTCAGACATCATAAGAGATCTTGAGTGTTATTCCATCGCTTACTCACACTCATTTTCAATTTCTTCAATGAAGGCTGCTCCATGAAAAAAAATTTCATGTGAACAGAAAATCCTATGTCAATTGGAATGGTATTATATACCGGTACAAAGGAATTGAATCAGTATTCAAGTCAATAATAAATAAGCACAAAAGTCAAATCATCAATATCTCTACTCAGACTCAGTCATTCAATTACAATGGTTGCCACTAGCAACACAGAACAATACAAACAATGGGTATTATTGATAATAATAAATCAACTAGTTAAGAAAATAATAATTTAGTTGGACAAACCAAAAGGGTATAAGAAAAAAAATAAGGAATATGTTTTTGAACTTTTTTTGAACTAGGTTGTTAGGCAAATGAGCCTTTTAATATATTATAAAAATGAAATGATTTAATCACTGGTAATCTAATATAAACGATTGAGATTACTGAATGATTGATTTGATAAACGATTAGTTACAAATGATACTGTAAACAAGAGATATTTTAGTAGGCCTACACCTGTAAACCTGTTCCTAAAGAATCTTTCCCAGTCAACCAAGTACAGATGTATCTGAATGTGGTCTATCTACTTTTCGAGTTTAATAAATGAATACATAACTAGTGATGGACTCATGACAAATAAAAAATAAGTACAGAGAAAAATATGAACTGTACATAACAACACTCGACTGCTACAGTAGCTCTGAACGCTGTAATGTAATAGCATGCTATTACCTTATGTACGCCACACCTTGTGGGTAGTCGTGTATCCCAATACCTGGATATACGTGTGAAAATGTAGAACTACAGAGTGACAGAGAATGTACCTAGCAAACGGCATGGTATTGTGATGTTAACGTCTGAATGTACCTATTTGCTTCAGTACACAGGCCTACGTAGAAAGGGAATTTTGACGTAATAAAAAAACAACCAACTCCTAACTAAAAACGAACTTATTGAATATAATGCCACACCATTTGATTCAGTTACCATGAGAAATAGAGAAACAGCATCTTAACAGAGAAGCAAGAATAATGCAACAACGATCCAATTTAGAGACTGATGTAAAATTCAAATTCAAATAGGAAAGTTTTTAGGATTGGCAAAAGCAGAGTTATGCGTAAGCTATTTGACTGCAATGCTTCAATTTTATTGACCATGTAGTCAATTCAGTCAATTCACAGCATCCACAATGGCTACAAAAATCATGTAGCACGTCAAAGTAACTCGTGTACACAATTTACTGCATTTATCTCGGAACTGCATGACTCGGGAGAAAAGCTGTTGGTAAGGCATTATACGTATTCATAATGTAGATTGGCGTCGGCAATGCAAACAATATACAAAAGCTACACAGAATAAAGATTGTCACAAATTCACAATACGTCGTCAAGCCTTGAAATTTTCTATGATGATGTTCTATTGCCCCAATTGATAGATAGGGCCTATAAACACAATTTAATGATTGGTTCCTTACCTGGGTGGTAGAGCGAGCTGGGGCTCCCGATGGCGACGGCTGTAACCGCTGTTATGGCGGCTGGACGGTGAGTAGCCAATAGCATGCTGCTGGGCTGAGCTCACTTTACGTTCAAACTCATGATTGAAATCTTCGGCCTCCTCTAAAAGCATGCAAATCAGTATAAGTGAATATGAGGAATTTACAAATACAAAATTGATATAAAAGGGCTGATATTCAATTTTTATGTCTTTGATTAATTCGATAGGCCTATCAAATTGGAAAGTTCAACATTCACTAAATTCGACATTGAAACAATGATCGCCATCGACTGGAAATTTTTCAAGTAACTATAAGAAAGAACTAAATAGTCCAAGTACTGTTAGTAGTATAACAACCCTAGAATGAATGAAATTCTACTTTTCAAGACAATAATCATCATATTAATGATCTTCAACTTTAACTTGTATTGAACTAGGCCTACTCAATTAGTACGAACTGTTGGCAAGCTAACCTTCTTCGAGATTAATGAACTCCTGGCGTTCCTCCTGGTCTCCCGACACGATATTTTGCTCCCTCTCCATGACGTGTGCCCTGTTACCGATATGATGTCCTATAGCCATCTTCTTGACTCCCGATCGCGAGTCGCAGCTCGACTTCTTCACCTCTTTCACCCCACCCGGAGCAGTTCGCGTAGACGACGACTCCTGATACACTAGCGGGCGTCCGTCTGGGCCATTGCTCATCGTCATTACCGTGCTGCTGCTGTAGGAGTGACAATTGGGGTCCGAACCCATGGCACTCTGAACCAAACAAGACAATTAGTAGAGAATAAAATTTATAATATTCTTTAAATCAAGTCCTACTTCCCAATAATGTTCGTAGAGAATATGACGTTCATATTGTTCAATTGCTGTTGTAGGCCTACTGTTACAAAATGCACGTTAGAAAGGTGTCAGTGGTAGACCAACAACAGAAAAATAAATAGGCACATAAATCATTTAGATCTACAGTGAAACCATCACGCAACGTTCCCACATCCATCGCTATCCTGATTCTATCATTAATTTTTTTTCACCCTACTTGCATTCAACTTATGCTAAATTTTCTGGCATGGATGGTTTATTTTTCCTGGTCCCTTGAAAAACGATTGACAGATTTGCTGTAACGAAATTCAGGTCACACAATTTACACTAACACTTAGGCCTAACAAACAATATCAAAACAAAACCCAGTAAGAAGTAAAGATCATTGGTGCAGGTGTAACGACCATAAATTAAATTGCACTGTAGAATTTCAGCAAAAAATTAAATTTCAGTTTTTTTGTTTGTCTGATACCTGTTGAAACCTGTACACATCATCACTGGTTACTAGTAAAATAGATACGCAAAATGGATGTAAAATGTACTACGTAAAATAGGATGGGTTTTATCGACTTGCAGGCTTTTAGGAGTACTAAAAAGTTCTTACCATTCCCTGCATGCCCTGAAACATTCTGTTCATATTCATGTTCATGCTTGGGAAGCCATACGGCATCATGTCTTGCCCTCCCATTGGGTGTGGAGCCGTGAGCGCTGGAGGTCCCATGCCACCCATAATGGCACCCATTCCACCGCCCATGCCACCCATACCACCCATCATACCGCCGAATGGGCCACCGGCAAACATCGAGTTCACCATACTGTTCATCTGACGCATCTGACGGATATGAGCGCTGGAAAACACGAAGAAATAAATTATTTTAAACACTTTTCCCATCGTAGACTGTAAATCTGTAATCCAAGTCCAGTAATGCTTGGTTTTAAAGGGTACGTTATTGCGTTGTTCAGGGTAAGGGTTGATGTCATGCTCATGTCATGCTCACTACCTAGTGCATTAACAAGTATTTCACCAGGCCTGACGATCTACTGGGATTGTTGGCAGTAGAGGGGTGGACAGGCTTGGGCAGCAATTGCAGCCTGGGCACCACCCTATGAATGCAGTTTGGGGCCCCTAAACTGTAGCCATTAGAATTAGGTAGCACTTTTCAATTTATAATAAAGTACGGTACCGGTACCGGTATTCAACTTTATATTGAAGAAGGCATATTATATTTAGAAAATATTAAACAATTCATCAAGTTGCAGTGATTGGGCCTACAATAATATTATGTAGGCCTTACGTATATTACATAAAAATACCAGGTTATAAGTACTCCGTCACAGATCAAGTCTTAGGAACATGGATTTAATTTTGAAACATCATTCTCTTGTTCAGTTGCACGGTGACGATCGGTGAGAATTTCTGCTCCGTCATCATCTTCGTTTCCGTAACGTAATGTCGCGCCCGTACTGCCCTGGGGCCCATAGACATGTAAACTTTGTGTCTTTGACATGAAAGTAAACGAGGGCTGCCAGGCTTTCTTTTCATCGCCGCCGTGGCCCATTACACACAGTTCGCTCCTGGCCAGATGTACATTTTTTTAGTGTGGAGAGTACACGTGAATGTCCTGAAGCACGGGCAGGGTCAAGCTCATTTGTATGATTACATGCGAGCTTTCCTGGTTCAGGTGAATATTGCCGAACAATATTGATTATGTTCATGAGCTTTCTGGGGTCCTTATCGGTGTGCCGTGAGAACGGTCAAGAGTGGATGAGGAGGAAAGGGTGCAGTGTGATAGTAATAGTAACGTTATGACAAGAGAATAAGTGCATATATTTTTTTCAATGGTGCTCTATGACCCCCTACAACAGATGGGTTACATCAGGGCCATCCAAACTATTTTTGCCTGTTCATCACACACTTTCGATGTGAATCGTAACATTTTGGAACTGGATCAGTTTTGCTTGAAATCGACATGTTCATCAGCATGCTCAATTGTTTCACACTGAATTCGTTCGGCTAAATAATTTCCCAACAATGTGACAAACGTAGTTATTGTTGTGTTGTTACTGTATAACAATCAAGTTTAAAGCCTGCATCATGAAGTCTAGATAGGAAGTTAGGAGATAGATAAAAAAGAATACAAAAAGCACCAGTTATTATGAACTTTTCCAGATTATTTTCCTGCACAGATGACAAATGTCGAATGTGGTATGACTTTTATTTCTGCCAATAGTATTCCAGGTTCCAAGTGGCAGATTTTATTTCTGGCCAATTGTATTTCCAGTACTTCGCGGCAAAAATTTAGTGTGACGTCACGGTGTTATTTTTGCCAATACTGGATTAACGGCCCTCACCCTCTTATCAAATGCAGATGGACTCTCATCACTCAATAGTTACCTCCCACCAAAAATTGATCGTGGACATGGCACACCGCCAGCAAATGCCAAATACAGCCGCCGACATAGCCATGGTACACCAGAAGTCATGCACAAAAATAACTGTCAAAACCAACGAAATCTAAGAAAACAGTATTTCAAGTCAAGAAACGAGTAGTAAAAGAGCACAAACGAAACAAACGGAAACGGAACAATAGGATATTCATGCACTCAGTGACAGAACACACATAAGCAGACAAAGTAATTTTACTGATTAACGTACCATGGCCAATTTTTGTCCTATGTTCGCGTTTTGGGTGTTTTCTGATAGATCTTATCTTGTTCATATCTATGGTGTGTAGTTTGGACATTTTGTATTTTTGTTTGTTTTAATATGTTTTTTACTCACTTGAAGTTGATGCTTTGTGATCTGACTAGGATGACAAAGGTGGAGAATAGGTTAGGTTAGGGTCAGGTTAGTGTACAAACGTCGCGTATACCGCCGGCAGGCGGAACGGAGCTTATATAGTTTTAAAAAAATGAAGAAAAAATTGAAAAAAATGAAAAAAAATGGCGTGGTATGTTAATCAGTAAATTAGGCCTAGGCCTAGGAGTAGGCCTAGGCCTAAAAAACATGACGGAAACACCACCCCCCAAAAGAGACTGACCCCATCCAACCATGTTTGATAGCCCGAGACCTAAATATTACCATGGAATTTCATTTCCTTGGGATTCTCTCATATAAAATTAAAATTCTCATTCACAAAATTACATGGGCGAATGCTGGAATAGGCCTAGGCCTAAGCCCGAGTCAAGGGCTGGGGGAATCATACACGCCTAGGCCAAAGGCCTAGTAGCATTGAGTTTACAGTGTATATAGAGGCGTCATGCCCTGTTAACCTGTTGTGCGAAAAATCGTTATGTTGCCCGTACATTCCGCCGCGAGCGTGACCGATCCCTTGCGCCAGATTTCGGTGCCCGAGCATGCCGTGATATATCTAGCGCTCAGGTGGTGCGTACGAGAACTACTAGCATGCGCGCCGTGATGTATCTAGCGCTCAGGTGGTGTGTACGAGAACTATTAGCCTACTACTTGATCGACCTCAGCGTTCGACGCTCAGCGCGGATAATTTGAACTCCCTGCTATATAAGAGAGCTTGTTCGTGTTATTGCGTCCAACTCGACGGTCATGTTGCTTTGCTAATCAACTCAATGTCTTAATCAATCACTCACTGAAAAATGTAAATACTGATAAAATAGTAGGCCCAATATTCATACATTCAATAGAACGATTTACTCTTCTTTACTCATAGTTCTTTTCACACGGATATCAATTATATTATTATTAATTATGTATATTATTTATTAATATTTGTATAATATATTGTGTAGGCTTGATATTTCATTTGAATATTAATAACATTGTTGAACAAATTTATGTCGTGTCATTTATGTAAGAAACTTGAAATGTTATTGGGGCGAGTTGCAGGCACATTTATTATAATTTATTGCCAAATACAAAATTAGAGAATAAAAGATGAAAAGCGGACCCCAATTTTTTTGGTATATGGAATGGAAATCTTTGCTAGACTCATCTAAGAAGATAATTAACGCTGTCTGAAAATATAATCTAGTATTTATTAGTTCAGGAACAAACTACTGTAGTGAGTTGGTGAAACTGAAAAGTAATAGGCCTAATAACACTTGAGAACAGCAGTGCTTACATCAGTGGAATGTCAAGGGTGTTAATATAACTAGGCAAACGCGTTATGTGTTTCCGCGTTGATGGATCAGCTGGAACATATCAACCTATATCTTTGGATTGGTTATTATATATATATATATATATATATATATATATATATATATATATATATATATATATATATATATATATATATATATTTACACCTTGAGATCCAAACGATCATATGTCACTGCCATCTTATTTCCTAATCAATTCTATGATAGTAAAAGAGGCTTCGTTTTAATCGTTTCCACACCTGTTGCTTACATTCAAATGGTTTCTTAATAGGTTTGAGAGATTCAAAAAAATTGGATTAAATATTTTTTTCATTGAAACGGCTGATTTTATTAGACTGAAAGTTCAGAATAAGGTGTATATTTATCGTATTAGAATTCCCTGGAAATTTGAATTCTCTGGAAGGAAATATTTTTGACGAATCTTTTCCTCTGGGTTATTCTTATGGGATTGTTGAAAATTTTGAAATGAATTTTCTCAGAAGTGATTCAACCGATTGCGCCTCAAAACTATACAGTATCGAGTTAGATGAGGACACTTATGTGTGCCAAGTTTCAACTGATTTTGAATTTTCGTTTGACCTGTGGAGCGTGAACAAAAAAAAAAAAAAAAAAAACAGGTACTTTTTTTCGGGTATGTTGAAATTGAGTCTTCGCTTCGCTCATCCAATTAGTATATAATTGAATAATAATTAATATAGTTACTATTAGATTAGCGAAGCGAAGACTCAATTTCACCATACTCGAAAAAAAGTCCTTTTTTTCGCGCTCTACAGGTCAAACGAAAATCCAAAATCAGTTGAGACTTGGCCATTGAGTTTATAGTGTTATAACCATAAACTCAATGACTTGGCATACATAAGTGTCCTTATCTAATTCGATACTGTATACCTAGTTTTGAGGCACAATCGGTTGAACCACCTCTGAGAGAACTCATTTCAAAGTTTCAATTCGATTGGTATTTTTTCCTGACCTGAATTTTCCAAAATGATAGACAATTGCGTTTCACATATCCAGTCTTTTTTTTGTTCTTTTTTCTAATAAGCCTTTGATCATGTAAAAATGGCTGTCGCCTATTGTCCGTCGCCTAAGTGTCCAATGATAAAGTGGATTAAAGTAGATCGCCTAAGTGTCCGTCGCCTAAACGTCTGTCGCCTAAGTGTCCGTATACGAGTTATTACATATGGTTAATATAATCGCAATCATCATGCAAGCCCATGTTGTATTACAAAGCTATATTAGCTGCTATTTCAAAGTCAATCCATTTTCATATCTATTTTTAAACTCAATATTTTTTATTTTTAAACTCAACATTTTCTATTTTCTCCAATACAATGCTTTTATTTTCTTCATTTTCTATATATATTTCAAACGATCCTATCGTTTGTCCATTGCCTTAATTGGGAAACAATGACTAAAAACTTCATTTCAATCAACATTCTGTGAAGCGTGCCAAATAAAAGGATTGAATTTAAATATTCGAAATTTCACCCAATGCTCAAACGCTCTCGGAACCTATTCGTTGACGCGCCGATGAATTCCAGTATTCATTCATTCAACATCCCTCTAACAAATGGATGGCTTCCAAGAATTCACATAAAGTCCTTGTCAGGGAGAGTTGAGGCTGACGTCAGAGCTTTATTCCCCTCATCGTTACCAGAGATGGTCGAAGCTCTCGACGGGACCGTGGCCGAAAAGGTCTATTACCTGCGCCGGAAGGAACAATAGAAATTGAACGACCATTATAGAAATGAATTAGAATCGTTGTCGGAGAATTAAGATTGTTACATACCGAAGATATGCATTGAAAATGAAATTATAAGCAATTCACTTTTTTATTTGGAAAAATTCGCTCATATGCGGCCGATATACGTCGATATGTTTGTGGGAAATAAAAATCACTCCCACAAACATATCGACGTACCTCGGCCGCATATGAGTGAATTTTTTCAAATAAAAAAGTGAATTGCTTATATTTTCATTTCCAGTGCATATCTTCGGTATGTAACATCTTAATTCTCCGACAACGATTCTAATTTATTTCTATAATGGTCGTCGAGAGCTTCGATCCTCTCTGGTAACGATGAGGGGAATAAAGCTCTGACGTCAGCCTCAACTCTACCTGACAAGGACTTTAGTCTCCATAAGCGCCCTTATCTACGGTGGAGATCGGGGGGCATTCACGTACGTCTTGCAAAGATGCTAGCGGTCGCAACTTGCGATCATCAAAAACCACCCCGCAAAGTTGATGGCAAATTGCCGCCACGACAGTTGTCAAACAGGTTTCATGCCTTGCAAGAGCTTGCTAGGCATACATGAATGCCCCTCCTCAGGTTTATGTGAAGCTGAACGGTTGCTATTTTTACCTGTGTCAAATACCATGCAATTGTTCAATGTACTTCAATGTAAAGAATATACTAAATATCTCGGAATAATATTGACGCAAATTCAAAATGGAATGAACATATTTCATCCACCCTGAAGAAAATTCGAAATTTACTTTTCAAATCTTATATGTCAAGGCAAATATTAAATAAACTGATGCTTTTGATCGTATCTCTTGATGCTTTTGATCGTATCTCTCGATGCGTTTGATCGTTTGCTCTAGCTATGTCAATCATTCAGTAGGTCTACAGTATTATTGGATGGGGTGGTGCATATACATCAAATATTGATAGACTTGTCAAGATACAAGAATTAATCCCTGAAATAATTTTATGTAAACCTACCAGAAACCTACTCAGTTTTTGTCAAGCAGCACGGATGAATTAACGCAAGTTCTCGATATCAGACAAATTTATATTAAAACCATATCGATCTATTTTAAAACTCATTTCAATGAATAAAATTCGTCAAAAATATTTCCTTTGTGAGAATTCAAATTCTCAGAAAATTTCAATATAATAATTATACACATTATTCCGAACTTTCAGTCAAATCGGATCAGCCGTTTTGATGTAGAAAAATATATAATCCAATTTTTTTAAATCACTCAAAGCTATTAAAAAAACAATTAATTCCCAGCAACAGGTGTCACGAATAAAAGAAACGATTAAAACAAAGCCTTTTTTATTATCATTGAAATTGATTAGAAAATAGGATGGCAGTGACTTGATTGTTTGTATCTCAAGGTGTATATATATAATAACCAATCAAAAGATATAAGATGATTATGTTCTAGCTCATCCATCAACGCGGAAACACATAACGCGTTTGCCTAGTGTAATATTAACCAAAAGATACTAGCGGATCGATCGCTAGCACACTGAACCGTCATTCAGGAGACCAGGGTTCGATTCCCGCCATGGTCGACTATCCTGACAGAGATGCATCGTGGCTAGTAAACAGAAGGCCACGATCGTTTCCTTCCCACTAACCAAAACACATAATAAAATATTTCCATTTATATTGATTTTTCAATAACTTCATCATTAAAATCATATCGTAATGATCACAAATCATGATGATAATCGAGTTTATAATGTTATACCGTGTAATATCATATCATTCATTAATAATTTGAAATATAATTTTACTTCCGATTGAGAAATGAACAGTTGATCTAATTCAATACACCAATAGATTCACTTTACGATGTTCAATTAATGTTTTTGATGATACACATGATTAATTTTGACAATGTTGAGCTTCCTAATCCAAAAAATGCATGCATTTTGTTTTGAAATTTCCTGGAATGGTTGTCGTCTTGTTGACGTATCAACTTGAAACGAAGTTCTAGAGATAGCCAACAAGAAACACTTGGTCACAGCAGGACTTGTATTAGTGAAATGTCACGGGGGCATGTGGATAGTCTCCAATCATGACGCAAGCCAGTGTTGTTATCCCATAGAGAAGTAATAGGCCTGAATTACTTCTCTATGGTTACACAAAGTTAAATTAGCTGATATTTTATAATTGATCCATTTGAAAATAGAGTCGATCTCGATGATACTTATTCTGATTCATACGTGATGGAAATGCAACAATTAACGTAATCAAATTTTCAGTCCGAATATGTTTCAGAAATAAAAATATAGGCCTACCAGTAGTGCCGAATTGGTAATAGGCACCTATTTTCTGAGTGTCACTTCTGATCACAGGAGACATGATATGATGTCAAATAAATTATGTAATAATTAAATAAATAAATAATGAATAATTGATCATTAATAATTAATGAATTATCCACTTATCTAATGAATTAAATTAACCGAAATTAGAAAAAATAAAATTTGAATTAAAAAATTTGGAATATATTTGAACATGTTGATACTACAAAGAATTATAGAAGTGAAAGAAATACGAAACGGTTCTAATAATGCATATTAAAACTCGCCATTCCGTTTCCTATTGCATTGAATGCCTTATCTGTCGGGGTGATCAGGTTTGTGTAGCCATTGAGTATATAGGAACTCAATGATGTGGCTAACCAATTGGCGTGTTTACCTGCGTTTTTGAGATTATGCCTACCTGTTTAGAACATTGAAAATAAGAAACATATCATTTTTATTTCAATACATTGGTCGTTGTTATGAAAGGCCCACATTTTTCGTGGGTTCCCTGTTCTTTACAGACTACACGTATATTTTTCTTCGTCGCGTCTTGTTTGGTTAATGGGAATTAATTTGAAACAAAAACTAGTGCAGGCACAACATAAAATATAGACACGCGGTTCTCAGAAAAGGGGCTTCTCAGAAAATGTGAAATCATATGTGTGGAAATACAAGAATCAATTACGAATCAATTTTTGAAATTTAAAAAAGCATTTCTATTATTTTCTCTTACAGAGACTAAAACTCACAAGAGAATTCTACTGCTCTATATTCTGAAAAATCGTGTCCATTT
This sequence comes from Brachyptera risi, assembly GCA_964007535.1. Taxonomy (NCBI): domain Eukaryota; kingdom Metazoa; phylum Arthropoda; class Insecta; order Plecoptera; family Taeniopterygidae; genus Brachyptera; species Brachyptera risi. Next base: position 44,444,723 of record OZ023328.1, read on the forward strand.
GTATTAGCATGCTAGTCAAGAGCATAACAGCAGGTAATATATCATTTTCCAGGAAGTAATCTACATCAATGGGATGGGGGATAGGGTAGAGACATGATTTGCATGAACGATTGAAACTAACCACATGGCCCTTATATCATACAAGTTCCATGCCACCGAGTTTATCGTGTGAATGGGAATCAAATTCCATGCTGTATTTAGATTGACATATAACAATTCTCTTTCCCCTTGACCTAACAGAAATTCAATTTCAACCTCCAAATATTTGTATTTCAGAAGTGCAATATTAAGAATAATTATTACAAAATTTCAAGAAAACGGAACCGAAACCGGCATAAGCGGCATCCAACATTGTGAATGAAATATGACATATTTTGTATGAGTGAATATTTGTGTTTTTCTCGAAACACCCCATCGTAAAACCCAAACGAGAATAACAACAGCTGTAGGCCGATCATAAAGAAAAGATATACTTTCATGTCTTGTGTCTTTCATTGTATTTTATATGTATAAGTAAGTCACTGTACTCACTTCTTGCAATATACAGTACTCCTACTATTCAAAATAATCTTATATACATTTAATTAAATTCGTCAAATCAATTTGTTCCTAATAATAATTACACACTTCAACATAATAACGCCAAGGTATACGCCATCAATAATGACACACTTCATCTCAGAAGTGTGACACTAATGTGATGACATTTCCTTTGTGCCATTGAGTTTGTAGTAGGCCTATGTTTCATGTGATAAAATACGTAATATTGTTGTGATAACTTTCGTGGCATTTAAAAAAAACAATGATAACACTTTCTGATTCTGAGATTAATGAAATAATAATAGGACGAGAAACAAAATATAAGTCAACTAAATCCTGGAATTGTTGTGATCGAAATGAAATTATAATAATGATAACTATGAACAAGAAAGAAAATATGTGAATCAATAAAGCTTATAATGTTTGAATAAGAAAACGAAGAAAAAAAGGAATAATGAAAATATGATAATCAAAAAAATCAAAATCAACTGAAAATTAATTGAAAATTTTAGGCCTACCAATGGCAATAAAATAAAAAATCAAAGATGAGGGTTGTATATATGATGCCTCAAAATGTGTCAAGATCCTCGTAGGGCGAATAAAACAATGCTACATATAAATTTGTTGGTGAGTCTAAATTTTTTACAAAATTGTGTAAAGAAATTGTGACTAAATATATATATAATATATATCCTCCTGTCACCCAGTCATAATCCATTAACGTAATAACTGGAAACGACGCATCGAATGTAGTCCGGCATCATCGAAATACCAGATTTGAAATACGAGCTGAAATATTGCCGATAATGTAGTTGCCGCCGTTCTACTGGTTGCCACTTTTGACCTGAGAATGCGCTAGTGTTCTGTCGCTCTGTTATTGGTTATCTTTCTGACCACTCACAGTCGAGTATTTTAGTTCCCGCCGAACGGCCAAGCGTTAGTTACCCGCCATCACACCCGAAGCGCGCTGATCAGCTCAAAATAATCTCGCACAACATTTCCTATCTCTTGTCCCCTCTATATACACTATAAACTCAATGCTAGTAGGCCTATATTTTGCTCCCCTCTTTCATAACAAAGCCAAAGGAGCTGATAAAATTGCATTTAGTTGCTTACCCAAAGAATGGATCGTCTTCAAAATCACCCATGTAAGAGCCGAAAAGTGACATGTTGATTAAATGTTATTTTACTTCAACTGCGTGCAAAAATTTCTTATAATCTTCGTTCGTTCGAGTTCGTGCAAATATTCATTGACAAAGTAGTAACAATTCTACAAATGGCGAATATTCCAGAAGCGTGAAGTCTCACAGGTTTACCACAACACGAAAACAATAATTGACAGATGGGACCCGAAGAGGAATATATATTGAATTTAAACAGTAATAATTCTTCAATCTCATAAACCAGAAATTTATAGCTCAGATTTTAATTGCTTTGTGATGACAGACTTGGTGATTTAAGGACACACGTGCTCCACACCGTGTAATGATTTGTTGCTGATTTGACATTTTTGACAGCTGGCCTTTAAACACGTCATCAACGCATTACGCAAACGCACAGTAAAAGCTAAACCGAAAGTAATTTTGAAAGGTAGTAAAATGTGTCTAAATATGTGAAAGTATTGTAATACTACATTCCTGATACATTTTAAGTTGTCACTCTTTATTTACATATCACTACCTTTATCAGAAGTCCGGTTTTATAAGTTATGATATTTCAAGCTAATGTTCGACTTTTTTCTATGACAATCTAACCTAGTTTTTTAATATTGGGCCGACTGAGGGCCCGCACCGATAGAATATAGAATACTCGCAGGTAAATCAGGATCTCTCTTATTTAGCTTAAGCTCACTCATATTTAGCTGGAGGATGAAGACTTCATTATTCAGATGATTGGTGTATTCAAGACTCGAGGCCTTGCAAAACTGTAGTAGACCTAGACCTACAGCCGTAGTGAGCTTAATTATTTCACGTAAGATGTAACCATTAATAAAGCACAATGTAGACCTAGTGATACCTATATACTTCATCATAATATATAAAAAAGGTGTACCGACCCGCTTTTTCAAGGTGAAATATTTCTGGGGTCAGAATCTGAATCCATGAGTCCCGATTGCCTGTAGCGCAACTATCGCTTTTGTATCAAACTACCGTATATAGAACAACAATTCTATGCATGGCTCAGGGTATTATGTTAGCAGTTGCATTTGCTTCGCACGAAAATGTTAGATTTTGTAAGTTCAAAAATGCCAGCGGTACCATAGCCACCTAGTTCACAAGGAAATCCGCTAAATCGCGACAGGCAATCGAGACCTTCGGCTCTGAATTGACTGCAAGATACCACAAATACCGTTGGTACATATGGGATGTATGGTGTGGTAAACGGTACGGTATGTGAGTTGGTACACCTTCTTTATAGTATGATGGAAGTACCGGTACGTTAGCATCCACAACATCGTGGATAAAGTAGTCTCTAGATAGGCAAAGCCATATATGACAGAGCCAACAATGACAAAGTTGGATAATCACAGCGCTCCTAGCAGGATTACCAGGCGTAACACTAGCAGGTTCTGTAGACTGTTCAACTAGAGCTCTGCCACTCTATGCTGTAAGGATACACATCTGGCAAAAGTGCTTGGAATTATTAGCTGTAAAATAACATAGTGTTATGCAGTCAAAAGGATGTCTGGCACATAATAGGACCTAGCCGAGTGCTATCTCGTTGACTTGAGATAAGAAGTAAAATAAGAGAGCAACGTGCCAAGACAGCTGACTTGATCACGTTTGATTATACAAGTGAAAATAAATTTGTCAGTAAATTTGTCATGCAAGTGTAGTAGGCCTACATGCAATGAACATGCCCAAAAAACCAACTACAAATTCTGTATGTAGGCCAAAAAAAACAAGTAAGAAATGACATGATGACTAGACTAGCAAGCATCATGGTTTACTAACAATTAGTCAATAAAAATGTACCGGTAGGCCTACCGAAGAAAAATGAATCATGTTAATGCATAGAGCACGTTTTATGTTGCGTGCCAAGATGATGTCGTTAACATCAGCTTGAGTCAGTCAACGACCTAGAGGCCTCATCACTATAACGCATTATTTGGTATTGTCTGTGTAGGAAACTAGCGGACTGTTGGAATACATCTGCAATGGCGAATGGTGATGCCCAGCAAAAGGATCACCCCACCCCTACTGCAAAGTTGATGAAGCTTTCATCGTACCTTCTGGCTGTACGTCCTTGGTCACTGAGTGCTTCGCTCATGCCTACATTGCTTGGCAGCGCCCTGGCATACAAAGTTGGCACAAATGAGTTCAGCTGGATGATCTTGCTCCTGACATTGATAATTGTAGTATCCGTTCATGGAGCTGGTAATGTAGTGAACACTTACTTTGATTATGTAAAAGGCGTTGACAGCAGAAAAAGTGATGATCGTACATTAGTCGACCACATTCTGTCGAAGGATGAGGTTGTCACATTAGGTGCAATGTTATATGCTATAGGTTGTGCAGGATTCATTCTTCTCGTTGCTATATCGCCCGCAAAAATGGAACATTTAGCTCTTGTCTATTTTGGTGGTCTCTCCAGCTCTTTCTTATACACAGGTGGCATTGGATTAAAGTATATTGCCTTGGGAGATGTTTTAATTCTAATAATTTTTGGCCCAATTTCTGTTCTATTTGCATTCATGTCACAAACAGGACACATTCAATGGGCTACTATCTACTATGCTATTCCATTGGCGCTGAACACTGAAGCTATTTTACATAGTAATAACACGAGAGATTTAGAAAGCGATCGTAGGGTGGGAATTGTGACGCTAGCCATAGTTATTGGACGTACTGCTTCACATATTCTCTACGCTTTCCTTCTCTTCACTCCCTATATTCTTTTTGTCGTACTTAGTTTAAGGCACTCGGTGTTTTTCTTGTTACCGCTAGTTACCTTGCCAGTAGCATTTCGTATTGAGAAAGAGTTCCGTAACACTGACACTATTCAAAAAGTACCGAAACAAACGGCTAAACTTAACCTATTCTTTGGATTCTTGTACGTTCTGGCTTGCAGTCTCGTCAGAATAGACCAGCTGCCATATATTCACTAACAATACTAATAGAACGTACATACTAACACAATGGTGATTGGAAAGCAGCTGAAATCCTATCTTCTGTGCAGCCATTTAATTATTCTCAGATGTTTATATTTTAAATGTGACCACATATCAACATGTGTAATAGCGATTCAAGTGGATTTATATATGTATATATATATATATATATATATATATATATATATATATATATATATATATATATATATATATATATATATATATATATATATATATATATATATATATATATATATATATATATATATATATATATATATATATATATATATATATATATATATATATATATATATATATATATATATATATATATATATATATATATATATATATATATATATATATATATATATATATATATATATATATATATATATATATATATATATATATATATATATATATATATATATATATATATATATATATATATATATATATATATATATATATATATATATATATATATATATATATATATATATATATATATATATATATATATATATATATATATATATATATATATATATATATATATATATATATATATATATATATATATATATATATATATATATATATATATATATATATATATATATATATATATATATATATATATATATATATATATATATATATATATATATATATATATATATATATATATATATATATATATATATATATATATATATATATATATATATATATATATATATATATATATATATATATATATATATATATATATATATATATATATATATATATATATATATATATATATATATATATATATATATATATATATATATATATATATATATATATATATATATATATATATATATATATATATATATATATATATATATATATATATATATATATATATATATATATATATATATATATATATATATATATATATATATATATATATATATATATATATATATATATATATATATATATATATATATATATATATATATATATATATATATATATATATATATATATATATATATATATATATATATATATATATATATATATATATATATATATATATATATATATATATATATATATATATATATATATATATATATATATATATATATATTATATATATATATATATATATATATATATATATATATATTATTATTATTATTATTATTAACTCTTGCAGTTGCACATAAATGCGCGGTGGCAAGTTCCCTATCAATCCTATCCTATCGCCTCCCTAACCTTCTGACGGAATAGCTTCAACCCTATTTCATCCTCCTCAAGTATACTTCTACTAAGCCCATTCCAATCCCTACCTGTCCTATTCAAGAAAGAGAACTTACCGACATCTAATCTAGCCCCCTTTATAACTACTGCTCTATCATGACTTCGCCTACCCCCATACCCTGACTCATTCCTTACAATCAACCTATTCAACTCTCCCCAGCCCCCTTCTCCTTCCATTACCCTGAAGAAATTACAGATCCGATCCTCCTTTCTCCGTATTTCCAATTCCCGCCATCCCAAGTCTCGGATCATCTCAGATGGACTCTCCAATATTCTCACCCTCTCCCCCCTTTCATTCTCCCCCCATTTCCACCTCCTAACCCTACCTGTAACCCTTCTAACTGCAATCCTTTGCACCCTTTCCACATCCCTTATCTCACCTAATCTATAAGGATCCCAAACTGAACTAGCATATTCCACCATGGGACGCACTAACGAGAAATAAGCCTTTTCCTTTATCTTCATACTTGTCCCCCTAAGCTGCCTCATTACAAAGTTTAGTGCATTTATACTCTTTTTTACTATTCTCTCAATCTGACTCCCCCACCCTAGACGTCTATCAAATACCACCCCCAAGTACTTGTAATTTTCCACTGACTCAAGTGACTTCCCTCCTACATCATACACTACATCAGCCCTCACTCTCCTCCTACCAAAGGTGACTAACTTACACTTCCCTTCATTTAACCCCATCTTGTTCAACTGAACCCAACAATTAAGTGCCGTCAAATCTGCCTGAATAGCTACTACATCCTCCTCTGTATTGATTTCCCTATAAACCACACAATCATCTGCAAATAACCTTATTCTCGAATTAACAACCCTAGTCAGATCATCTATATATAAATCAAATAATAACGGACCTAGCACACTACCCTGTGGAACTCCTGACGTAACCTTAACCTCACTTGAAACCTCCGAACCTACTCGAACCGTTTGAACTCTATCCTGAAGAAAGTTTCCAATCCAATTAACTAACCCAGCATTCCCAATGGACAGTTTTAACTTCCCTAATAGTATAGAGTGATCTACCTTGTCGAAAGCCTTTTCAAAATCTAAAAACACTGCATCAATACAGCCCCCCTTGTCTACTACCCCTGCCAGCTCTTCCGCAAAACCTAACAACTGTGTCTCACATGAATACCCCTTCCTAAACCCATGCTGCACTTCCGAAATACCCCTATGTTCATCTACTTTCTCCATTATTCTCTTTATAACTACCCTTTCCATCATCTTACATACATGTGACGTTAAACTGATTCCCCTGTAGTTGTCTACCCTGCCCCTTTGCCCTCCCTTTGAAATTGGAACCACCTCCGCTTTTTTCCAATCTTGCGGTACTCTACCTGCTGTGAGTGAGGCTTGGAACAACCTTAGCAAATAACCTACAACCCCCCTACCCGCTAATTTCAGGAGATCGCTTTGCACCCCATCTATGCCTGGTGACTTCCCACTTTTTAGTTTCCTCAATACATTCCACACTTCCCCCTCTGTAAGCAGGACTTCTTCCCCCTCCCCCTCCAGTGTTGTTTCTCCCTCCCCTATAAATCCAGTCACATTGAACACTTCCCCGTAGAATCTATTTAATGCTGCTGCCTTCTCCTTATCCGTTTTCCACTCATTCCCTCCCTGATCAACTAAGGTGGGCAACTCCTTACTACTACCCTTCTGACTAGAAACAAACCTGTACATTCTATTCCAGCTACCCTGTACATCACGTTCATTAAACATACCACCCATGAAGTTTTCTTTCGCCTCCCTCTTAGCCTTGTTTAAGTCCCGCCTCAGGTCCCTGATCGCTTCCTTTCTCTCCCCTGACTCCCTCAATTTCCTACTCATCTTTCTACCCTTTCTCTTAAGCCTCCTAACTGTACTATTATAGTAGGCAGGATCTGCATTTGCCTGCAACACCTTATAGGGAACCAACATATCTCTAACCTCCTCATATACTTTCCGAAAATTGAACCACAGACCTTCAACATCACGCTTGTCTATCTCACACCACTTCTCAAACCTATCCTCAAAAGCTTTTTGAACCTCTCTTGCCTGCACCCTTTTGTACCCCCAAACTTTCTTCCCAACGTTATCGGTTTGAACCGGAGCTAAAGCTAAGCTGACTATAGGTACCCGATGATCGCTAATGCCATCAACAATCACTGTTTTTGCCCACAACTCACTCGGCCTGACTAACACTACGTCTAGAATATTTGTACCCCCTAACCTTCTACTCCTGGTTCCCTCCTCCACAACCTGATGAAAACCTTCGTTTAATATGCCCGTAACGATGTTTTGCATTACTCCCCTCCCTTGTTCTCTACCTCCTACCTCCCATCTTACGTTAGGCATGTTCAAATCTCCCGCTATAATTAAACTCTCTACATTATCCCTAGCACTAAGCCTATCCTCTAAGCAATGAAGCAGTCCTAAATCCCCCCCCGGAGGCCTATATGCTGCGATTACCTCAAGAGACTGTTTGCCTACTGTTATCTTCATTCCCATCATCTCTGCTTCCTCTTCCTTCCAGAGCACTGTCCCCTGAATACCTCTTTTAACTGCTACCATTACCCCCCCTCCATGCCTATCCCTATCTCTTCTATGCAATGTGTAACGATCTATAGTTAATTCACTTTCTGTAAAACCCCCTCCCAACCATGTCTCTACTGCCACCACCACTTCTGGCTGGTACAATTCTAATAGCGTTCTAAATTCATCCACCTTATTTGCTAGACTCCTACAATTTACTACCATTAGGTTAATCTCCTGGCATTTACTTTCCCTCGACCTATTTCCCCCCCCACCCACTCTCCCCCCCTTTTCTTCATTCATCGCACCCCCCTCAAGTCAAACCTGTGTTCCCAGCCTATCACCTACCCTCCCTAACAGCCCACCAAACATACGCTGCCCTTCCTTTGACAAATGAAGTCCATCCCCACCTAATCCTTCTCCTCTTAGCCAACAATTGGAGTCCACAAAACACACATCCATTCTTTCGCACATACGACTAAGAAAGTCATTCATACCATTGATGACCCCCCTCTGCATATCCCTACGATATAAAATCCCACTAACCACCACCCTACCTTCCCCAAACCTCCCACGAGCTACTTTCACTAGCCCCTCCATCTCCTGTACTAACTTGACCTTTCCCCACCCATCCCTACCACTCACGTCATTTGTCCCTACATGAACTATCACCGCCTTCCCTGCAGCATCCTTCTCACTAACCTGTTCCAACACTTTCTTCATCCTAACTACCCCTATTCCCGGTAAAACTGTGACGTCCAGCTTTCCCCCGGCCTGCGCTCCTACTCCCCGAACGAGTGAGTCTCCTAGCAGCATCACCCCTCTCAAGCCCTCCCTGTCTGCCTCAACCTCAACCTCCTCTGCAGCCCTACTCTGTCCCAGTCTACCACTATCTTCCTCTGTCCTAAGTACTTCCTTAGCCTTGGTTTTTCCCATTGCATTCCCAACCTTAGCCCTAGCTTCATCCTGCCTATCACTGATTACCTTTACCACAGGTGTCTCCTTACCCTTATACTCAGCACTACTCCTAGGCCCGTTCCCCATGCTCACTTCATCTACATACCATCCCCTAACCTTACCCACTCTATCTCCCTCGAGATCCTTTCCCTCCTTAGCCTTCCTCAACTTCCGCTTTAACCTAGCAATAGTACTCCTTAACTGCTCTTCTAACTCTCCCCACTTCCCTGCCTCCTTTTCTACTACCTTTCCTTTCCAATCCCTCACACAGCTACCACACAACCACACAACTGAACTGCATTTCCCCAGAATCTTATATTCCTCCCCCGAGACACGCGGCACACTGCATGCACCATGCTCCCACGACTCACACACACCACACTTCAAAGCCTTCTGCCTACTGCTCACAACCTTCCTACACCTATTACAACTACTAGAATCCTCTACACCTACACTACCCTGCATTTTCACACGAGCTGGACTGTTATTACAAAGAATGTTACCCTCTAGAACTACCTCGACAATAATGACCCTACAAACAAGTAACTAGGCCCTTCACTACCTGAGCTTACACAGAACTAAACAAAACCAGACGCTCTTAACCTCAAAAACAATAGGCTAACACAGAGCAACAACACTGCCAAACTTTCAACTACTTATAAACACAACTAAAACTTTCCGAATTTCTTCACTAACACTTCACCACACTACTGTAACCTTTAACACTGATTTCCTCACAATACCCTTCAACTGTTCTCAAAAGAACATTGATTAAACTAAAATACACTAGCACACAAACTTCAAGCGTGTTTGCTGGCCAATTCTGTAAAGAGCAGGGAGCCAAATAAAAAAGAAAACTGGTCACACAACTCTCCCTTAGTAGTGTAAACCATAGTCACAATTTTACCTATTTACAAAACTCTTGAGATATTATAAAAGGAGGAGACTTCTCTCAGAAGCCCTGTCATAGTAGGATTCAAAACATACTTCTTTGACTTTTCAGGGCTCTCAATGATATAGCCTAATGAAATTCCAGCAGCAATCCTTCTCTCTTCACTAACAAAATCTGAGTTGAATGCTGAGGTTTGGTAACTAGCAAGAGCGGCCCAATCGAAGTCCCTTGGATCTTTGGTGTCCTTCTTTACTAGCTTCTCAAACTCGTATTGGCCTGCGAGGTGAGACTCCCTTACTAAAATAATGTCTGAATCAGGAATGGACTTTGAGATAATTCCCCCGAAAACGCTCAACTGCATGTAGATTGGCAACTTACTTGCGGTTGAATCCTTCGGAAGTTTACTTTCAATGCTATAGTGCACTGAATACTTGCACACTTGGATTGGCATGCTTTGAACTACCCTAGCTACTGTAATATCAGATTTTGATGTCGGCACAGCATCAGTTATGTTGTATTTAATTCTCACTGAATTAACTTCTGAAATCAGCCTCTCAGTCGACTTCTTACTTATCTTCTTCAGTTTAGTGCCCCTAAATAAGAAAATCTTCATTATGATCTTCAAATCTTCTTTCAATCTTTCGGGATCTCTTTCTCTATTGGACATAACACTGAGTATCTCAATAGGATCGAATCCTTGGTAAGACATATAAGCACAGTCCTCTTTATCAACACTTCCAAAAATGTCATCTTCAGATTGTGTTTCAATGATCAATTTTTCAACAGCCTCTCTCAAAGACAGTTGCTTACTAGTCTGCCTTCCCTCAGATCTCTTTGGCCTTTTAATTGCCCCGGATTCTGTTAATGATGGAGCTCCTCTTTTGCTAGCTGCATTGGGGGATTCACGATCACTTGAGCTCGTATCGCGAGCCCTGTCTACATCATCAAATGATTCTGATGGATCGATAGAAGGGTAAAATGTGCTGGCTAGAGGATTCCCATCCAGAAACTCTACCATGTAAGGTAGCATTGCTCTCCCCCAATCATCAGTACACTTCTGAAGGCCTACATAATACTTTTCTAGGATGAGCTTATGATTTGCCAACATGTAATCCCTGGTCTGCCCATCTAGACCCTTTAGTAGAATTATTTCCTTTGAGCTTAAGCCTAGCTCTTTCGGGAATAATTTGGAGCTGACATCTGGGAATAAAAATTCCAGTGGTAAATTGCTTCCTTCAGTTGGTATCTCCATGATCAGATAAAGATTAGACTTGTTGTTTTTGATTTTCGGTTTTGTTCCTCTCGCGATGTGTGAAGTGACATGTCTGTACATATATATATATATATATATATATATATATATATATATATATATATATATATATATATATATATATATATATATATATATATATATATATATATATATATATATATATATATATATATATATATATATATATATATATATATATATATATATATATATATATATATATATATATATATATATATATATATATATATATATATATATATATATATATATATATATATATATATATATATATATATATATATATATATATATATATATATATATATATATATATATATATATATATATATATATATATATATATATATATATATATATATATATATATATATATATATATATATATATATATATATATATATATATATATATATATATATATATATATGTATGTATGTATGTATGTATGTATGTATGTATATATATATATATATATATATATATATATATATATATATATATATATATATATATATATATATATATATATATATATATATATATATATGAAGCCCATAATATATAAACAGGGAACAAATTGAATTCTGCCTGAGATTACTGGTGAGACTTGGGCTTGCATAAATTACGTCTGACTCTCCTAGCGAGATAAAAACTTCAATATATTTTCAACTTCAGTCAACCTAGGATTTATTTCAGTTTTTCAATATATGGTAGGCCCATAATGTATAATTTACTCAATGTTATCTCACAAACCTATCATGACGAATAAATTTGAATTTTGAAAGGCTAGTTATAAAAAGCTAAATAAATCGGAAAAAACTCGTAGTCCAGTCTTGACATTTATGAGTTTTGCACCGTGGACAGCTTGACTACCTACAGAAGTAGGCCCACACATTTTACTAGCTCTATAGATTAGTGAACATTTTGTTAAATTTTCCCCCATGTGTGTACAATAGAACCTCCCTCTTTGCAGATAGTAAGTTTCTCTTGAGTACATTTATTATCTTAGGCCCGGTATTACCACGGCCAGGTAGTATTTATCTGACAGTTGGTGAAAACAAATTGCATGGGTAACCATGGTGATAACAAGTTTGAAGTGTCAGATAAAGGCTAACTGGACTTGGTAATACCAGGCCTTAGTCAGTTTTATTTTTTGATCCCCTGATGTTGAATAGTTTTTTATTGAGTTTTTTGCAATTTGATTTGTTTTAGTAGCTGGTCCCCTGAAAAATGTACTGAAGGGGTTCCACAGTGTATATATATATATATATATATATATATATATATATATATATATATATATATATTCTATATTTTATTCTATATTTTATTCTTTTTTTGAAAAGAATTCATGTTCAGTTTTGTAATGATAAGTTGAAAGCTGTGAATCAAGACATACCGGTAAATACTGATCTTGCATGTTTCCTAGTCTATTGAAATAACATAATAATTCTCTGTATGTAAGTTTTACTTTTCATTTTACGATTTCCATGGTTTATTACTGTTCCCAATTTAACATCTCACAATTGACCACTAGTGATAGGCATGGCTAATCGCCAGGACCCTTACCTAATAAACCACTCGAGATTTTGTGTTAGAGCTAGCTAGCTCCAAGAGGCTAGGACTTTGATTGGTTAATGTTCACTAAAAAAGCTACCAACAATGACAAAATATTGGAAAAACAAATCCACGGTCTCTTGGACTGAATGAGTTCATCACATTTCGAAGCCCACCTCATAAGCAGGGCTAGGATTTTGTGCTAACAACAATGGAAATACACAGAGATCAGACAGTTGCCATGGCAGGTAGCTCTCCTAGTGAATATTAACCAATCAAAGTCCTAGCCTCTTGGAGCTAGCTAGCACTAGCACGAGATTTATTAGGTAAGGGTCCAGGCCACCTGGATCTATACTTCATGTGGGCATTTAGAGATACTCTTGATAGGTGAATGTGAAATTTCACACATAACAAAGCCCATTTGATTGGATGTTCTGTTTTGTGACGTTTGTGGGCGGGTCAATCACTAGTCGTCGATTGGGTCCAATATTTTGCAACTGTAACCTGATGCAATTATAGAATATTTGGGTCTAAGTATATGAATATGGTCAAAGGGAACCTGGCTGTAATTCTGGGTTTATGACCACTAGAGCCAGCTAGCACAGCTTGGCATCTACTTTTGCTCCCTGCACCCACTCAGTGTGGTGATAAATATCATAAGTTGCAATATCGAGTATATAAGGTACACATGCTTGTTCATGTAGCTTGAATTTCAATGTTCATTTGATGGTTACAAGGTAGCAGTTTTATATCCACCTTGATGCTTTCAGTGTAGTCTTGAATATCAGATACTCATATGAAAATGAAATTTACAATGTGTGTTGACAATATAATAGCATTAACCACAATTCTATTACTAGACACATCCGGACAAGAAATGTCCGAAAACGGTCTTCTTGATTATAATTTGTCATTAAAATTTGCATTAAAGAATCTTGAAATTCGATGTTGCTCTGATATTTGACGTCATCAAGTGGGTGATTGTGGTTAATGCTATTGGTAGTATAATATAGTAGTTGACTATAATTATATATAACTAGGCTGCTCTGAAGTCAATGTTCAAGTCAATTTAATTAAAAGTACTTAGATTGATCTAAAGAATGTTTTTAAAAACTTTTGTATCATTGTATTATGCTGAGGCCATAGGAGGAATCAAATAACGAAAAGGCTCTAATTGATAAAATGTTTGTCTTTTATATAAATAGGCTACTGGTTGATTATAACAAGTTGCATTATATTTATTAGGTGGGCCTTCTATAATGATTGGTGTGAATTTTTGGGGAATCTAAAAGTGAAATTATTATTTGAATTAAATATGAAGATAAGTGTAAAATTAGTATGTTGCCCTAGATATGAATATTACAGTATAGCAGCCAGTATGTAAATTCACTTTTTAAAACTGCACTGACTGATGCTTATTACTTAACTTTGATCTGTTGTGAATGGTGCTTTAAATATTTTTATTGAGGTTATTGTAATTCTATATCAGATTACGTCAAGTATTGTCTCAGGTACTTCATGTGAGAAAGCTTTAGTATATATTTGGCATACGTGTACAATCGTCGTGAATCTACATTTCATTTGTCAACGTAAAAATGCTCAAACATAACGTTGGGAATGACCAGGAGAAAATCCTGAAATGTGACATACATTCTAGACTAGTTATCACTACAATCAACCTATAATGTGACAGTAAAACCCCAATTATATGTATTTTTAAATTTATATAAAATTTGAAATATTATATTCAAATGTTCAATGTTTGTGAATTTGCATAGACAACATTACTAGTATTATAGATACCATTTAATATTGTTGTATTATTATTATTTAGAGGTGAACGATTATCAAAACCGCACTAACTGAAGAATGCTAGCTCACTTGCTATATTCTACTCATATTGCAATTGTGGAGTAATTAAAGTGTCAGTATCTTGCTGCCTGCATGAAATGCAGTGCCAGCTACACACTGTATCATATCAATCCAAGTGACAAAAAGAAAAGGCCTAGTACTGTATTATGCAATTATAATAGGACCATGCATGTTACTTATGGTACTGAATGTTGGACAGCATGGTACTTAATGCTAATTGTGATGTTGTGGAAGTGTGTACAAGCAGATGTCTAAAGCCTAGAGGTTATTGACTGGACTGAATGTTCACTCTAGTTAATACCATCAAAGGCCAATTGTGAACTCAAATCAGCTTTACATGTGATGTGTGCTTATTCTGTTTATATGCTAATATAGTTAAATATAGATACCATATGGACCGAACCAGACAACGATGATGTTAATCTCTGATGAGTGCTGATGTAAATGTTAATTAAAATAATTATTGTGTATTTTTTTATTTATTTATTGTATAAACACAGACAATTCTTGACTTTATTTAGGACACAAAATGCTACAATAGCCAATTAACAAAAATATTATTACTTGAATGTATTAATTTCATAGCTTGAATAAAGTGATTTTAAAAAGAAAGTTGGTAGTGAAACATTTTATAAAACTGCTTAAATTGAGTAATCTTAACCCTAAAATTTTCCCTTCTACTTTGAATAAGGTTACCAAAATTAATAGTCACCGACGTCTGGTTTTACACATAACTATGACTATTACATCAATATCCATGAATTTTAAATTCAATTTTTAATAAAAACAAATCTAGTGTTTTCCCTGGAATTTTGATGAGCGTAGTGAAGAGTTCCATTCCACTTGGCAAAAAAAATCGGGCTTGTTTTTATGTTCTTTTTTGTGCGCAGCATAGGGCTACAGGTCAGACAAAGAAAGTTTTGTAGTTGAAAGATTTTCTCGACATGACTCACTATAATCGATTCCTATTGTTTTTGACGCTTTTATCGGAAAAAAATCGGAAATTTGTGTAAATCTACATAAGAAAAGAGCATTGAGTTGAATTTACAACTTCATCTAATTGGAATGAAATGTTCACAGAATTGTATTGAGTTGTTTGTTGGGGATGATCAACTAGTTGGGCTGTAAGAGGAAAGCTGTCTCAAATGTGTGCATTTGACTAGACCAAGACTTATTGAGGGTTGCATTTGGGAGTCATTCCCTTACAATTCCCCTGTCAAGATGGTTCCATTTCATAATCACTGCCCATTTGAGCTTACTGATCACTGCTCTACCTAGTGTACAATTTGAATCTTTGCGTCATACCTACCTCAAACCACGATGTAGTGACACCAACCTATTTTATCATAATATAAAGAAGGTGCTCAACTCACATACTAATAACATGGAAGGCATTTAAGGTTTCTTGCGGTCAGTTCAGAGCCAAAGGTCCCGATTGCCTGTCACGATTTAGCGGATCCTCTTGTGAACTAGATGTAGACTAGGGTGGCTACGGTACTGGTAGAATTATTGATCTCACAAAATCTATCATTTTCGTAAAAAACGAATGCAACTACTGCACTAACATTGAAATTCTACTGAGTCGAGTACAGCATTGCTGAGTATTGTTGTTTTATATAGTTTGATATATATTTCTTTTGTTCATAAAAGTGATAGTTGCGCTACAGGCAATCGGGACCCTGGACTCGGGAACTGACTCTGTGGAAATATTTCACTTTCAAGACCCGAGTTGAGTCACCTTCTTTATATTATGATAAAATAGGTTGGTATCACTACATTGGCATCCAAGATGTAGTGGATATTGATGATATACTCAATACAATACACTCAATGGCACAAGATGTGTATCAAACACAATGTATCAAATAGAAATAGTGATGTCTCAAATACATTCAAGTATTGAGGCTCCCAAGTACATTTCATATGAATGTCACTCATCTTACAACATTCTAGTAATACTAGTACGTAGTTGGAATCATTTAAAATGATCAACGTTTCAATCTGGTCAGCCAGCCGAGTACAAGATATGGCACAAGAAAGTTAGATATAGGAATACAATTTCTTTTTATTGTCAACTACCATAATTATGTATTGTATTGAGATACTGGAAAGAAATTATAATATGCAAAGCCAGGTAATGAAATGAATGAATACCATCGTTATATATTATCATTTTCCAAACTCGTTAGATTTTAATCGGTTTCACTACACAACTATATCATGGAACTACATTCATTCATGTTTGGTACACTTAAAAAACATTTGTTTCATACGACCACATATACAAGAGGGTAATATTAGCATGCATCAGTTGGCCTTACAATTCAGACTTTGTTCAGAATGTGACCAAGTTGGCACTGGCATGCTCCAAGCACATTCTGAACCCTCACCAGATTGTTTCTTGTCAAGTAAACTGATCGTAATATACAAAGCCTAATTTTTACTTGCAGTTCATCATCAATGGAAGTTCTATTAGTTCTATAAGTAATACATTTGGCGAATTGGTTACAGAGAACGGACCATATTGAATTATGATTTCTTTATACGGTAGTGAAAACAAAAATGATTTCTTGATTTCTCCGAGCTAGGCCTTAAAAAAAAGTCGTACAAAAGAGTGCTTGAAAAAATCCTATACTTTGCTATAGCTTACTGACTGTCTCCAATCTTATAATCAGAAGTTCACAACACCCAATATAAGAACCCCCCCCCCCCCCCCCCCTCCTCCCACACACGCACACAAACGATATGAAAGCAAAATTGTCATACCAGTATGCTCATGTAGCCACATCAATTTGTTTTTCAACAAATGTAATTTTCCTTGAAAATCTGAAGTTGATGAAACAACACAACTGTCTCAATTAAATTAGAATTTTCAACCTTGGTCGGACCTTGAGTACCAAAACAAAATTAATGCGACAGTCTGTCATGGTTATTGAAAAATGATAATTTAGACGTGTTCATTTTGCAAACCAGTATAAAGTCGAGTGAAGCTACTTCACTTCAATACATTCAACTTATGAACAGTTCTACACACATTATTGCCTCACAGTGTAGCCTATATTGACAAATCAATGCATTTGTACTTTTTAGTCTAGGCGGCAACAGAAAAGCGATACCAGTAATAACTAATAATGTGCTAACGATATCACATTTGATTTTCCAAATATGGTAGAGCCTGTTTCTGCCAATGTTTTTATTGTGGCAAGTTGAATGAGATAGGTATCTAGTAATCTAGTACCAACCAACCTGATCATCAACATCAAACTGAGGTTTACAATTTTAAAGATTGTTCTGAAGGTGTGGCAATCATGTTGAACGATCAGTACATGGACATAATAATATCATAATTGAAGCACTCATTAGTCATTCCTCATTATTCATTAATATTCAACTAAAATAAACAAAGATATGGAGATTGAGCTATAGTAAAACTTGATACAGCCTAGTATCCCAATAAATTACTTGAATAGGACCATCTTTACATTATCTCCCTCATCCCCAACAAAACCACAAGCCATCTATGCATTTCAAATCTTTGCAAAAGCCAAAAACCCTATTGAAATGAAAAAAAAAGCCTAATATAAGACACCATAATTACTCTACGATCTGACAAAACTCATGCAAAAGCACGTCAAAAATTATGGACATCTAACGCTGATGTAAGTATCAAACTGTAGAGTTAAGGTATCGAAATCATTGAGTTTCGAAATGGAACACCAACATCAACTAGCAATATCAAAAAGGTCAAACAAGTCCAACATTTCATAACATCACAATTTTGATTAAAGATTAATCTGATGAAAATACATATCCTTACTTGCTTTAGCTTCACTGTACACTTGTCTATCTATACAATTTACATATGAAAAAAGTTTTATAATCTAATATCTAATTCGCAATATAGAAAATTAATTGAGGTTCACACTATACATAAAGTAATTCATATCTAGAGGTCTAAACTTGGATTGTTAAATTCAACTATGTCGTCATGTTAGTATATTATTAACAATGACATATATAGTATTTGTAAGAAAGCACCGAGTGATTTAACATAGAATGTTCAAACAATGTACAGTATAGACAACAGTTTATCTTTCAATCAAAACACTTGTAGGTTTATTAGCAGTAAAAGATGGACAAATTCGGAAGTCTGCGACACGATTATTATTTTGCTAATTCTTATATCACCTGTACTGCTAAATAACTGATACTGATACAATTACATTTTACAACTAAATTTTCATAAGAGATCAGACCAATAAATCACAATCTTTGCTGGACTATGAAAACTATCAAAACGAGTTATTTTTTCATAAATTAGTAGGGCATTCCATATAAGAAGAATTATCCACACAAATTGACAAGACTCAAATAATTTACTTACGGGCATCATAGGTTCGTTAAAATAATCGTAAAAACTTATGAGTTCGGAATTGGTCCATGTCTCAAATACAGAATTAATATTGAAAAACCAAAATGTGTTATTTTAAAAGAAAGACACTTCATTTTCTGCTGCCAATATTATTCCAGCTCTGTCCACTCTAGAGCCTACGATACCGCTAGATGATATCACTCGCATTATTACTTATTAGCATCAACAATCTCGTCAATCTGCAATATGGTAAACACAATCACTGGTGGTGTGTCGCAGCAATGAAGTTACACCAACTGTTTTATGCAAGGTCGAACTTGGAGTCGACTATTCAGTATTTATTGGGCCAGTTCAAATTAATTCACAAGGTAAGCTCTTGTATCTTGAAACCTATGCATAAACAGCCAAAAATCACGTCTCAAAGGAAAATAATAATCGTGTTCACAGCTACAGAATACCAATCGAGTTTCAAAATATTATTGTACTCGGCACACTTTTGGAGATTCACGTCACTCGAATCACATCACACGTGACATTATATATGTCCACAGAGTTTCCACATTTAGTGTTTATATTTCTCAATCACTCAAGTCTTATAAAGTTGTTGCATTCATTTTTGCCAGCCTCCACGCAGAAATGCGTTCTTTCAAGTCCTCGGCTGCAACAGAAACAAACAATTGAAACTATTAGTAGAAAATGGGTGAAAAAATTATAGACAAGCTACTAAATATTATGCCTACTAAAATTATACTAAAATGATTAGGCCTACTAAAATCTAGAAAATCTGCAGCACAAATGTTCTTCTTGTTTAATGTTGCTGCTGGTCTACAGACGACCTGCACCAACTTAAACTACATACACTGATTATGTGCGGAGTGAAAAAAGCAATAGAATTAGGTATTTCTTGAAAAAGAAGCCCCCTCCAAAAAAACGAAAAAGTGAAAAAGCCTCTCGTGTTGATTGCTTCGGCTGTAACCATACCTACAGCTTGTTGAAGTTTCAAGTCATTAATGATACCAGCAAATCTCAAAGCAATTTTTTTTTATTTCAACATCAACCTCACATGATTGTCTCGAACTTATATATTCATAACTTCTGACCACTTGTCATGTTACAGTTGTTTAGGTTCATAATCAGAGGTTGAAGTAGTGGATTGTTCCAATATTCAGCTAAAAAACTAGCTTTACTTTTTAGTAGGAATGTCGGCAGATATCTGGGTGGGTTCAATTGCAAGCAAAACCCGAGTTCAAACAATTACCCGCCGGATAATCAATGTTTCTTTACTGGTCTTTATTTTCCTGTGTAGATACACACACAATGCTCATCGCAACCAAGCGCAGCTGTCTAGATGCTATTGTGGCATTATTTTAAAATGTGGTTTCAACATTAGTTTATTATGCTGTCATTGTTGAAAAGGGAATATTATTTATTGAAATCACATTTGGCTTCGAACAATGAAAAGCAAACATCATTGCCTTTTTGAAGTAATTACTTTTCATTGCCATAAAGAAATGCGGTCACGCACTCGACTCCCCATATCAGCTTTCACTGGCCGGGCCCATGTGTGTCTGTGCGATTGCAACATTCTCATCAGATCCAAGCCTTGAGGTTAGAGGTCCTACTGCTCTGTAGAGTGGTGATTGGATTGAGGAAAA
Organism: Brachyptera risi; assembly: GCA_964007535.1. Lineage (NCBI taxonomy): Eukaryota > Metazoa > Arthropoda > Insecta > Plecoptera > Taeniopterygidae > Brachyptera > Brachyptera risi. The sequence goes on from OZ023328.1 coordinate 44,465,837, forward strand.
TAATGCATTTTTTTTACGAATATTGGCGATTTCTTGTTTTTTCTAGGGGGGGGGGGGGGACTCGGCAGGAGTCAGGTAATGAAGACGAGTACCTGGTAGGAAAAATTCTACCTGCCGACATCCTTTTTAAACAATCTTAACGGTTGAATTATCACCTTAGCTTTACAAAAGGCTGCTAGTTAGTAGTTAGCTTACTGGTACCTAAATTAGCAAGCATTTAAAAATAGATGGGTGAAAAACTTTAGTAATTTGGCCGCCATTTTATTGGTTACAAATTTCCATAATTGCTAGGAAGATATCATTTTACACCATCACCACCAACTTGAGAATTGCACACTGCTAGTCAACTGATGCTGTACCAACTGTACTAGACTCGACCGCCACAAAATGATGATGACTTGTTCATTGCACTTCAAACAAATGAACAGCATGAAGACTCCAAGCAACTGAAGAGCTGCGGTTTGAATTACCTCGAGCCCATTTGTGAAGCATACAATTGGTGGCTTACCTGGCTCAAGCATCTCTTCGGACAGAGGCTGACGACTGAAGGGGTCCGTCGAAGAGTTGAGCAAATGTCTAAGGATGATGGATCGGTCCATTATCATTCCTGAGGGAAGTGTGACTGGGTCTTCCATCAGAGTATCCATCAAGGGATCTAAAGATGAGAAATCATTTTTTAATTATGTGCTGTACAATTAATCATGTAGGCCTGCAATTGAATAGTAAAATACAAACAATTTACACTATATGCAATACATACATTTTTATATCTAGTATTGAATTTGATCGAATCATTCTCAATCTGATGAATGACGGTTTACCGTATACTTTCTATATATGCCTACAATTAGCTGAAATATTACATTTAAAAAACTGAACAGTGAACAACATTGAAATGGAAATCCTATTGAACTTGGTCTTGAATAAGACATCAATAACAGTCTTTAATATTATATTAATTGGGTGAAAGGGAAAGAAAGAACAGCAGCTTACCAAGATTTATGAGTAGAGAAAAGGCCTACTCATAGTGGAGAGCCCGATGATAGAACTAATAGAGATGAAAGATACACGAGGTCTCGACGTTTCAACTATTGCCTTGGTCCACACTAAGTCTTTTGACAGTAATATTCAAGACTTGGTGTGTATAGGAAAAAAGCCTGAGGCTGAATATATGAATTGGGTGAAAGGGAAAGAAAGAACAGCAGCTTACCGAGATTTATGAGTAGAGAAAAGGCCTACTCATGGTGGAGAGCCCGATGATAGAACACAAAGAGATGAAAGATACACGAGGTCTCGACGTTTCGGCTATTGCCTTGGCCACAGTACCAAGGCAATAGCCGAAACGTCGAAACCTCATTTAACTTTCATCTCTATGTGTTCTATCAACGGGCTCTCCACTATGAGTAGGCCTTTTCTCTACTCATAAATCTCGGTAAGCTGCTGTTCTTTCTTTCCCTTTCACCCAATTCATATATTCAGCCTCAGGCTTTTTTCCTATACACACCAAGTCTTGAATATTACTGTCAAAAGACTTAGTGTGGACCAAGGCAATAGTCGAAACGTCGGAATTTCATGTGTAGGCCTACTTTTAATTTCATCTCTGTGTTCTATCTACAGGCTCTCCACTATGGATAGGCCTTTCTCTACTCATAAATCTCGGTAAGCTGCTGTTCTTTCTTTCCCTTTCACCCAACTCATATAGTCTTGAATATTAGTCCTAAAATATGAAATTTAAATAAGTATAGTCTTGAGTCAAGCTACAGTAGAACTTCTTTAGTGAGTTTCTCTCTAGTAGTTCATTTTTCACCTTAGTTTTATTTTTTGATCCCATCTATATGGTCCCACATGCTGAATAGTTTCTTTAGTAAGTTTTCACTCAAGTAAGTTTTTTTGGTCTGGTCCCCTGAAAAATGTACTAAAGAGGTTCCACTGTATTTAGAATGACTATGAAATAGCCAATACATAATCTAGGTCCTACATCGATTGAAACAGATTCAATAATAAAACTCCATATCTGTAAATATGCGTCCGCCTGACCTTTGAACTCATCAGGCGCGTCGCTGAAGTCCACCTCCTTCTTGATATTCTGTATTGCTATGTCGCTGGCTTTGGCAACAAGGCCTCGGAACAGCTCGATCTCGTGCGCAGTCTTGATCGATGCTCGCTCCATGCGATTGGCGGCGTCGTCAAACAACTCGCGTTTGAACGAGCGCTGCGCATAAGGACAACAATCAATACAGCAGAACTGATTTTAGGCAATCAACTACAATATTTATACATAAGAAACAAGTATTTCGACACGTTTATGGATGATAACTGGTCGATATCGATACATAGAGACATGTAAAAATATCAATTGCTATAAAAGCAACAAAATATGAAAGTGCTTTGAAACATATTTTTGAAATGTAATTTATAACTATTTAGTATTTTATTTTATCTATCACAAATGTATTTTATTATTGTATCATCAAACTCATGTCTGCAGTCATTCTGTACATTGATGCAATTTGAACTAGGATGAGACTAACAAAGTTCATCTTTTGAATTATTTTTAGTACTAAAAAGTAAAAATGAAAAAGTTCCACATTTAGAGTAAAAAGTCGAATTATTGAATGAAAACCACAAAATTTTCGAAAATATGTCCAGTACAACTCACAAAAATACCCTAAGAGAAAAAAATTGTGAACATTTTCAGCACATTAAATTTTTTCATTAATAATTTGAAATTTTTTTCATCAAATATTTGAAAATATTTTCAACAAAAATTTGAAAATATTTTCGACAAGAATGTTTCATTTGAAACATCATTAATATGGAGAAAAGTTGACAAAATGCTCGTCCGAATAGCGAGTATGTTATAGGCCTCTTTCTACGGTTTGTACCACGAGACCCTAATTTACCTACCGCACAATCATTTTAAATTTTTGGCAAAACAATCATTATGGATGAAATAAACATTAATTACACTAGTCAAGTCAACGTTAGCGATCATCGATCAATCTTACTGACCTCATCGCCAGCAAGTGCTGCTGCGAAACTGTCACAGTCTAAATGTAGGTAGATGTCAGCTAGTTGGCCGAGCAGCCTCCTAGGCTCCCAGCCATACTTTTCGGGCGTTTGAACCTTCAGATTCTTACCTGGAACACAAATAGCAATCGGTGAGTGCTGTTAGATGACCTTGCATATAACTGCATATTTCGTCACAGTGAATAGAGATGTTAATCAATGTAGGCCTACGTAATATTGCCATTCTTGTTAAAGTAACAAATTAATTGTGTTTGTCCATCACAAACTGAGAAGACACAATCGAAATGAGAATCGAATGAGTTCACAGTCACAATCGGGACAGAAAAGCAGGAAATGAAAGGGATGATGTAAGAACACGAAACGAGGCTTTCTGATTTTGTTTTCAAAATTACCTGAGCAATTTTGGCGGGTACCCAGTTCCTTATTTGTTACCCGAAGGCGTAACTACTTTTCACCCATGTTCCCCGACTATATTTCAGCCAGTATTGTCTTGCGCGCGAGAGAAAGTTTTGCCATGAGTTGAAACGTCATGTGAATAACCATAAAACCATCTCAACAATTGTACATCATCGTGTGTTCTCTGTCAGCAGTCGATTCACGATCGTCATTTGGCCTGCTTTTATTGGCCTCAAGGCCGGTGGAACACGCACAAAAGAGAACAAAAAGACCCAATTTGAACTGAATGAGAGTCTTTGCATTCGCTCCAGCTCATCTAATTATGAATTTATAATCCAACATACAATGTATAATATAATATTGAAGATGAAAATTGATCAATTTGATAAATTTTTTGAACTCACTTTAAAAGTATAACTAGGCCTACTACTTTTATCAAGCTAATGGAGTTGTACAATTTCACAAAATTGAGAATTTGATGAAATAAAATGTATTAATAAAAGACATGAAAGTTACCTTTCCTGTACTACAAGTGATGCACCACGATGTACCATGCATGACGAGAAAGCCTACTCACATTTCGGTCCGCACAGTTGCTGCAAGTTGAAGTTCAACATGGCCGACAAGCGGTCGACTAATTCTGGTCGCAGGAACGGCTCTTTGATGTCGACCGTCAAGTAGTGGAACATGTCTACAGTTTCCCTCGCTAATGTCAAATACGATCTGAAAAACAGAACAAATATTGTAGAAGACAAAATTTACAACATAAATAATCACCTTATTTAAATAGAAAATACAGCGAAAGCCAATCGCTTTTCAGGGGACCTGAAAAAACATGCGTGCAGGAAAACAATCCAGTTAAGGAAAATTTAACATTGGTTCCATATATGGCAGTAGGGCAGGGGAAAATCATTAAATGAATGATACTAAGTAAGAAATCAATGGAGCTTTCACACAGAGGTTCACCGTATATAATTCTCACGTTGATGCCCTTCAAATGTTCATTCACAACTAAAATCAGGACTAAACTATACGAGCAAGGTGAGGCCGGCTGACGACATTTACGTTCGCGTTTACAAATACAGGGACAGTAAGGACAAACAACAGTAAGGAATTGGTCATAAAGACAATGACTGCAAGCCCAAAACTTTGCTCGTCATTTTATAGCAAACGGTAAGTGCTGATCAACTGGATTGCAAACTGAAAAGTAACTGATCATTTGTATGAGCTGCTGCTATGAACAAGTTGTTTCTTACCACTCAATTGATTGTTGTGAAAGCAAAGTTATTCGGCCGTAACTAACCTGCACTGTCGCTCGTCAGCTTGTAGTTGTCGCTGTCTCGCTTGTTGTTGGTCAGTCGCTGTCTTACGCCACGTTTCCTTGTCGGCCACTAGTTCCTGCACTTCATGGATACGCTGTAACATTCAACAGACTCATTATGCACCGACTTGGACCTAGCTATCCGTCCTGTATCTAGCTCAAAGCTTTTCCAGCAGAAGCTAGATTAATGTATAGCTGGCTTTCCATGAATGCGATTTGCGTTTCGCTTTCGCAAGGCGGTGGAATTGAGGCGAGCTCAACAATAAAAAATCGCCCAACTCTCGTCACTGATTTGTCGTTTATCATCGTGGTGGCTTAGAAAACCGCTAAGCGCTTAGCAACACTTAGTAAATTTGCTAAGGAATTCATTAAGGATTTCATGCATTCATGGAAGGCCAGCCTAATGGCAAGCATATAAAAATGAATTTCAAAATTTATGTTTTGCAAAACAATTACATTACTGTAATGAAAAATCAATAACTCATAACTGCATGCACAAGAATACTCGAGTCCATATGTTTCAACTCACCTTTAGTGATTCTAAGCTCTCGTCGAGTAGAAAAGTCGTGTCGTTCATCAGCATGTTGACGAACTTGACAAACTGAGTACCAGATCTGAATAAAAGAAAATACCATAATTATTTTTTATTACCGGTACCAACACAGGCTACCAATGTTTCCAACAATTATAAACAATTCTGTCACATGACCTAGGCTTCTCATAATTTAATTACATGAATTCAACTACATTTAAATAAGTCATGGATCATAATAAGAAATGTTTTTAAAGAAAGCTCCAGATCAACGGCTTATACCCTCACGACAACAGAATCGCTCAACACTATATTCTTAACGCTACAGTACATGGAAAATGGTATCATTATATGAAGCTACAACTCAATCACAAGTCTCAACTCCCAAGTCTCCCACGTACTTAGATTCATTGACAATTGCCTGGCGATGCACGGGACTGTCCCACATGCCTTTCAGGATCAAGCTGATGTGGTAGCGGATTGTGAACTTGTCGTAGAACTCGGAACTTGAACCAGTTGTTTCAACGTCTGAAAGAAACCAAATGTTATTCACAAAGCTTCAAACATTTGAACATGTGACTTGTATATGCGAATGCGAGTATAGTAGAACCTCGTTAGTGCGCCTCTCTCTAGGCCTAGTATTGTTCCAATACAAAAGAAATTCCACCAGGCCTGTATATAGCGGGAAGAGGAATTAAGATCTGATTAAACTAGATTTGAAACAGAAAAGTTGAAGAAGTTTTGACAGATTGATGAACTTCAAATAACTCTCGTCAGGTCTACCTACAGAAATACAGAAAAGGTTATCTTGTTTGCTAATGATACATTCAAGTTTAGTCAAGTAATGCTCTTATCCGTTAAAATAGTACAGTCCTCTAGATGAGGCAACATTAATATCCGCCAAAGGTGAAGGAGTAAACCACCAGTGTGCAAGTGGTGAAGGATGTAGGGACGGTCGATCGGAACCTTCTCCTTTCAGGTACAGAACTACGGCAAGTCGTCACGGTGAGCTACCTGTGTAGAACTTCATGAGGCACGAAGGCAGGTGCATTTCCGCGATCGGATGCGCCATGAACCTCAGGTGGAGCTGCTCGGTGCGGGCCTGGATGATCGGGTTGACGACGAACAGCACCTCGATGATCTTGGCTATCAGGTACGGGTTCTTGATGCACTGCGGCGAGCAGACGGCCACCAGCAGCCACGTGATGAGCGAGTCTTCCATGTTGTCTGCCACCACGCCGGGACTGAATCTGTTTTCGACGGAATCAAACGTCAAATCAGTCACCGAAGATGGCAAATTTTGTTTGAAGGAAGAAAATCGGAAGTTGTATATAGATTAAGTAGGGTTTCACAGATGTTAAACGCCTATGTTGAAATATCTGCGCCCATTTATGAACTTTTTTTTTTTATATTGGGTTTTAACAATGCACTATAATAATAACTAAGATCTATTGGCGTTGAATGAATGATTGATGATGAGATGATGGAATGATGAGATGAAGGTTTCTTAGGTAGTGGGAAGGATAGTGGGAAGGAAGCGGTCGTGGCCTATATTGTGGGAACCATCCCGGCATTAGACTAGACTTCAGAGGGAAACCACGAAAAACCCCTGTAAAGATGGACGGTGGCGGGGACCGAACCGAATCCAAAATTCCCCTTCACCTCCCGGATCACATGAAGCTAGTGCGTTAACCACTCAGCTACATGTGCCGGTTAACATTTATAAGGTTTACTAATAGCGATTGAGCTACAGAGAATGCCAATATTATTTCATCTCATCTGAAATACGCTATGCTACTATCAGCTTGCTGAGCTTCATTTCCCTTTCTCTCTCTAGCCACTTCATCATTCTCGAATGTACCATGCCGCCACGAGAGAACTAGGGCAAGGGTTTAGCGAGGGAAAATGTCTTGGGTAGCAAACTACGTCATGGTAAGGTCGAAACGGAAACCGTGAGGAGTGAGGAACAAATTGTATTACATTTACTTGCTTGCATAGCTTGGCAGAGATGAATTAATCAGATATATTTATGTCTCTGTCGCACTATATCTCTGTCTCACGCTCTAATTTCTCGACCGTAGATAATTCCACCTAAGTGTTGGATCTTTATCGAACTGATTACTATATGGTTTGCACTCACTGCAGGGTGAACAGCAGAAACTCGGCAATGTCCTCGATGTACCACTCGGGCAACGCAGCGAAGGCGTGAGGAATCTCGGACGGCAACGGAAGGGTCGGGTGTGTTCGATTATTCAGCGGTTGTTTCACCTGGAAACAATACGATATGAAACATATTCAACGCAATCGTTCAATGAGCACTCAATGAGCAGGATTAGCATGTAACATACAGAGAATTAAATGTAAATGCAGAAGATTGGATAGATATGTGGACTTCAAGTGTGCATGTATTGGTAGGCCTACTAGGGTTACCAGCTGATATTCGATATATCAAAATAGTTCGATACTGGTAGTGGTACTGGTATTCCTGCATTTTATGTGGAACTCGAAATTGTTTTTAGTATCGAAGTATCGTTATAATCGATTGGCCTATGTATTTTCAATTTGAACGTCTACTATATTATATTGGAAGAGTATTTTTACATTTTGTGTATGCAATTGAAAATCATTAGACCTACAAGTTACTTTCTACATTTTTTACATCCTTACATTTTTACATTGGTTCTACTACAAAATGAAATTATGTGAGACCAGGAAACAACAATATATTCGATTATCAATTATTTCACATTGATTATCGAATCTCATCTGAAACAATCAATATTTTTCTATTCAATAATCAATTCAAAGGCAATGATTATCGATCAAGAAAACTGGCTATTATAAACACGCCCACTGTTTCAAGTTTGAAAACACCCATCACAAACCCATTTTCCGGAAGATCAACCCTCGCTCTTACCAGCACGTTGAGCAGGAACTCGGCCACGCTCGTGTAGAACTGAAGCGAGCGCCTCAGCAGAGCGTCGTGCAGCAGTCCCGCGTCAGCGCACGCTTTACTCCGGTTCAGCTTCTTGATCTGCGCCTTCCACCGTTTCACCAGCTCCTTGTTGCGGCCGGCGTAGTGCACGTCGCGCCACTGCGGCTCCGTCGCTTGCATCTCGTTAACCTGGCGTATTACAAACAAACATCAATTAGCACTATTTAGCATGAGTCAATGATTTCAATGTTAATGAATATGGTTAATCCAAATTCCAGCTAAACCGTAATTCAAACTGATATTTCGACAATTCAATTGCTTTAGCACTGTTTTCGGATTGGATAATTCGAAATAGTTTGAGTGAATTCTTTGAATTGATCATTACCTTCCAAATTTCCATCCTTTTTATTTGACGCGTAACAATAGGCCAGAGCCAGCTCAGCTGGTTTCGGCTTATTGTTGTATGTTTGCTGCTTTGGATGCGTCATCCGAGTGCCCTTGACTTCTGACCTTGATGAGATCTATGTCAAGTTAAGAACACTCGTTCGTCAGACTCGGGATTGAAAAGCACCATTTTGTGTGTTGTCGAAGCTAGCCGAGTACACGTACACAGTTTCTTAAACGTATGGCTTTGCTTTCCCTCACGCACAATACGTAATTGCTTCAATTCTAGTCGAGAAGTGTGATTTTTTTTTTTGATTTTTTTTGGATAACTCATTGTTTTATAAACCGAGATCCTTTTTTGGGGGTCCCTTGTATTTCGGATGTCACTGTAGTTGACACAAATATTCTGTAAACTTGTTTTCATACTAGGCTTAGGCCTATATCTAGACGAATTTTGCTGATTTCATTTAAATTCAGATTTCTGTCTACTTTTTACAATTCTTGAACTGTGCTTTATAAGAAAAGGCAATAAATCTGAATCCAAAATACAAATCTTTTTGCGATATAGTATGTCTCCTCTCGATCGCTCCTGGCTAGTACCAGCAACTCACCAGTTTCTGTAAGTCCCTGAGAGCCCTGAGTCGGCGCTGGTACTTCTGGCAGACTGGCAGCAGCGCAAGATGGTGACAGTGTAGTGTTAGGAACCAGCACTGGGTGGGAAACTTGGGCTCTCTCCAATGGTGGCTTGCAGCAGCATCTAGAAAAAAAAGTTTTCTGTATGGTGTGGTACCATAGAATATTGGTTGCTATTTGCTAAGCACTTGATTCTGAACAGAACCAATTCTATATCATTTGATCACATTTCAAACAAGGAACTAATTTTCATAGCTTTTTAGCAATCCGAGAAATTCTCAACAGAACTAGGCTTATTTGAAATTAACAAAATGATTACAATACGAAAATTAATATGAGATGAAAATAAACACTATAGGCCTTACTCAGTCATAAGTCATAACTCACAGTAAACCATCTTCAATCAATTATCAAATCAATATTATTAATACAGTGAAATCTCTATGCATCGTTCCCAGATCCATCGTTTTTCTGCTTGTACCATTCAATTTTTCTAACTCAACTCCCATATAATCAATGTTGAATTTTCCTGGATGGATCGTTTTCCTGCATGGATAGTTTCATTTTCCTCGTCCCTTGAAAAACGATGGATAGAGGTTTCACTACATACCCATGCCATAATCTATGAGAATACCCATTTAGGAGAGCCCATTATCGAATCAACGCTATACCAATATATATATTCAACGCTACCCAACCCTAAGGACGATACGCAAATCGACTTACTGAGTTCATCGAGCCAATCGGCCGCCTCCTGAGAGGTGAACTTGAGCCGCGTGTCGTTCTTGATGTCGAGCATGCACGCGGGGTGGAACGGGTAGACGACATCGACCTTGTCCAGCTTGATCTTGACGGCCAGCAGCTGCATGACGGACAGCAGGTTGAGCATGAAGCCGTCGCCGGCCAGCGACCGCTCGTCCACCTGGATCTGAGCGCGCTTCTCGTTGGTGCGCAGCAGCGTCGCCAGGTACGACAGGGCCGTCTCGCGCGAGCTGCTGTTCACCAGGATATCGTAGAACACTTTGTGGAGGAGCGTCTGCAAGCAAAACGGGTTTTTTTTTAGGATAGGTGACGTGCGTGAATTTTTCGTTTTGTTTCAATGTAAATTAAATAAATGATATTTTCAATAGATTCAATGATATACAGTGAAACCTCTATGCATCGTTTTTCAAGGGACCAGGAAAATAAAACTATCCATGCAGGAAAACGATCCATCCAGGAAAATTTAACAATTTTTGATTAAATGGGAGTGGGGTGAGAAAAGATGTATGATAAAAGCAGGAAAACGATGGATCCAGGAACGATTCATAGAGGTTGCACTGTATTAAATACCGTTCAGTGTTGGTTAATCTTACCCGTGAATTCTCCAGCTCCTGTTGCAGGGTCTGATTGAGAGACTTGTCGGCGACCGGATTACCCGAGAAGAACTTGTCGGCCACTTTCGGCTCGTCCTCGGCGAAAACCGACACGGACAGAAACGGGCCCAGGAACGACGTACGAGCCAACTCACGGCCCACCGCTGGGGTCACCGTGTCCGGCAGGAACTGGGCCTGCGGTCAGGGAGGCAAGTACACTAATTACTAGGGGTGTGCGAATCCATGTTTTTCGGATCAAATCCGAATCCACTTTCAGATTCGGTCCAACATAGAAGATTCGAAAATTTTGAACCAAAAACGTGGCAACATTGCATTCTCCATTCTCAAGAACAATTGCTGTAATGGTTCAACTTGAGCTGCACAAAATGTCTATGCAGGGGTAATTATGAGAATGCTGAGATAAGATTTTCACTTCCTGAATCAAGTGAAACTTGATCAGCGGTGTCGTTGGTGTCATTATTACGCTTCACAATGCATGTTAAAAAGATTTGGGTTCGGATTCGGTAATTATGATGATTGATGAAGATTCGGTTTGAAATGAAAAAGATTGATTCGCACACCCCAACTAATTACATTATGTACATTTGCATATTGGGCTTTTACTAGGCTACTTCAAGATGAATTTAAAATTCAATCAATTCTAGAGCCAATTGTACCAATTGATGAATAAATATTAATTACTTTTAAAATTATTACCGTAGTAAAGGTGAGAAAATAACATGAATGTAACCAAGGGTGATAACAAGTTAATTCACTAGTTTCTGCTTAATTCACCACCAAGTTGATACCACCAGCTCCTATTGTCATGATCTTTATACAGTAGAACGTCGTTTATACGACTTTCAGGGGGCTGAGAAAAAAAATCGTATAAATGGATAAACGTATAAATGATTTATTAATGAATCTGGGTTCAAACATTTACCCACTGCATAATCAATGTTTTTTTTTTGGTCTTTATTTTCGTGTGTATGATGTTTTTGGTCTGGTCTGTAAGTAAAGACGCGTCACAGCTCTCCCCTCCGCCCCCTCACCAACCCTCAAGCCACTACAGCATGCCATTATGTCCTTGACAGCTCTCAGATGACATGTGCTTTGTGAGAGAAAGACGCAGACATTTACCAATGCTCATAGCAACCAATTAACACTGTCCAGACGACTCCTAGTGTGGCATTTACTTCAAATGTTTGACATGACATTGACAGAATTACATTTTTTTGTTTTTCTGTCCTGTTAGAAAGGGAATATTATTGAAATGACATTTGACTTCAAATAATGAAAAGCGAGCATCATTGCCTTTTTAAAATACTTCGATTTTGAAATCACTTTTTGTTGACATGAAAGAAATGGGCTCCTGCACACGCCTTGCATACCCCCTCCCCCCCCCCCTCCCCCCCTCCCACACATTATCAGCTGTCACTGGCTGGGCAAATATGTGCCAGTGTGATTGCAACATTCTTGGCAGTGTGCTTCCAAACCTTGAGGTTGGAGGTCCTGTTGGTCTAAAGAGTGATGATTGGTTTAGGAAAATGATGCGTCTCTTCATGAATATAAGTGATTTAGGACTAGACAATATCTATAAATATTTTTGGGGGTGGGAAAAACCTGGGTAGGAGTGAAGAAGTCATGATAAGGTGGTATTTTTACTAGGGAAAACAGGTGTGCTCACGCATGTGTTGTTTACGTTTTGGGGTTTTTACGACTTTATGATGAACACCTGACTGGAATTATTGAAAATGTTGGAAGGAGACAAGAAATTCAGTTGTATATACGAAAAGTCGTGAATAAATGAGTTGTATAATAGAAGAAATTTAACATGTAGTCTTATGGAGAATGGTTGGGACCACCTGGAAAAGTCGTATAAATGTAAAAATCGTATAAATGAGAATCGTATAACTGACGTTCTACTGTATTCTATTTTTTAGATTTTCTGTTCTCTTCCTTCTTCAATAAATACTTCTTGTTTTTCTGATTTTTTCAGAAAGTTTCAATTCTTTTCCAAGTGGAGACTTGTTTTTTTTTTTGACTATCCAATTTTAGTTCAATATTCAAGCCATTTTAGAGGAAATTATTTTCATCTATAGGCCAGTCTCGACGCTTATGTAACAATGTGACACTTGCCTGGTGCGTGAGGAGCGTTCCGACTGGCCTTAGGTTACCCGACGGACCACAACGTATCTCGATCAACTCGCTCAGAGCTTGCAACGGCTGACGATGAGTGTTGCCAACTATCGAAGACGACTGCATTGAGGAAAATAGGCCTTGCAGCAAAGGACTGAACACCTGAGAGACAATAAAACAATAATTTAAAATCAAGTAAAATGATTAGTGATTGCTCTCTTGAGGGGATTGCTCTCTTGCCCTCAGATGTACGTAAATCAACAAAATTACGTCATAATATTGAGAAATCATTGATGTCCCTGAACTACTGTTCAAGATAATCAAGTTCAAAGATCTAAAATTTAGTATACCCTCATATACAAGATCATGAATAGAATAAGCCTATAGGTACTGTATATTATCCACTTTTGGATTTGTAATTTTTGTGCAAGTAGGCCCTAACATTTTATAGGAAATTGATAAATCAATACATAGATCAAATACAAAAATAAATTAGAAACAAAACCACTCTGTACATTTATAGAAGTTGCGAGAAAAAATATAGTAAAAAATGTTGATTATGAGCTAGAACGTGATCCAAATCAGCAAGTAATTCTTTTTTCATTTGTAAATTGACCACTAGTGATAGGCGTGGCTAAATGCCAGGCCACCTGGATCTATACTTCATGTGGGCATTTAGAGATACTCTGATAGGTAAATGTCAAATTTCCCACATAACAAAGCCCATTTGATTGGATGTTTTGTTTTGTGACGTTTGTGGGCGGGTCAATCACTAGTCGCCAATTATCTACTTCTAAAATCTTTTCTTTCATTCATATGAGTTATCAAGGTATTTCATAGCATTTCACATATAATTTTCATCAATTCAATACAGAATTAATTTTCTCAAATTATTCGAGTCAAGTAGTTTGATCAGAAGAGCCTGTTTACACAAAAACGCTTCTTCTTTCGTGCAGCCTAGCTGAATCGAGTCAAGATGACGCGAGCTCTCACCTTGCACAGAGTCTCCTGGTTCTGTTGCGTGCGCGCCACCAGCTCGGGCAGGAAGCCGCGGGGCAGAGTCTGGTTCATGACGGGCGTGAGCAGCGGAGAGACCTGATCCTGGCGTCCGTCTGACAGCGCCCCCTGCAGGACTAGTGCGGCGTGAGTCACGCACTGGGTGCGGATGTCAGCCAGCACGTCGCTCAGAGGAGGGATGCTGCTCCTCTGAAACACACACACATACGCACGTGTTGAAACAGAAAAATGACAAGCATTTATGATTATTGATTGATTGTTTGCTTGACGCCTCCAACAGTTGGATATTTAGGGGCACAAACAAACAGGTGATGAGTGTATGACGTAACATAGAAAAACTTGCACTTTATGTGGGACACAAACCCACACCCGAATTAACGTAAATTTATAACGCAGAGAGTTAGCTAATTGAGCCAGACGGTGGCTAGCTTCCGTGTGTTGTTTTGTGACACAACAATGCATCAAAATGTTCATTTTTTCTGGTTCACACTTTACATCGAGTAATCTACCAACATGACAAAGCTATGATAGAGTATAAAATATTACTTTTGGATGGTTCCTCTCCTCGGTGGCCACCCTCGAGTAGCACTCTGCCAGGTAGACGAGCGCCCTGGACTGAGAAGTGAGGGGCATGTCCTGGCCGAAGGAGGCTCCGGACTCCGAGTGGCTGAGGCCGGATGACGTGGACGGCGTGGCGACGGGACTGCCGGAGGGCGGAGTCAGGCCAGGGCTATCGCTGTCGGCCGCGGACCGTGCCCACACGGCCGACGACATATACTGCAGAGGGTTCTCGCCGCGGCCAAACTGGGACACCACTTCCATCATCGCCTGGCTCACCAGATCCTGGAAACAAAACGGTTATGAACCAATAAGAAAACAAAGAGAAAAGAAATCGTTTCTTCCATGACTCACGTAGGAATGAATGGGTGGAAAAGTGCATCAACGTTGGAGTTATTTCAATGTGAATTATTGGATATTGAATATCCATGCATGATTTGCAGTATGTTTATAAAATCAATGACAGGGCCAAATTGTGTTTGGTCACCCTTCTCAGGTTTTTGAGGTTTTTCATAATGGTCAGAGATGGGTAGGGTAAGGTTTGTGTGTAATGGACATCAAAACTGTATCTTCCAAGTTCAACCCCTAACCCTAACCATCACCTAACATAACCTTAAAACAGATCGGCACAGCTGATTATATATTTACCCAGTTTGATTATAACATTCATCATTTTGGTGAAGAATCGGTCCCAACTCGACTCGTGAACCTTATTCAGACTCAACAAGAACTGACTAAAAGCATGAGCTTGCATAGCCTTTAGTATTGATATTACTTTTTTTTAAATCGTCTCTCAATGCTCTCTCAAACATGCCACGGTAACTAAGTAATGTATTCACCTGGGACTCGAGCGTGGTACCCTCGTGCGTCGAGTCGTTGAACGAAGAGGCGGTCTCCGGCAGGAAGATGGTCCCCTCGCTCTGCTCCTGCCACGCGACGCACAGCACTCGCGACACGACCGCCTGCACCTGCTCCTCGCTCACCTCCGTGCACGACGACGAGGTGCGCTGACGCGGACCGGTCGCCTCCTTGCGATCCGCCTCCTGGCACTCCTCCACTTCCATGTTCTCGATACCTGCAAACAGACAAACACGGTGAAACAGTACACGAAGCAAGTTTCGATGGCTCATCTCGGAAACTGTAGTTCAGCATAATTAATAACAAACGAATGATTACAGTATAGTAAAATCTCTATCTAGAGTATTTCAAGCTACCCGGAAAAGGACATCAACGCAGGAAGTTGATCTACGTCGAAAAATGTATTCAACATTGGTGATGGGAGTATCATGGTAAAAAATCAATAACAGAAGCAGGAACGGGAACGATTCATCAAGGTTTCAATGTAAATCTAATTGAATATTTTCTAAAATGTTAGTTATTTCATATTCATATTTGTGAATATCCCAATAAGGGCCAAGCTTCCATGAATTAAGATGCCAATGCTTCCTCGACGCGGACTCTACAGACCCAGCTCAAGCGTTATAAGCTACCGCAAAGTTGTGAAACTAGATAGAATCAAATGTGGCGTAATCAGGAAAATGTCTGATGTAGAAACTGCATGCTTTCATGAAAATAAAATTTCTCTACCTGAGTCGACATCTAAAAGTGCCATGTTTGCACACTTTTCACTTTGAACGTCGTCCACTTCCATCTGAGATGATGTGTCGGTGCTTGTCTGCGATTCACTCTTCCGTCCAGCGCCTAGCAATGGAGTTGAACTTGGAGTACCATTGGTGCCAGACAAGGAGGACGTGCTAGCACTGGCACCTAATATTTAACAAATGTTAATACCGGTAGTACAAATTTACCGTAAACAAAAATTGAAAATACTCAGCAGTGAAAATTACATCAATTATTCTGTTGTTCAGAGTTAATTTCAATGTGAAACAGTATACAGGTTTCAACCTACAATAAATGCCAAGAGTTGTTCAAGGTAAATTATGAGTCTTGGACGTCTGTCACAATAATATACAAGCTCTTTAAACTGTTCACTAATAGCAATATATTAAAAACTTGAACCAACTATGTACCAGTAGTTTAAACTTGGTTTAATAACAGTGCCAATATAAAAACTGAATACTGGTATAAATAATACGAAATTTTACTTTACAAATATGTAGGCCCTATTATTTATATTTCAATGTTGGCCTATTGATTGTTCACATTAGAACCTGTCTATCAAGAAATCTATTTGATGGAAAAAGAAATTACAAGTGCGGATTATGGAAAATATTTTATAGAGTTGCCTTAACTGTGCCTTATGTGCTGGTTTCACCACCGATTCCATCTGAAGAATTGAGTCGGTGAGAAAATAATTTTGGCATTCCAGCTGATCAACAAATTCAAACTCAGTTTTGAGATGAACCAGCCCCAAGAGAAACTTGAAAAAATTATAAAAGCGTGGGCAAGCCAAATTAGCTAATAGGCCCATCATGTATGTACCAGTATATATTAATAAATTAGTTGTTTTCTCAACTACTTTTAAATTCTATTAATACCTAGGCCTAGATCATGGATTGACGATGGGCCTGGAGTAGATGGCGACGTAGGTGCCACGTTAGTTGGAGACGATGGAGCCAACATTTGTCCTGAGAGCGACACATTTGGGCTACTGTTGCCGCTTGTATCAAGAGCTGCTAAACGAGCAAGTCGACGCCGACGAATCTGAGGAGAATATTATAAGTACAGTATCAGTAATATTATTAATTTATTATCATAGGATCTACGTAGCAAGCAAATAACTGACTGGATCGTGACTAGGTACAAGGCATAGCTAAAACTTCTATGTTTCACAGCGACATAATAATAATGCTACCTTCAATCGCACGCGGAACAAATCAAACGATTCATAAATTAATAGCTAGGCTTATAGCCCCTGATTATTATTATTAGCACCTAAGAGCAATCTGGGTTGTCAACTGTAGGCATACTAGTTATCAAGATCATGATTCTAATGTACACAAAAAGTCTTATAATTCTTAATACAATCAATTTTATAATAAATTAGTTTAATTAATTATTTTTATTAATGAAAAGTAATCAACTACCGGTATTTTAATATGTATAATTTTGTGGTGGTAAGATCACCCTTGTGGTGCTTCATTCAAACGAATCCAACTTGTCATCCTAAGCAATGGTGACCATTTTTTAAGAAAGAAAGAATGAATGAATGAATATTAGGGTTTTAAGGCGCATCGACAGCGAGAAGAAAGAAAATCCAGAACAATGCTTAGAAGTTCAGAAGCAGAAATCATTACACTTGTAGCCTTTTAGTTGTGCTTTGGGTAGTTTTTCAGTAGGGCCTACTATAAAAACACGAATACGTAGATCTTTTCTATTTAGTAATTGCATGGGCCTACTGCCTACGGCTTTATGTAATGTTACAATCTCAATGCCGTAGGCCTACATAGAATAGAGCCCATAGAAGTTATTGATATAAAGTAGGCCCAAATTATTTGAAGTAAAATTGAGAAAGTGATTCAACAAACATTGCAGCCTTTTCAAGTAGCATACCGCAAAACATTTTGCAAATTATAGTTCTTAAAACTAAATTTCTTGTTTTCATGATTATACGTTTAAAATACTTGCTCATACTATAGGCATAGGCCTACTGAGTAGGGCCTACAACGCAGAAAAGACAAGACGGAGAAATCAAGTGTGCACACAGCAAGGTAGCTGAGTGGCATCTATACTGAGTATGAATCCTTAATACTTTATCTATAGATGCTACTGGGATGTCATGAAACACAGACAAAAAAAATCTTTGCTCACCATAGGCATAGGCCTACTAGAAACTTTTGTGAAATCTACAATGACTCAGAAGTTGAATTACAATTCAATTTAAATAGAATTTATTTGAAATGTTAATGTTTAATAATCATACGGTAGTTGAATAAATAAATATTCAATTGTAAGCTGTATACGTGTTTACAATTACGGACGAGTTCTCATTTTTCTATTTTTGAGACTAGGCCTAGGCCTAATCACTTTGAAAATTTAACCACAAGAGTAGAAAAGGTATTTCCTGTTTTTTCCCATATAGTATAGTAGAATGCCTAGGCCATTCTAGGCCTAGACTAGATCTGCTGACTAGGGGTCTAGGCTAGCCTACCCCTACTAGGCCTAGGCCTACCTAGGCCTACCCCTAGACATAAGCCTAGCATATTTTGGCCTAGGCTGGGCCATTGACCCTCATTCTTTCAATTCTCAGGGGCACAGTTTCGTGCGTAGTAGAAAGCCAAATCAGGTCACATTTGTTTACTGTTGATCATCTCTTTGTTTCCCAAGTTCCCTAAAGGCCTAGGCCTATGCCTAGGTAGGCCTAGGCCTATGCCTAGGTAGGCCTAGGCCTACATCATTCCATTAGAAAGCTAAAATCAAGAATCGTCAGTCATTCTTACCTCTTCCTGGCTTAACTCGCTCATTCTAAAGCGAGAATATATATTTAATTTGTAATTGGATGATAGCACAAAAGTTTCTAAGAGCTTGATATGTAAGCTAAATATAAACGTATAAAAGAGGTAGAGTCAACTAATTTCCAAAAGCTTTCTTTACGTCAAGCAAGTCACTGCTCACTAGTTATGTTATCGTGAATAATGTGACGTCACGACGTCTCCCAGCTGGTAATGACGCAGGGGTCAAAACACTTCTGTGACTTTGCTTCCGATTTTGGTATTATCTTTGCAATTTGCTTTGCTTCTTTGACAAAATGGCGCTTATTAAGTTTTAGTTCAAATCGCGTTGAATAATTTTAATTATTCTTATGAAGGGAGAAGAAATAATTATAATTATCCAGCTTCATAATAAATCCATACATTTGCGTAGTATTAAAATTTTTTGACATATCTTCAAAATGTTCCAGAACCTGACGAAATATATATTAGTTTCGAGGCCCTTATATTTTGAGGTTATGAATTGTAGACAGTTCAGTCGGGGATGTTTCTTTATTGAAATAAAGGGACAAGTAGAACGGAAAAGTGTTCAGAACTTCACTACGTTACCTGCAGAAGCTATACTTAGCACAGAAAACCGAATAAGATGCATCTCACGATTGCAAGAAATGAAACCTACTCGTATGCAACCCGGTGCAAATCCATCGAAGAAAGCTGCAGTACTCGTTCCTTTGTGTAAAATAAACCAAGAATTATCGTTATTGTATACATTAAGATCATCCGATCTCAAAAGTTATCGAGGTCAAGTGTCTTTCCCTGGTGGAATGTATGACAAAACGGACGCAAGTCTACAAGAAACGGCAATACGAGAAACAAATGAAGAACTTGGCATTTCCAAGAGTCAAATTGATATTTGGGGTCATGGAAGTGTTGTAGGTACAGTCAGTAAAGACATGTCCGTTACACCATACATCGGATATATTGGTGAAGTGGAACTTGATCAATTGAAGTTGAATCCAAAGGAAGTCGAGTCAGTATTTTCTATGCCATTGACTGCTTTGAGTGATCCTACAAACTTCAAATATACTCAGTATCGAAGCGGCTACATGTTACCTGTTTTCTTGGGCGGTGAGCATCGAGTATGGGGCATGACTGCAATAATAACACATATTGTTCTGGGTGCCCTTTTGCCTGGTGTATATAAAAATAAGTTACTGTATATCAAGTCTGTACGAGGAATCATTGGGGAGAAATCGTGAAAATAATCTGGAAAATTGAAATTGTCTTTTGTAAAGCTGTAATTTAATTACATGTAGGCCTAAGACTATGTTGGTAATGTAGTAGGCACATACTGTGATTGCTACATATTGAAACGGTTATTTCACTGTGACTTTTACCCGAATTGGTGTTTGTTTTTCTAGTTTTTAGTGTTTTTTGATACCTTGATTATATCTATAAGAAAAAGCCTGGGCACGGTGAGAATTGTTGTTTCATAGGTTTCAAACTCACTTTAATATGATGTTTTCTGGTTCAACATCTTCATTTTGACAGCTGTTACCAATTGAATTAACCACGTGCACGCTATGGTACACTTTTTGTTTTTAAAATTACAGTATATATATAAAGGCTGTTGGTCGCAGGTTATGGGTGCGGTAATTTTTTTTTTATAACCTCATAGAAAGTGTTTTTGTGCACATCCATGTTGTGGTAGGCCTGCAGTTTTTCCAAGTTGACTGACATTGTGCTGTGGTTTTGACACATATGTCACATTTGAATTAGTTTTTCAACTTATGAGTAATTTAATTCTTATCGTGCCCTGGCTTTTTCTAATAGATTCATTTAAGATCTATCAAAAAACACCAAATTTCTCCCAAAAAATTAAAATTAGTTGTAGTAAAGGTCACAGTAAATTTACTAATGAAACTATCACAAAAAGGGTGAACATCCATTCTTACCATCAATAGTTTTAGGACCAGTGGAGGCCTACCAGTACTTTGGGCCTATGCATATAATTATGTTGATGTAGATCATTGCTTCTCAATATGAAGCTCTTTTAATTCTGTTTTACCATTGAATGTGTAACACTACAAACTCACACTCCTACCACACACAATTTTAACTGTGGACTGCTTGTGGAAGATCAGTAACAAAAAAAGTGGGACCAGCGTATGAAGAGCAATGAGATGCTTCAAGAGCAGATTCACTTATAACACATGGTGAATGTGCAGGACTTTCAATACTGGTATATAATTTTATGCGCTTAGACAAAATTCAATTTCTCTCTCTAAAATATCTATGGGTACATTCAGTAAAAGTAAGCAGTATTGCCATTGCAAGAAATTATCAGTTTTGGTAGTGGATTTACAAGTTTTCTATTTAGCCTAATGTATGTCAAACGATGGTTTGGTTGTAAAAAATAATTACCCTATATAATTTGGGCTTCTTTGGTTATTTTTATGAATGTTTGAATATTTATATGCACTGTTGGAAAAACACATATGCCTATTATTAATAACAAAAGTTCAAAATATGGGCATACCACAGGGTGAGAATTACCGACTCGAATGATGCCCTGAATAATGTGAATGTTTAATTAATCATTTAGCAACCAATTATCCAGGAGAATATATTACCGTATTGTGTTTGTGAATATATCGACTCTTACATTGTGCTATCGATAGCTTATTTTCTCATCGACGTGTATTATATTCAAATGTTATATTTGTTACGTGTTATTGGTCTAGACATTTTATTTGCCTGCAGGGTACCAGTTAACTATGTGTTTGCTTGCCATTGGAATCATAAAATCATTAGATTACGGTAATTGTAATCATATATTTTATGTATAATGTTGGTATTGGCCGACCCTATTCCCATGGACGTTCATGCAGGTCGTCCTACAGCAACCAAAACTACTATTCATGAAACCGTTTGTGCTGGCAAGACTAACATACGATACATTATTCCCACAAACCGTTCGTGCCAACAAGACTCATTATAACTATTTCCCACGAACTATGGTTCGAGTCGTCGCAACAGCTGACACGCGCTGCCTCATCTAATCCTATGAATGGGCTCACGTAGTTCATTTGATCGCATGCAGAGGACTGTGGCAGTCTGGTTTTGCTAGCTGCAGGGGAAGTCAAAACGAGATGAACAATCTGTTTTTTGAACCCCAAAACTTTACTGCGGTACCGTTACCGTGATGTGCAAGAAGCGGTAGAGAGCCAGAAGAATGAGGTGTTGTCAAGACAGGAGGAAGCAAATATTGAAAGATCAATTGGATTATATACAAATAATTTTAAAAAAGATGGCTCTACAATAGATCAGTTATGCTCACTGCATATTCACCATAATAATGTTTCTGTGGTCTAACTCTAATATAAAAAAATAACTTTATCCCAATGCTCAAGACACTATTTAAATGGCAAAGAGCCAAATACTATATGTACCATCAACTTGAGTGAACTTGAACTTTACGTACCATTCAACCATCTAACTTGTTGTTGCGCATAAACTAAATAAACTTGAATACACCTAAACTACCGGTAACCTAAATAATGGAAACAATGAAAAATAAAATTAAGAAATAACCAAAACCCTAACCTAAATAATATAACGTGACCAATCTAACCTCTCTAACACTTATCAGATAGGGGTGTATATATTATTTATATAGCCACTCAACATTTAAATAGTTCCTTCATTTCCAAAAAAATATCTCTGAGTGGAGATTGAACTCTCGACTGCCATTTCAAATAGATAGGTGTCTAAAATATTATTTTACTGCATGAATGATCTTGTATCAATTGCTTATGAATAAATTGCAATAAATAATTAATGAACCAGTATTTTATATAAACAAGCACTGCATAACTCATGGGGGGTCGTCTATATTGTTTTCGTTAGTCCTACGAATATCGCATTCCAGAGTCCTGTGCCCTCTCTGGGCTATCAAATGAACTACGTTCTACCCGGGAGAGTATTTCTTAAGCTCATTCGTGGCTGGATAAAAGTGGCCGCGAGAGTCTGCTATTGCCACAACCCAAACGACGGTTCCTGGGTTGTGGGAATAGACACTTCATTTGATATCAGCAAATGGATGAAACTTCTACATAACTTTTATATCATAAATGATTTAATCAAAAGTAAACAGCTACGGTATTAGACATGCAGTGAATGCAATTATTTTTTTAAAACTCACTTGAATAACCACTCAAGAGATTGCTTGGATGTTCAAATTGTCTTACCTGCATTGCCAAGGCACTCGAGTGTAGAGCCTGTGGGACAATTATTTTTATTCATTTTTACTTCAAGCTCTCGTAAACGATCGTCATTTGTTGGCAAAAATAGCAACATTGAAAACTTCAACATATTCCTATCGAGATCTGATCAACGTCTAGACAATACGGGCAACTTATTGTCACCGTCAGAGATAGAAAGTATCGGAAATACATGTATTCGATATCAGGGACCCAAACCTTTTGTTTTTTTGGTTCTGGGTTGGTGTTTCACCTACTGTATAAAAAAATTGGTGTTCCGATTTCGTTATTGGTCCAAATCAGTATTCAGGTTGCGGTTCTTATAGGTTCGAGTTACAAAGTAGGCTCCTACCAATTTTATAACTACTATTTATAACTGCATAGAAACGTTATCAAACTAAATAAATTTTAATGTTCCGGTCCAGGTTCTAATTGGATAAGCGAAGACTCCATCTTACCGTACTAGAAAAAGACGACTTTTTTTTCACGCTTTACAGGTCAAACGGAAGCACAAAAATTTTTGAAACTAGGTGACACAGTGTCATCATCTAGTTCACAAACTGTATAGTTTTGAAGTGCAACAGGTTGCACTTTTTTTGATAAAAATCATTTCAAAATGTTTAAAAATCCCATTATGAATAATCCTGGGAAGAAAACTTGGAAAAAATATTTTTTAACTAATATTAATTAATAATGATTAATTTATCAATTAATTATTAATTAATAATTTTATTAATCAATTATTTAATTAATAATTAATATTTTTTTAATGAATTCAAATTTTCACGGAGCTTAAAGATTAATACCAGTAATAAAAATGGTACACACCATTTCAAAGTTCTACATGAATTGGATTTGGATATGAGTTGTTTTGTAGGAAATATTTATAATTTTGTTTTTTCAAAGCAATTGAAAACCTATTAGAAGAATATCAAGAGGCAAAACCAATTATATGTTTAAACGATTTAAAAAATGAGCAACAGGTAGAACGGGAAGGCCATGCATGAATGGTGTCAAAATCAAGGTGTGTCAAGACATTATAGCTTCCATCACATATTTTTACATCAAAAGGTCTATATCGCACCTCTTACCACGCCTATGCTGCGTTCTCCTTGGTAAAATTAATTCGAACTGTTCGGTTCCAGAAAAAATACTGGTTCCTTTGAATTCTGATTCCTGTTTGATGTACGTATTTTCGATACATTAGCATGCTATGTTTTGTAAAGTGTATTTCAAATACGTTATTTCTGATGTATTTTTTATTTTCAAAATACAAAATACTTTCTACACTTACCGCTCAAGTGAGCTCCGTTTGGTCTGTTATAGATAGACCTATACGTTGGTGAATTGAGTTACCTGAACTCAATCATTAAAGATGGTAATTTTATTGTAATTATTATGACAAATGAATTCAATGATGAACCTACTGCAGTCTACTTCTAATAAATGTCATTCTGTTCATTTTAAAACTTGATACAGCATTTTTGACAGAGTATGCCTCTTGAGAAAACATTTTTAAATGTATTTTTATTTTTGGCTTACTGTAGGCTTATTTAAAATATGTATTATTGAAGTGAACTGTTTCATGACAACTTGCAATCATACCAAAGAGTTGAAAACTATAATTACAAAAACTGGTTATTGTGATATTCATTTACGATACGTGTTTCGGTAACGAGTAATAATAATTTTAAGCAATCAGTTGATATTTCTATGTTATGAAACAAATTCAAATTTGTGTTCATTAGGTGGATGTGACAAGATATGATTTTTTATAAGGTGCAGGTTAGGCCCATACATATACCTATAATAATTTATAGGCCTAAACAATAGGTCAAGTGAGATGTATTTGAGATAAATTTTAGAATGCAATTTATTGGATGTAAACAATTACAAGGACAAAGACTTATTTTCCTATCACATATTATAACATTTGGAATGTTGAATTACCTAATCAAATTATAATTAAAATCACTTTATTGACAATGTTTCAGCCAAACATAGACTAGCAATAAAAATCTTTGTACAACTAATAATGTTGAAAAGTCAATGAAAGTGTACTGTTTCATTGCTCCATAATATAGAATGATCCATTCCTATTCCTTGTTTTAAGAAATAAGAACATTAGTATATCCTTTAATCCCCATTTATTGACTTAGTTGGTCAAGCATAAGCGTCTACACCATGTACTACGATTGAAAGTGACGTCAGTGAGGTGACTGTCTACAGGGTGTGATTCCGCAGAGCTTCCCATGTAGGGTTGGATAGCGGACCATTCTTGAAACCTCCTGTCGAGCCGTAGCTCGAGGAGGCAGGAGCAGCAGCAGCATTACTGAAATATAAAGAACAAGCAATCATGTATCTGTATATTCAAAAAAGTGCACTTATCTACATTATACTATTATTTAATTGGATGAGCAATGCGTAGACTCAATTCCACCGTACTAAAAAAAAAACGTTTTTTTGTTCGTTCGCGCTCCACAGGTCAAACAAAAATACAAATTCAGTTGAAACTTGGCATACACCCATGTCCTCATCTAATTCGATACTGTATAGTTTTGAGGCGCAATCAGTTGCACCACTTCTGAGAAAACTCATTTCAAAGTTTTTAAAAACCCTATGAGAATAACAGAATTCAAATTTTCTTCGAATTTCTGCTGTAGATTTTTTCTCTCTAAAACGACTGAACCGATGGATGTACATAACTATGGAATAATGTATATAATTGTGCTTAAATTCCATAAAAATTTGAATACATTCAAAGAAAATATTTTTTTCCAATTTTACTCCTCTGGGTAATTTATGTGGAAATTTTCCAAATTTTGAAATACTTTTTCTCGAAAGTGGTCCAATTGATTGCTTGTCAAACAGTATCAAATTAGATGATGACATGAGTGCAGGACAAGTTTCAACCAAATGTGTTCTTTTGTGTGAAAATAGAGGTAGGCCCTACCTCGTAAAATTGATTATTTAGTTTGCTCATTCAATAAAGAAGTAAAACTGAGTTGTTCTGAATCGTAATGATATGTATTTCAATCCCCGACGTTTCACCTAGGATCTTGTTTCTTCAGAGTCCAAATCTTAATATAATATGTATATATGTATGCCCATGTGTAAAACTTACCGCTGCTGCGCTCCCCCTTTAACGGTGACGTTTTCTCCCTCCGTGAAACTCTTCAGATTGTGGACTGAATAACGGTTGTACATTCCCCAGATGCTCTTCATTAGCTTGCTGCTGTAATTAGCGAGAGGATGATCCAAGTCTAGAAGAAGATAAATCATATTTAGCCCTGGACAAATGATGTGATTGTACAGCTGGAACCAAACGTGAATTTCTTGTTCTACCTGGCTGAACGAAGAAATCCTGTCATATTGCATAGGAATTGATATTTATCAGACGAACCGAAGACGTACTTTTACTTTTGATACTTTTTTTTTTAGTAGTATATATCTTTATTTAGCATTAGCTATAATTCATACATTACATCAGTCATTACAGTCATAACAAAATTATACCTAATTATCTACAGTCTATATTTAATTAATATTCATAATGTTAATTTTAATACACCTCTGGAATATCCCAGTAGTTCAATCTTTGTTCTCGTTTATTGGGAACCAGTTGCCCATCTCGTATCATTTTAGTACACTCTCTTCTAAATCCTTCAATTGTCCTTGCTTCTCTAATTTTTTCAGGTATTCTATTAAAAAATAGTTAAAATTCTATTAAAAAATTTTGGCTCTACACAATTCTGAAACCATCGATCATTCTGAACAACATTGCAATGCCTCGTGGTACTTGACCAATGAGTATGTCAACATAATTGATAAGCTATAACGGATATCATCTGGTTACTTGGGCCCTTCGTTTGACGAATATGCATAATATGGCGAAATTAAATTTCAAAAACTCAATGGAATGATTCTGACCAGAACTTTTTGAATACGTTATAATTTATTTCATTCATGGTTTTCATCGGAAACAATATAAACATGTATTCCCTGACGAGATGGTATTTTTCAGTGATAATAAATTACCTAATAATATCCATCCTATCAACATCACGTGCTGTACGTTTCAACAGAAAGTCATGTACTCATATTATATATATAATATATATAATTTAAACTTTATGTTTTGTTTGTATCACATTTTTCTGGAATAATATGTTTATTGCTGATGTATTAAATACTTGTAGAGTAGATATGGTTTTGTGATGCAATATTTAAAGATTAAAAACAGATCCAGAAGTTTTAAAATATTTAATATTATTTTATTATTTTTCATTATTTATTTTTTTATTATTTTCATTTTTTATTTTATTTTATATATATTTTTTTTTATTTGAATATTTTGTTGTTCCAACTTTAAAGCATGAAAAATTTGGTATATATAGACCTATATGTATGTATATATATATATATATATATATATATATATATATATATATATATATATATATATATATATATATATATATATATATATATATATATATATATATATATATATATATATATATATATATATATATATATATTTACATTTATGATTCTGATGAGTAATAAGAAAATTTCTTCAACCAACCGTTATAATATTATATTTATATGGATCAACACAAAATTTTATGTTATTTTTTTAATATTTTGATTGACCTAAATATTAGGATAATACGTAGTACCGTACTTAATACAAATAATGTTTGTAGAGCTGGAAAACTGATCATTATTCGATTACTGTAGCTTATTTTATCATTTGATTGTGTGTCGATCTTACCCATCTTGTTGACTTGGTACTTGTCAATGGGGGAAGACTTCTTGTAGCCATTGATCTGAGATACGGAGAGGTCCCAGGTTTGATGCTTGTCCATGTTCGTCTGGATCTTCCTAGTGGCGTAGGCTCCATGGGGCACTGACGACATTTTCTTGTTTTTATAGCAGTCTGAAAATTACATTTTTACAATCATTATCAGTTATTATAAAATTCCTTTGCCTGACCTAAAAAGAAAAATTGTAATTAAATTATAAATACTGGTTCTTGTGTACAAAACTTGTCCATGTAGCCAGATTCACTCAGACCCAGTACTGTCACTAAGAAGTCATAATACTATCCAGGAAAATGCTCTGTTTTAGCTAGAAAGCATGAAAACACTTTAAAAAAAGAATCTCGAAGCTATTTTACTTAAAATTGATGAAAATGTAGATGAATGATATTCTTGAATTCAGTAAAATAAAATAGAAAAATAAAAGGAAAAGCTTTTCCTTTTGTTTTTCTCTTTTTTTATGCTGAATTCGAGGATATCATTTGTCTATATTTTCATCAATTTTAAGTAAAATAGCTTCGAGATTCTTTTTTGATAGAATGTTTTCATGCTTTCTTGCAAAAAGAGCAAGAATCTCAGAAGAAGTAGAAAGTATGTACTTGAAAGTATGTACTACGTAGTAATTAAAAGAATATTCCAAGTACTATTTCTTTCTACTTCTTCTGAGATTCTTGCTATTTTTCAAAAATCGGTCGACCCGATTTGGGAAAAAAGTACGTAATTCACGTTTGGTATTCAATTAATGTTGTCTGATTATGTTGAAAGGGTTTAAAGTTGATCATGGTAGCACTCAAACAAACAAAATTGAAACAGCTGTTATATGTACTTTGTTATACCGGTATGCACTTTATATGACTCATAAGTGAGTCATAAATAGAAAAAGTTGATGATTAGAACTGAAAAACTATTCTTATAAATTACTTTCCTCCAAAGTCTAATTACTAATTAGACATCTAAGCTGTATTGATAGTTGTTTTCTCTCATTTCAACTATTATATCAACTATATTATGTATAATGGTACGTAAATTTGGGATTTTGGGATTTAAGGAGAGGAATTTATTATTATATTATATATTTTACTATAGGAACACAACCTACCCGCCGAAACATTTACCACTGTAATACTGTATTGTTTATGAACACTACTTTGTATATTCATGTTTTATTTATATTCGGTGAACGATGTACTTTATAACTAACAACATATTGGTCTATAACATGTATGCATAATAGGTATGTATTTGCATATCTACAAAGAAGTTGAGGACACTCTGTTCAAACAAATAGTAGTTCCTACTTATAAAACTATATTTGTGATAGCAACAGACTAATATTTCCCCTGATTTGGGTTTTACTTACATGTCACTCATAGTATATACTTGAATTTATAGGCTTGTCCTATTTGATTTTCCTGTACGACTATGTAACTCTAATTTGTTGGATGGTGTAAGCAAAAGCTGAGATACTATTTAATAAATGAGCATGAATTTATCTCCAATAGCATCAACTACAATTCTATTTTTAGACACATTCGGACAAGAAATCTCCGAAAAAGGTCTTCTTGATTATAATATGTCATTAAAATTTACATTATGAATCTCAAAATTCGATGTGACTGATATTTGACCGTCATGAAGTATGTAATCGTGGTTATAAGTACTATTTAATTTTATGATTGAACGTTTCTGTTATAATGTGTAAGTTTAAGGACAAGGTTAGATGGCAAAGGGATTGCAAGACCGAACCTTGCCCTTTTGATTGTGAGACATACAAAGACAAATACAGACATATCTAACTAGGTATCTAGTTCTATAGAGTTACACCCTAGTTTACTGGGTACTAGCATGCGCACAGGCTGCATACAAATAAATATAAATATATGTTATTTCATGATTTTTCATTTAATGTAATGATGATTAAAGTGTCCCTGTTGGTGAATGATAAGGAGATGATAGTAAGATGACATTGAAGATTATTTTATCAGGGACACTGGAAAGGAGGGTGTGATCTGCTTTCAAGGAACTTTTCCAGTATTCACTTCAACAACCCAGGGCAAAGGCAAAAAACCTCGGAGTCAGGATGATCAACTATGGCGGGAATAAAACCCCAGTCTGCTGAGTAACAGTTCAGCATGCTAAAGTCCTTGTCAGGGAGAGTTGATTCTGACGTCAGAGCTTTTTTCCCTTCAACGTTACCACCACTACCACTCCGTTTGGGGTGAGAGGATCGAAGCTCTCGACGGGACCGTGGCTGAAAGGGTCTATTACCTGCGTCGGAAGGAACAATAGAAATTGAATGACCATTATGGAAATAAATTAGAATCGTTGACGGAGAATTAAGATTGTTATATACCGAAGATATATTCGATTCTCTCACCCCAACGGAGTGGTAGTGGTGGTAATGTTGAGGGGAAAAAAGCTCTGACGTCAGACTCAACTCTCCCTGACAAGGACTTTAGCGACTGATACATCCATCTCAGCTCTCATTTCATACTAGGGAATTATATGATGGGTGGTAGGAAATTTGTTCAAATGCAAAACAATAAAAGTGGGAAATTATAATTCATTCATGGCACTAATCGATCTCATTCTTCAAGGAAGCAGGGGGGGGGGGAGGATAGATAAATGTGGTTTTAGTTGAATGTATATATATATATATCCACATATATGCATTCATGTCCAGACATAATAACAACAAAAAACTGAAATTACCATTCAAGAAAAAAAATGCACTCATTTCGACTTTCAGCACTAAAATACATTACTGATAGGCTACGTACCATATCATTGACACGAGACAACCAGCGATGTGGTTTTATCCATTGTTGCAAACAAAAATCCATTGTTGCAAATGTCATTATTGAGATTGACCTCATGGAGTGCTAAATGTGAAAATGATTAATAAAGAAAACCTGAGGGTGACATCACTTTGGCTTCGGTATCGGTAACTTCAGCCGCTAGGCGAAAGGGAGAAAACCAAAAACAAGTTAATGATACTGTACGAGGCGTACCTCTAGGCCTATATAGCCTCTCTATCCAGTCGACTTGATTGGTTTTCATTCTCCATTTACTTGTTAATTGCTCATCATGGAGGGAGGTGGTGAGAAGAGTTGAGATGGAAGAGGAAAAGGAGAAGGAAGAGCACAATCAGGCACAGGAGTAGAAGGTAAGCTTGGAATACCCAAGTCGACATGTTTGGCTCTAGTTATTATGCACTTTCCCAAGTTTGTTGGTAGAAAAATTTGGAAATGAAAAAAAATCTCGTATTGCTTGCTTTATTATTTACTTATTTATTTTATATCCCATGGCATTACTCATCAATCTGTTACCATCTTCACTATTATATTATGTATTGTACAAATGGAAAAGTGAACAACTTGAATGATTGATCATGCCTATACATAGGAAATTAAATTGAAAAAAATTCAAACTACGTGTGCTGATAGAGTTAATAGTAACACGCTCATTAGATTAATTAAAAATAATAATGAATAATATATATCACCGATAAGTTAATAAATAATAGTTAATTGACGGAAAAGTATGTATGCGTGCGTCATCAATGGCTGCTTATACAAACTCTTTATCAAATAATACTGTGTTAATTAGTCATCAAGGTACAAAAATACCAAATGCAAGAGTGATAACAAGTTAATTCAATAATTATTGCTTAATTCTGTAATTATCAGTTGGTACAACAGGCCCCCTAAGGCCAACACTTACAATAAAATGATCATTGTTGCATTCTAATCAGTAAAGGTCAAGACAGTTTTCATATGCTAAAGGTCGTTGTGAGCCAGTGCACAGTTCGGGTGAAATCAACTTCTAAGATAATGATTGAGATTAATTTATCCATTTCTTTCATTTATAATCAATTAATTATTATCAATTCACGTTGGTTCTAACAATCCCGATGATTGCCTCTACTCGTTTTAAACAACCCACATGTTACTCATTAGTATCAAAAATTATGTTTTTTCTTCCACATTCACATGTATTCAACTATTGTATCATTAACTCACTACGTATATATTGCATTATATAACATTTATCAAGTAATACAATCATCATGAGAATCTCTGCACCACTGAGAACAATGTACTGTATTTAACTGTGTCTCTAAGTGTGTAAATAAACTATTTCATTCTAAATATGACAATAAGTTTGATTACTTACCAGGGCACAAATCGTAAATCAAATCTTCTAAATCCCTTCGATTGCAATTGCGAAATTGAGCGGAGTATCCTTCTCCGTAATGACTAGATTCCACACGAGTCGTTTGTTCTAACACTAAAAGCATACGACTGATTAAAAAACACGGGGTTTGTTGAAATGCGAATAAAATCGCGTAGATTTGTCAAGACAAATCGCTCGTTGAACAGCAGAGACAGAGATCGTGTATAGTAACTTGAACAGGGTAGCACACATAGAACTAAATGCTCTATGACACCACTTCAACATGTACTGCCTTATATAACCTCGCCATGGCCTTGCTAACAGTGTTGCTCACAGGGTTGCCAGAGTTGGTAGTAACGTCACGTCTCGGAGTGTTATCAGCTAGGACAGTTCATCGTGTATCAGATCACGGGATATGTAGTATTGACCCGAGTGCACAAGATGGGGTCATCACGTATGCTAAAATGCACGTATTCTCGAGATGAGTTGATAGAATATGATCACCAGACCCTTGATACGCAAAAAAGTCTCATTTGGATGACTTAGAATCTATCCAGATGTATTTGAGAGAATATTTCATACAATTCACTTTGTACTCTCATTAATTTTTTCATTTTCAAATGCATAGAAAAAGAGCTGTAGCTGTCATTAACAATGTTATCTCACTCATTTGTATTCCAAGTACATTAGGTTATTTTGTTGAAGGATTGACGATTAAAAGGCCCAATAATGTAATAATTTCAGAAACTTTCAACTGATCTAGCAATTTATAGCAATTAATTACATAATATGAAGTGTTTCACCAAAATATTACTTATAATAAAGCAATGTGTATTGAAAAAAAAATTGGTTACAAAGTAATTCAACATTAAATATTACCGGTATTA
The DNA here is from genome assembly GCA_964007535.1 of Brachyptera risi. Lineage (NCBI taxonomy): Eukaryota > Metazoa > Arthropoda > Insecta > Plecoptera > Taeniopterygidae > Brachyptera > Brachyptera risi. The sequence goes on from OZ023328.1 coordinate 44,498,676, forward strand.
CAATATAATAACAATGGTACAATTTACAAATAACATTAGTGACTACTGGTTACACAATTATTAGAATATACGTACTTGATTTACCAAGCACAGTCAAATTTACAAAAGTAATAATAGAATCTTCTATCAAATAATACATGGCTATAAAAGCTGTTTACTACAGAATATATTATTTTGTTTATTTAATCTTACTGTTGGAATGAGTATAGGGCCTGAGCTTATTTTTAAGTGCTGATCTGAAGTTATGCACGAAAGTTCGTGCCACATAAGCTGGTGGACTTGTTTGTCTGGCTCTGAGAGTAGGCTTATAATGTATTGACCAACCAGAATTTTGGTACTTTTTGTGTATCCGCAACTTTTAATGCAATTTTGTATATTGTATTTTAAATGTTTTCAATATTTATTATATTCATGTGCCATTATTATTATTTGCACACTCACCCCGAACTGGTATTTTTATATTTCCAATATTAGTTTCTGATATTATTATGACATTGGTTTTAACGACCAGCCTGTATTACATACAGTGTATAATGGAATGTTTAAAAAAGCAATAAAAAATTATTCTATTTTAATCTACATCCATTCATCTATTGAAAATACCATAGCACGGTGAAATATTGTATAGGCCTTCAGATAATTATTTGTTTTAAAATTGAAATGTAGAAAACAGTTACTCGTGAATTTACATAAGCAAATATGCAGGCTATCAGTAAGTGATAAAATAATTGTATACAGACGTCATCAAGATCAGAAAAATTGTATCGTCAATCACTACGATGACACTACTAGATATCATGAATATGATATTTTAAAAAATATTAAAAAATGGATCCTGAAAACATATTGGTCAGTTTTCATTTTTCTCCTCCACAGTTTGAAATTACACGTGCACAGTTCGTTTGCACACAATGTCTTGACTGTGAAGACTTCCAAGCTGGTGACAGGAGGCTGTGAATGTCATGTAAACTGTCCCTTCGAACGACCAATAAAGCAATAAGAACTACTGCAAAGGACAAAAGATATTGAAGATATCATAGAAATTCACACGTCCAAGAGTTTACGTGACATACAAACATTCTATTGAAAATAAAATGATCAATTATCTCGGACTGAAACGAAATTTGATAAACATAATTGAATTATAATATTTGATTTTTTTGAAGCCCAGTGCATGCCTGAAGTCTCGTAGACATGAGATGTTTTTCTCTTTTCATAAATCTTTTGATAAAACCCAATCTGACTTCTTGTTTAACCTAATGCTCATGTCTGGCTCGCAGCACGATTCTCATTATCTTGAGCTGATGTTAGGCTACTCTGTGCCAATGGACTTTGCAGTTTCACTTGTAACGAACAAGTTTGTTATTATATTCTACGAATTAACTAATCACTAGTTTATTGCGAGTTAGCAATATACTTGTTTTAAGGGTGATTTCAAAATGTAATCTCATGCAATCTCAATTACACGTTTTCTGGCATTGATTTCATAAGACTTGAAAATAGTGGAATAACAATTCAACTTGATAGCATGTTGTTGATACATTTTAAACCAAGTAGTAACCAATTATTTCAGTTTAATTATTGACCAGAATGCATTCCAAGTAGTGATGCCTTTGGATAACAAATTACGAACTGGGGTACCTGCTAAAATTACCCGAACAATTTCGTAAAAACATATTTCTCTCATATTTACATCATCCCTTTCAATACGCTATTTCCTGTCATAATTGAGAGCTATGGGTTTGTGAGCTGTGGCTCAAAAATTCAAAACAGAATTTAGTGTGTGCAAGGATTTAGAATGAATGAATACAGTGTAATAAACTAATAATTGAGTGAGTTACTGATACGTAGTTCATTAGTGTTATTTAGAGGCACTTAATGCTTTGATTATCAGTAGCTACTTAGTAATAATTGAGAATACTAAATCAATTCAAAGTAAATAAGTTTATTATTGTTTGGCCACCACGTGAAAATAAACTTTGCTCTTGAAAGTTAAAATGTTATTTCAACACGCAAGAGTGATACCACTAAACCCATACTCATTCTCCAAATAAACAGGGGTTATCTCATTAGGTCACTTGGCACATAAGATAATTTAGGAAATGACACACTATTCAACTTTGTTTATAAAAGTAGACCAACTGCATTATTAAACACAATGTCCCCGACAATTAAAATAAACTTGCAGTATTCGAATCCCCACCTGTTATGTAACTAATGGCGCACATGAACTAAGTGACGCGTTCAACACTTGATTTGTTCAACAACATTTTTAGTTTCACATGCATCTATTGATGCATGGTACATCTTCATTCTAACTTATCATGTTGGGTCAGGAAGTGCAAGTAGAATACAAACTTGTTGGCAAGGCTTGTCATGTATCACAATTTTGCGACACAAATATTCATATGCTTCTCAAGATGTTGTATTTGTATCGCAAAGTGCGATATCGTTTAGGTTTTCTTTGATAAGGGATAAACAATTTGTCTCTAGCACTAGTAAATATGGAATGTTTCTTCATCTACAATCATACACGTGCAGTAACAACTTCGACAGAAGGAAATCCGCTCGAGTAATAAAATATACGATCTCTGATTTTCATATAGAAAATAATAATAAGACTTTTGAATAGGTTGTGGTAAAAGAATAAGAGTATGAAATATGAAACAAAGAAAACTCTTATCTAGAATGAATCATGTACTTGTTAAATAAATCTCTAGATGTGTCTAGAATATCCTGTGAAATAATAAGCATTAACTATAATGGCATTTATGCAAATTTGTGTTCAACACAAGTGCACTGAAAAGATGTACATCAACTCATGATTGAAAGAAACACATTTTTTTCAATGCAATACTTGTCAATTTTTGATCATTTTCATGTTTAGAATAGAATAGAATTTATTTACACACTTAGAGACATAACAGTTAAATAGTGTTTCTGGCAGTGTGAAGTTCCAAACGATGATTGTAATATTTAATAATATAATAATGCAATATAGTTTATAGTTTGCCTAGCGAGTAACGTACGTATGAGTGGACGCTGGATTGTAAATAGTTGTTTACAAAAACCAATGGCATCTGTGTGGAGATGTAGGAATTTAGCAATAGCTAAAAACGCTATAAAATACAAAATATCCATTACGTCATTTCTTTTCATTTTCTTCATGTTTCATGGTATTAAATAATCAGAATGGGGTGGTAAGATAGCCCTTGTAGTGCCCTGTCCAAACGATCCTATCTTTCATCCATAGCCTTAATTGGGTAACAATGATTTTATATCAAGTTTTGATGTTATTAGAAAAAAAATGAAAAAATATAGGGTATTATTCCATCTAATAAAATGTTTGCTAAGTGTCATTTTCAGCACATTCCGTTTAAAGCGTACTATTTCACGAAAATAAATAAATGGACGAAATTATTTGTATTGATAAAAAATGTATTTGTCTTCAAAAAGAATTTGAAATTCCAGTGGATAATTAGTTGTTGAAAGAGAGCGTGCAACAGCCTGCACCATTGCAGCAGCTGCCGAATCCAACTTCTTGAAAAATATTAAATTTTCAATTTATAAAATAATTAATGCTGAAGATCCGGAAAATTAATGCAACATTCCTACAACTTGACACGAGGGACTCGAGCTCACACCAGACTTGTCTCGAGTTTCCAAAGCGGAGCTTTGACCAACTGACGCAGGCAGACAGTTCTCGTTGAATATGTTCAGTCAGTCTTCAATCTTTTGGTTCCAACTAGAGGCTTCCCTCACTACGTGGTTTTATAAGACATTTTATCCACCCATATTTGAAAATCATTCTAAATGTTAATACGTAATAACCTGAATACGTAATAACTACGTAATAACTAACAACTGACCACATGATCTTGACCTCAAATTCTTTTGTATATATTGCATATTATGTATAATTGTTTATATGCATAAATCGTCATAGTAGTATGGTATCCTGAGATCAAATAAATGATTGCATGGAATAAAAAATGGGGAAAAAAGGATTCGTTTTTTGTGTAGTAAATTTGCAATTTAAATTACATACCATTATGAACAAAATACAGTGAATCTTCTACGCATTGTTCCCAGATCCATCATTTCCCCACCTCTATCCCACTACTTCCCTATGATCTATGAACAATGTTAAATTTTCCTGGATGGATTGTCTTCCTGTTACCTCAAAAAACAATTGATAGATTTTTCAGTGTATTGGGATTTTATTATTTCTGTAATTATAAGTAAGTCTTAAATCAGGAAATCAATCTTAAAAAAAATCTCAATCTCAAAAAAGAAATCAATCTCTTAAAACTCCATTAAAATCATTCTATTAATTTGTTTCATTCATATTGTGTGTCATGATAATGACTAATATTAAATATTAAAATATGGATGAGTCAAGAACTTATTTTGAAATAATTTGTTTTGACATTCGTTCAACAAATAAAATAACTATACAAGTACAAGTAAAATATGAATAGACAACTACTGAAAGGATGGAAGTCCCTTCTATATTTTGGTAATCAAAATTCATTTTCAGTAAGCATTTAAACATGAATTCATTCATGTTACTAAAAATATCTCATTGAGTTGACCACTTTTTGGCCGCCACAGTGTATCTACGATCACAACTTTTGTTACTTTTACTTTTTATCATGTTAGGGTCAAGAAATTAACAATAAAGACACACTTCATATCTGGCTATACTGACTACTTTATCACGCAAAGAGATGCATTATGTTAATGATTATAATATCAGAGATCTTGGCCACAGCATGCTTCCTTCATGGTACAGCAAAAAAATGAAAAGGCAAATTAGCAAATTAACTTTACCAAATCACCACGACTCGAGTGGTTAGAAAAATATGGCACGAGGCTAGTAATAGTGTGGATCCTCTCATAACAGACAAAAGGTCACACTATGATAGCCTTATAATTTTGCATAGCAACTAATACTACAAACTATTCTAAATATGTCGAAATGTTTCGTCTGTAACCAATATGATCTATTACCCTTTTACATGAGCAGACATGTAACTGGTAACATTTGGACTGATAAAATCAATTTTTAGTCTACCTCTAAATAAAATTTGTTCCAATTATTTCTACCTCGAGATGCCCAAGTGATTAACTCAGGTCGATTGGGTAATATCTAGGTAGTAGGTACTAGGTAACATAATATATATATATATAATACACAGGTGCCACATTTCTTTAGAATAATCAATCTAACATTGGGTCTCCTGTTGGAATGAAAACTTGATACGAAAATAGTTGACACAAGTTAGAGTTAACTCATGTTTTATAGCAGAATAGATCAAATTTGAGTTGTAAGGAGAGTGAAAAGAAAACAGCCTTGGAATATGAATATTACGAAAGCTTGAGGAACATTAAGTTTAGAAAAACATGACTCATTTAGACACTGAGCTACCAGTAGAAACTGTTTTCAATCTTGGTAGGCCACTTGGAACTAAATCAGTACCGAAATTCAAGAATCTATATCGTCTTATCCTAATTAGAGGGACCAGAAAGTATGAATGAATGAATATTAGGGTTTCAAGGCGCATCGACATCGAGGTCATTTAGCGCTCCGGAAAGTATCCTTGTTGAACTTTCCTTGTTGAACTTCCTGTCCCGACGTCTTGAAAATTGATCTTGCTAATTTTTTTTTTATAATTCATCCATCTTTTGAATTTTAAAAACTGCCAATTGATAATACACAAGTCATTTCTATTCTTCTATCTACTAATTTTTATATCTAGTTGTTAGTTTTTATACTTCCTATATTTGTGCCATGTACAAATCTTTGGATTCAATAAAATAAAAAAATAAAAAAATTTCATAGAACGTCAGGGAATTGTTGCTTGTTGATCCAACGTGTAGCAAGCTTTCGGTGCGTTTCCAACCATTTTACAAACTCTACTTCTCCATCTCATTATCTCCGCATTGGGATGAGTAACCACCTTGTGAATAAATTAAATGCAAGATTGACCTTTCCTAGTTTATTCAACAAATTATTACAGAAGTCAAATTATCAATATACACAACAAATAAATGAAAACATTACATGAAATTATCCTGTTGAAAATTTTGACCAAAATAATTTAAAGTGGAATAGATAGGTCAAGGCCCTAAGACTAATTAACTGGGAATATTTAAATTAAATTACTTAAAACTAGGCACATGTCTATATGTAGAAATCAATCAGAAATCGGAGCTCTGTACAATACATATTATTAATAATCTAGCTTATAACAACAGTAACAAAATATCAGAATAATGAGTTAGAATCATAATTTAGGATATACGTTATTACAGTACAAGAATCTCCTTGTTGATGACTGGAGTAAAAAATGGACTCACTTAGCTGTTAAAAAGGTCAACAGACAAGGCAGGATCTGAGGTTATAAGACGCTGATAAAATACAGACCATAATAGACAATACGAGAGCTCATTACAACGCAGGAGTTGGCCTGGTTGCAAGAGGCATTAGAATCAGCGAGTATCAATGAAAGCTACACGAGTTGATGAGTAACTAGAATCAACATGATTCAATATTTCCTCTATTAGACCCAATAAAAGAATTAATCGAGATTTGTAGGCTATTATAAGTTCGATATGACACAATGCTTGCTTGGTTTGTAAAAGAAAAGATGTAAGTTCACTCAAGTGGGAAGCTCCGTCCATTCATCTGTGAATATTTTGCTCGCAAGGTTCGTTTGTCATTTGCTTCGCAGTACTAAGCAAGTGTGAAAATTGATAATAACTTTTCAAGGGCATTACGATCAAATCAGTACGTCATACATGGATGAAAACTTTATATGAATTACAGTACGTCCAATTTTCAAAAGTGAATTGAATGCACAAACTTTCATGTCCTGAAGGCCTTGTATATACGGTGAAATAATATTACATAGGGCACTAAATAAAGTACCCAACATGAACAATCTAACAACAAAATGCCAACTAAACTATCAGCCTAATATCTTGCAAATACATTGTGAGCTGAATAATATATATTTTTTTGCATGGTATGATATGTTTGCAATAACACATATATTTACGTCAACCTGGTCAATGAAAAATAGATTTGATTTTAGGGTACATTCCTTGCCTGTTTTTACAATTGGTATTTAACAAGCAAGTATTACAGGTGCTTGACAGATTTTATATGAATTGGGTGAAAGGGAAAGAAAGAACAGCAGCTTACGGAGATTTATGGGTAGAGGAAGGCCTACTCATAGTGGCGAGCCTGTAGATCGAACACAGAGATGAAAGTTACACGAGGTTTCGACGTTTCGGCTATTGCCTTGGTCACAATAGAGTAGAGTGATGCACTCAAGTGATGAGTTATCACTCTCTACTCTACCTTTCTCTACTCATAAATCTCGGTAAGATGCTGTTCTTTCTTTTTCTTTCACCCAATTCATATACTCAGCCTCAGGCTTTTTTCCTATACACACCTAGACAGATTTTAGTTTGTCATAAATGTAGAGTTACTCTGTGTAGGCCTACTTTGTTGAAAAGTTATTTCATGAACTAGTTTGAAAAACCCTTGTAACAGTAAAAATTAAAAGTCTTGATGATCTCTTTTTCAAATATCAAGTGTCCTCGCTGATGACTACCTTATATAATATCATGTCTTCGAAGAATTTCTTATGATGTTTATCAAAATCATAACCAAAATTTCACAATGCTAATTTCATTATATAGATAAAATTTCTGTGGTTCACCACTTATAAAATACGATGGTTTAAGATACGAGGCCAGACAACTGTCGTGTCAACAAAACATTCTCTCGGATAAATCAACAACAACATTGATAAACAGTAAAGGTCAATAAGAGCAATTAGTGGCAAGGAAAAGACAATATAATACTATACAATACTTTAAACTGTAACTAACAACTGAATCTTTGGTGGAAACACTAAAGAATGGGCCAATCAGAAGTAAGGAGGTAAAGCTGGATAATACCAAGAGACAAAGCAAATGTATGTTTCACGTTTGAATGACTCGATGGACAGTACATTTTATTTCAATTGGAAACAAAATTTTGCAAGTATGCTTAGGTCATTAATTAATGTCAAAATTACTGGTAGATCAAGTGTTAGGTTACTAGTCATCCTTATTACAAAACATTCCTATCCAAAATGTAGAGCACATTTTCTGTTGATGCAGGAAACATAAAATATCATATGGAAAATGGAAAGAAAAATAAGAATCCAATATTGTGTAAAAACAAGAATCTATTACCACATTCAAGTTCCATACTATTACTAACTTAAGCCCGTCTCCTTTCTATCAACTACAGTAGTCCCATTCGCTAACAATCTAGATTGTAAAAATTATGCTTCATCTTAATAACACACATATGTAAATTGACAGTAACACCTGGGATACACTTAGACCTAATGCCAAACTGCACACAAGCAGAGGCAATTTGTACCGATAATTATTGTTTAATCTGTCATGACATATTTCCTACCCACAAGACATGTTTAGCCTCCATTTAATTCACAACTAAATCCATCAATGGCCTTAATCGTAACCCTAAAAAACCGAATAATTTCGGATACTTTCATGCACAACGACAATAATATTAACCTACATGAACACATTTAACTGCACGTATATTTTATTGTTGGAAGGAATAGCTGATTCTTCTAACAGGCACAATCATTACATATCAATCCTCTCACGTCCTAAGCTAGCTCATTATTCTACCTGACAATATACAATCTTTTCACTATTGCCAACCCTGGGTTTCTACAAAATTGTATATGAAAATATATGGTAAGTGGGAATGTAGACAAGCTTTGGGCAATGGAATAGACTTTAAATACACTTGAATGAACAACTATTGATGTTGTAAAGATTTTGCAATATCAGTAAATTGTGTGTACGATTTTCTATGGCACAAAACATCTAAGGAAAATTCTAGGCTGTCTTTTTTATTTGAAGGTTACGTTTACCAGTGGTTCGCACGTGATTAATAATTCCAAACATCAAGTTTATTTTGACCATGATTTAAAAACGAAAATCAATTTAATATCGAAGCCATTTATCAATGTATGCACGTTGTTTGAAGCACAACCAAGTCAATTCAACAATGTTATGAATTTGAATATATTTCAATTTCACTTTCACCACTGGTTTCACTGGGTAAAACAGAAAATTAAACACAGATGGGGCTATCTGATAATAATGGAGATTTGGGGGGCTATGAGAAATGGTCAATGGGTTGTTACCTATAGTCTTCTCCACACTTAATTGAACAAATGCTTGCTTCGCTTGATATCAGAGTTAGTTGAGATCATTAGTATTACCGTACTGTCGTATCATTTTCTCCAATCACTGTCGATGTTGGCGAGATTTCAAAGTCTAAAGAGGAACATTTGGCCAATGAGGTGGGTAACGTGGAAGACTTTTGTTTCGGTGTAAGGTAAACTGAACGTGAGTAAGGTCGGCCGTTGACCCCGAACTTGCCGCTACGGGGCCGAGCTGCACGGTACAGCGACATTGATGACAGGCTCAGCACTTTTCTGCAGGATAAGAAAACAATATAGGTGAGTGGCAATCATGCCAAGTTCAAGCCAACAATGCCAAAAATATGAAAAACAATCATACAATAAAGAATGAATTACTATTGGGGTTCAAAAGAGCACTAAATGTTGATACTTACTAGTGTCAATTTTTAATTAGAGTTGAAGAAAATCAAAATAGCCCTACAAGATAAGGTGTTGAATGAAATATGTATACAACTAGGAAAATGCGTTGTGTGTTTCCACGTTGATGAATGAGCTAGAACATATCAACATATCTTTGGATTGATTATACCTACCTTGAGCCCTCCTATTTCCTGATTGATTTCTACAATAATAAAGAATTGGCCTTGTTTCAATCGTTTACAATTAATTGGTGACACTTGTTGCTTGGATTTAATTGGTATCTTGATAGTTTTGAGTGATTTAAAAACATTACACTATAGGCCCTATATATTTTTACATAAAAACGGCTGATCTGATTTGAATGAAAGTCGGGAATAATGTGTATTATTATTACTATATTCAAATTCCCTGAGAATTATTGAGTCTTTGCTTTGCTCATCCAAAAAATGATAGGCCTACCTGATATATTCTCAGAAAAGAGATAAAACTGTTTACAATAACCCGAAAAATGAGTACATATGGCCTATAGTAAACATATATGTATGTTCATCTTTATATGTCTATACAGCCAGATGACTATGGGTCATAAGCCAATTCTGAATGTATATTGAGTACTCTTCAATAGGCTTACACACATTTTTACAATAACAATATTCAATAAACTATCAATTGTACGTCTTTGTATGTGGGATGTCATACACCATGTCTCTATATATAAGACATTTGTGTCAAGACAACAATACAAGACATGATGTGATCTCTTACCCCTAAAAAATGTAAATGAACCCACATTGAAATCATACAATATTAACCTTTTGGATACCAAATATTTATTACTTATATTATTGCAGATTTTCAAGATGTATTATCAAAAAGTAGAAGCATTGGAATCACATACCGGTATTCAATTTTTACTTCTGCTCTCAAACAACGTTATGCTTACATTAAACACAATAAGACACTGCCTATCACTTGAATTATTATAAACGTCTTACTGTCTACTACTGATGATGATCATTGTCTGCTCCACGACCCTACCAACAGCTACATTATTTGGATGTATGAATGAGCCTCGGGTACAGGCTTCCTACTGCTTCTTTACTAGTATTGGCTACAAACATACCGGTTAGGGATAACATTGATTAATCGAGAATCGATTAAGAATCGATTATGATGTAAAACGATTCTCAAATCAAAAAATCAATTTAACAAAAAAAAGATATTTTTTTTTTGGTTCAGTGCTGTACTTCTTTACGTCGTAATAAGTGCTCATTTCGTTGTCTATATTATTCTGTATTGTTGAGATACGTGTTACTATCTGGACAAAAGCTATCCCTTCGATTACGTCTGACAGCCGAACGTTGACAGAAATACCCAAATTGTACAGTACAGTTCAAAGAAGTCTCTAGCAGCTATTTTTCACGTGAACGCCTTGGGAAGGTTGAAAAAAAGTTTCAAATTACACTACTTTTTTGAGAATAAACTTTTTTTTTTTTAAATTTTTTTTTTTTTTAAATCAATTTTTAATCGATTCTGGAGCATTGAGAATCGATTCCCGATTTCGAGAATCGATGTCATCCCTAATACCGGTATACAGATACTACAGTAGATGACAACATTTTCTTCGCTAGTGATACACACTTAATACATGAACTCACACATACCAACATTATTATATCGACTAGAGGCTCTTCACCTTGGAAGGTGTTTTTAAGGGTATAATAAATTCAAATTTGTCAATAGAAATAAGAATTAAATTAATATAAACTTGTAAAATACTGTGTAACGAGAGTAATTAGAATGAAATCATTGAACAGGGGGGGGGGGGGGACGTTGGCAATACTTTGCATCACAGAATTTGTCACCAGTATAAAAACTAAAAAGCATGTAAAATTAAAAAGTACTGTACTGTATTTGATCCGATTTTTCAACATTTGTATCAAGACAGTCAGATTTTAAAAATTTTCCTCCAGGTTGTTGAAAAGTTTGATGCCAACATGTGTAGGGTCAGAAATTAAGAGTCTACTATGCACCTTGTGGAGATCATTGCCATATCTTGTGTTACGGTCATGGTTTGTAATACTCGATTTGAATAACCCAACATTGTTCTTTACAAATAAAACTTCAAAAATATGAATGTAAGTGTGAGTATCCAGTATGGAGTATTTGCATATTGATAATAGAATATTTATTGGTACAAATTGATCTTTTAAAAATATTAGATGTGTCAATATAGTATGTGGTAAACTTTTGCAGAAGCCTACTCTTCCCATTATTCTCAACGCTCAATTTTATAATTTAAAAATTATGATTACATCAGTTGAGATTCCCGATATTAATATACCCTTATCAATACGCATGCTTTACTTGAGATATATATATATATATATATATATATATATATATATATATATATATATATATATATATATATATATATATATATATATATATATATATATATATATATATATATATATATATATATATATATATATATATATATATATATATATATATATATATATATATATATATATATATATATATGTGTATATATATATATATATATATATATATATATATATATATATATATATATATATATATATATATATATATATATATATATATATATATATATATATATATATATATATATATATATATATATATATATATATATATATATATATATATATATATATATATATATATATATATATATATATATACACATATATATATATATGCTATAAATTGAATATTTTTGGATGTAGTTGTGTAATGATGATAAAATAAAACAAACTCTTTTAATTTTATATTCGAAATAATTAGTTTTATTCTCGAAAGCTCAACGTTTCATGACCTTTATTGGTCACCTCTTCAGGAGCAATGACAAGAATTAAAAATATTAGAAAAACAACAATTACAAAACAATCAAGAAAAACATTCATATATACACAAGTGGCTGTGGTTTACTAATCACGGTATATATATATGGTTTTAATAAAATATACAATCTGAGAAGCCGTGATTAGTAAACCACAGCCACTTGTGTATATATGAATGTTTTTCTTGATTGTTTTGTAATTGTTGTTTTTCTAATATTTTTAATTCTTGTCATTGCTCCTGAAGAGGTGACCAATAAAGGTCATGAAACGTTGAGCTTTCGAGAATAAAACTAATTATTTTGAATATAAAATTAAAAGAGTTTGTTTTATTTTATCATCATTACACAACTACATCCAAAAATATTCAATTTATAGCACATAATGAGTTGTGAAAGCTTAAAGTCAAACATATATATATATATATATATATATATATATCTATCTATATCTATATCTATATCTATATCTATATCTATATCTATATCTATATCTATATCTATATCTATATCTATATCTATATCTATATCTATATCTATATCTATATATATATATATATATATATATATATATATATATATATATATATATATATATATATATATATATATATATATATATATATATATATATATATATATATATATATATATATATATATATATATATATATATATATATATATATATATATATATATATATATATATATATATATATATATTATATATATATATATATATATCTATATATATATCTATATATCTATATATATATATATATATAATATATATATATATATATATATATATATATATATATATATATATATATATATATATATATATATAGACAGATACATATATTCAACATTGAATACAGTAGTATATTACTTGATGAACTAAAAAGTGAAAGATTGAAACTAATAAATTAGGTATTAAATCACACTTACCTATCAGCCGTCGGTTTCGTTTCGGGGACATCTTCCCACCCCGTTGAATTATCAAGCGAGTGGTTCGATTGGCTGCCGTAGGACTGGAATACATCATACCATTTAATTCCGAAATGTAGCTTTCAGGCTAGTATTGCTAAGCGATCCCAGGAATTACATTCGAGGTTGCAACATTTCAATACTATTACATATATTCAACACAGAAATTAGCATGTGAAACAACTTAGGGTAACATTCATAATACAGTATCTAACATGCTTTAGGATCTGATTATTGATGCTGTTAACAGCCTCACCAACGGCTAGAGGAATAAGCGGATAGCACATGAACGATGAATGTTTAGTATACGGAAGACATAATCGTGAGTTCAGACGCAGAAATGCTGATGGTCCTCTGATTATTTGTGAATTAGAAAATTTAACTACCTAGCAAATATTGCAACATCTTAATAAGTTAGTAGGTATAGAACGATGAGTAAAAATTCTAGTATTTGCAACAATCTTTCAGCCAGGCGTAATTACTGTTTAATAATCCGTTGGATTTTTATTTTGGTGAAATATATCCGATTGTTTATCCAATTACATACTGCAACAAGTAATACACACTTTTATGCCAAATAAGCAATAAGTTGAATAATGCTTACCCCAAAAATCACCATAGTATTACAGTACTAATATTATTTGTAAGGGTTGGGATATTGGCACACGTTACCAGACCTTAGATTAGTTGACAGATCAATATAGGGTTCCATACAAAGCACGGCATTCAAATTCAAATTTTACCAGAGTTTCAATACGGATACCAACGATTGACTTTAAATTATTTCATTTCATTTATCTAACTATCACGCATATAAATAATAAAGTGGTAAGTTTTGTTTGCATTTTCTGGAATTATCTACTTTATGACTTGAATGTTACCTTAACACAAAATTATTCATCAGTACGTGAGTTCAACAAAACTTTCTACCGATGACCAAGGTTCGGTTTTCAGTGGATCGTTAATCAAATGTTAACTTGTGACTGATGACTGATACCTTGGTGACGTAATATTGTATTTTTGTATTCTTTTTCGTTACACCCCTCTTACGTATTTTTCTAATGACCAAGGCATACCTCGATAAACCCGCAGTCAGAATAGTTGACCATCATGAGAATCGAACACAAGTCTCCTATGACCATTCAGCTCACTACAGACTGATCGTCTGGTCTGAGTGCACATACGCACGCACGCACGCACGCACAAACACACACACACACACATACTTGCACATATATATATTTATATATATAGATATATGTATATAATATTAATATAAATATATTTATATATATATATACACAACAATATATACAGCTATACTGAGTTAGACATGTAGTTAAACTGGCCTAGTTCTCTGAAGGTCTGTTAGTATAAATCAAGACTGATGGCGATCACAACTCAGAAAAAACATCAACTACTTACTACGTACGGTACATGATTACACATCGAGCTAGTTCCCTGGACGTCTATTAAAGAAGCATTTTCAAGTCATATAAAATATAACGTGACACATTATCCACTGCATCAAGAGACCTACTCGGGTAAATTATCAGGCCTGCAAGAAATCTAATTCATCAACTAAACATTGAACACTTTAACGAAGCACACTTAGTTCCACACGAGATATGCTTAAGCTTAAAACATATCAAGTAACCTACTTTTTACTATAACGTAGATTATCCACTGTGAAAAGCAAGTGTAGCGAGATGTAGCTAACAATTTGTCTAAATAAAACATTTATTTCACTAAAAAGAAAGGAGCAACTAAACAATGAACGTCGAATAAGTTTGTTCCATTGTTGACTACGCTATTCGACATCATATAAAACTGCTACGATATTCTAAGGAAGAGCTAGTTGCTATTTTACACATCTTACGCTGGTAATTCCACACCCAGTAGCCTACGAGATATGACTTATTACCGCCGGTTCACTTACTATGTTCAGCTTTCTTATATTGCGAGTAAATTTTCCTCAACAGATTGACAACTTTCTCCTAAGTGAAGCAAACGTTATTAAAACAATACAGCGAAGAAAGCAGCAGAATTTCGATAAAGTCGAATATCAGCCAGAAATTTATTTGTTAACCATAAATATTAATTACATTATACAAAATAATTGAAAGGGGTAGGCCTACAAAAAGTGCGGCCATAAAATCTGGTTTTCAGCTGAGGTGTTGAGTACTTTTTCTTAAATTCTTGAAAGTAGATATTAGACATAGGCTGATTTATAGGTATTTAGGTAATTTATATATAACAATGTGTAAGAACTACTTGAAATTTGGGTTTTTTTCCCTATCAACTTATTAAATATTAGGTCTTTGCACATAAGAGAAAATAACAAGAAACACTGAGAAAGAACTAGACCGCTCACGTCTGTAATAAAATAAATATGTATTAAGTTAGAGAAAGACATCTAGTAATAACTACAGAAATAGTTATCAACTTATTATGAAGGCTATAATAATAACATTAAATTGTGGATAGTGGACGATGATTCAACGACTCCGTAAAAATCTGTGGAACATGCTTGGGACTGCCTACATTAGTTTATTGGTAAAAACAACAAACTGCTCAATTCATTGGAAAAAGCAGAAATCGAAGAAGGAGATAATATCCACAACCAGTCGTCACGTCACTGTCCTGTGGTAATGACAGGTAATAACATCCCGTTCTAGTTCAAACGTTGCCGCTAGATGGCTCACTCTCTTCGTAAAAGGTCTATTGATCATCATCAAACTTTTGGAGCAAGCCAACTCAGAGCCATATAGTTTCGGGTAAAAATCGATCAGATAACTTTTGAGAACCATCAATCGGAAACTTTGAGAAACCAGCGGAGAAAAATTATTATACTTTTTCAATCAGAAAATTTCACTTAATTTTGACTCTACAATGATTACACGTTATGACAATTTTCTCACCAATTGATCCCACTAGCTATTATGAAGGGAAAATATATAAAATGTACTGTAGTTGCTACAATTTGAAATCCAATTACTGTTTAATGATAGAAAAGCAGAGCAATAGCAAATACCGTATATCAACAACGAGAACATATGTGACAATAGTAGCGATAAATGATGGGCCCAAACATGGCATCAAAGTGTGCAACTACTAGACACGAGACGTAATGAAATTGGTACGCAACTGAAACACACAAATATTTCTTAAGGGCCCAAAGAGAATATTCATTGTTAATAGTGAAATTTACAGCCTTCTAGATGCTAAAAACATTTACATTTTCAGATGTCCTTCAAAGTTTTACTTGACATCATAATGCACGCTTTTGGTTTGCTAGTGCCTTCCTTTTTCAAATCCATTATGCATAGATGGTGCGTAATTGAATTTCATAAATTCCAACAGCTTATTGCTATATTTGTCAATAGGTCAGTACGATTGACTGTACACTTTTTCTCAAAACACTATCTTTAATCAAGAGGGCTGTTCATTATTTGAACTTTTGATAACACTGATGATACCGGTAGATAAATGCTGAATGACGATCCATATATCTAGGTGATCACCGCTACCAACGAGTCATGCCCATCACTTGTGGAATAAATGCATCAGAACCACATAAATAAGGTGGAAAGAGACTTGATAGTTTCAAAACAGAGGCATGTAGATTTTAAATAAATTTCATACATATCTTGCTCATTTTACAACACATACTACATTGCATTTTCAAGTTTAAAGTTTAAAGTATAAGTTTCTCAAGAAGCAGAAATTTATGACAGTTGGTTTTTAGTACAGAAAGATTTTAGGATGGTCGAGGGTTCAGGACAGTTGGTACCTTTCATTTTAATCAACTATAAAAATAGTATCTGGTGCTCATGTTTCTCATACCCTTCAATGTGTGCCGGGAACAGTTTGCTTTGGAATGTTCATTGGGATTCAATTGAGCCTACATCCATTTCTTACATACTTGATTAGATGAGCTTAGCGAAGATTCCCATTTCACATGCCGAAAAAAAAGGGCTTTGTTTCTATGTTGTTTTTTTTGTAATTTTGTGCCCGGCAAACAGGTCAGGAAAAAATACCTATCGACTTGAAACTTTGTCTACATATTTCTGTCATACCAGAAAAGGTTGGGATTGTTTTTTCAGAAAAATCTGTAGCAAGATTTTTCCGGAAAAAAATTGGCAAGTTTGAGAAATCCTCATAAGAATAACACAAACGGAAAATACTTGAAATGTGGAAAATTTTCAAAAACTTCAAAATTTTCACTGAATATGGAAAACATAACTACGGATATTTTCAGTGATTTTCACAATACAGTATTCGGATGGGAAATGACAAAGAAAACTCAATAAAAGTATTCATTTTATTGAAGGTTGGGATCAATTGGTTTCGCAAAGTATATATGCGACAGGTTGCAGCACTATAAATATCAACAAGTTGCAGGTAAGGTTTTTGAACGTTTGAAGTAATCCAAGGTTCGTAGATGTGGATTGATCTGACGAAATATTTTTTATTTTAGATTTCCATACTTCTAAGCTCATCTCACAACGCAAATCCTGCGTTTTCCTAGAGTAAAAAATACTACAATCTACAATGACTTTTAGTTGCAGGTTATAGAGCTGTTCAATTATCGGTATTCAAAAAGATAATGTAAACATTGGTAAAACACCTAGATATAGATTGACATATCATATAAGGTCTCTATAAGGTGAAATAAGGTCTCATGATCTATTTTGACCACCTATGAGAATGGTATGTGGTGTTATTTTTTCCAGCGTGTCCTTCAACGATAGGCTAGATAAACACGTTGCATAACAAGTACGTAGTTGTTGAGATTCTGTTAGAGGCTGTACCGGTACATCCTAACAAATTAATGTTGAAAAAATGTAATATATATTATATAATAAGTTTTGCCCACAGGCTATAGAAATGTGCAATTTTTTCTCAAGAAGAAAACAGACATGTTGATGATAGGTGTGGTGGAAATAGTCGCATATAGCCTTCCTATATATTATTTTCAACATATATATGGAAATGGTAAATTGATGGTATTTTTCTAGCTCATTCTTCAACACTATAGAAACACGTACGTAGCAATTTCCTATTCCAAAAAAATGTAAGAAAAATTGTCATGATTGATTGGTAAAATGAGAAATAGGCTAGCAGATACTGGTAGCAGGCCTAGACAAGAGGGTCAACCATACGACCTGCACTTAATGGGCAAAGTACAATGGCCACCCAGATTATTTCATAATTGCAATTCTGGCAAACACCAATATTTTATTTTAAAAAAGTGTTTGGTCTAGACAACAGTTTTCTTTTGCCAATTTCTTCATTTTCCTTACCATTTTTCTGATAATTTGAAGAGAACCAATTAACAAATCTATATGTGATAATGGGTAATACCGAATAGGAAATCCAAACACTGGCCTATTCTACGGTAATTCGGCGATCCACCTGATGGACTTCATCTAGATATACGGTGAGATTAGTGTTGAATGAATGAATATTAGAGTTTTAAGGCGCATCGACAGCGAGGTCATTTAGTAGCCCTGTTTCAGCCGGGTTTGGCATGGATCCAAGCCACTCTTAATGCCATTCTCATTTCTTATTGGTGCGTGATATTTTTTTGTATGCATTGCACAGGCCAAATGGTTTGTTCGATGTACATCAAACTTGATCAAACTTTTTGTGGACACACAGAATTACTCAACTTGGGACTATCGTCTTTGGACCAAATCAGGTACACCACTTGTCGAGAAAAATCAATACGAAATTAGGCAAAGAAAATTAACCCAGATGAGAAAATTTGAAATAAAATCCTCTTCAAAAAGTTTGAATGTTAATTTTTACTGAATGTAAACACTAGAAAGATACATATCATTTGACTACACATTTCCACATAGATTGGACCAGCAGTTTTTAAGAAAATAATTCAACATACAGTTTATATTTTTGGTATAAAAAAGGCAGTGAGTGGCAATATTCAGAAAACTTCTTTCGTTTTCTTGACCCCTTGACATCGCAAAACATAACATCCAATCAAGTGGACTGTTTATTAGGAGGGATTTTTGAAATCTCTAATCAGGGTATCGTACGTTGCATAGACCTATCTGGGTGATTGCTTAATAAGCCACACTTATCACTAGTTGTTAATTCACGGCCTTCTAGATTCAATAATTCCACGTCAAGGTGTGTAGAGTTCGAGTATATTTCATACAAATATATCGACCATCTTACAACGCATTATATATACTGTGTTTGCCTCGTTGGGAAAATCTTCATTAGGCCTACATTAACCAAAAACCAATAAGCTGTTACCATAATAAACTCTCACTACAAAAACATTTTCAATATTTATTATAAAAGATACATCAGGATAGACAATGTATATTCATAGTGAAAGGATTCAAGCAGGTAAGGGAGATTCTGCCACAGATAGAGTGATGCAGAGAAGGCAGGAGAGGTTGCCTAACGAAGCTCCATGTGTGATAATAGTGTTGGCAAACTATTTACCTTGACTGCTCCTCCAGGCACTGGGATGGTTAGGTGGTACTTTTTCAGGCACTTAGACTCCAGTAGGTTGATACCTACCAGGAACAAAACGGCAGACGTTAAACAAATGCCAGACTACATCTACAGACTCCGTCTAACAATGCCACACCTTGGCTCATAAATAACTTATCGGCCAGCCTGAAAAGGAACTTCAAGCATCTCATAGCTCAAGCGCTATTTTCATTCATCACTAGGGACGAAAAAGGTAGGTAAGGGATTGAATCACCACATTTTACATGTGGCCTAATGCCTAATTATGCCTAATTTTACAGTAGGCCTATATTTCATTAAAAAATCTAGCTCGTCTCACAACGCATATGCAGCGTTTGCCAAGTAGTTTTATTTTTTATAGTAGAGTGAAACCTCGACACATTGTTCCCGGATCCATCGTTTTCCTGCTTCTATTCATTTCATTTCATCCAACCCTACTCCCACATAAGTCATATAATCAATATTGAATTTGCCAGCGTGGATTATTTTCCTGCATGGATGTCTTTTTTCCCAGACCTTTGCAAATTTGTATTGAGGTTTCACTGATTTCGAATTGACTCTTTGCTACGCCCACGAATCTGAATATAAGTTAACAGTCAATATGCCCTCACCTTCCTGCCTGTTGGCGTGGTATTTGTGCTCCCAGGCGTCGAACAGCATGTTGTAATACCGCGGCGCCTCGAAGTACTCGTGGTACGAGTGAGAGCTCGTCGTAGGAAACACCCGCGTGAAGCCACCGGCTTGCGTCAGTTCGTCCTCGGACTGAATCAGGTGGCGAACGTCGTCTGGCGTCAGATCGCGCAGAATGTCTTCCAAGTACTGCAAACATCATGAAAATGCAACACTAAACTACATTTCTTATTTACTGCGTTATAATTTCTAGATCCTGATCATTGTAGTGCTGCTTAACAAAAACATCGACAATATATAGGGGTACGAATGAGCTGGTGGCAATGAAAATATAACGAGACAAATAAAGACAAAGAAAGTTTACAAAATCTCATGCCTCATGCAGGACTCAAATCCACGCCTACCGTGACTTCAGTTTCTAAAGCGGTACCATAGCTGACAAAGAGTTGCAGACGGCGGCTTCAATTTCTAGATAATTCACAACTAATAGTAGCACAACAGTATTAACGTAGTACAGTAAAATTTCAACGCATCACTCCTGGTTCGACGTTTTTCTGCTTCCATCGTTTATTTTGTCACACAAGTCTCATATATATGGGTATAGCCAATGTTAAATTCTTCTGCATGGTTATTTTTAAATTTTTCCTAGTCCCTTAAAAACCGATAGGCCTAGAGGTTTCACTGTACAGTAAACCCTGTTGTTGTTAGTCCAAACTTTGGTTGATCCGAAATTTCAAATTTGACATATATTTCGAACTTGTAGTCGGTCTCTAGATAAAATAAATAATAGGCCTAATACAGTAGGCATTTCAATGTTAATTCATAATTGATATAGGCCTAGTTCATCTGAATTCCAGCTAAACCGTAATTTGAGTTACTCAATATTTCGACCCAACTGCTCTACCTGAAATTGGAAAATTCGAAATAGAACGAGTGCATTCCTTGAAATAATTATTTTATAAATTTTAATTCAACTTTTTGGGGTCCCTTTCATTTTGATTAACAAGAGTTTACTGTAATTTCATTACCGTATTCTGTTGTAATTAATGGTTATGACTTTGGACAAAATTAACTTTTTCCATTGAAATTGGATCGAATTCATCAATTGTAGACCAATAATATCTCATCTGGTTCTATAATTTATTGTGAAAAATGTCAAGATTTAATAATTACCTCGCTTCTGGAGCTAGTCTGCTGATGAGTCATGTGTTTCGTACGCTCTTGCTTCGACAGAACCATCGTGTACAACCTCTTGTCGAAGCAGAGGTGCGAGGTGGCCTGTCGCAGACCGAACGTCTCCAAGTAGCTCGTCTGCTGAGGTCTCTGCAGCTTGCTCGGTATCTGGTAGCCGGCCATATTCATGAGATCGCGTACCATCGGCCCTTTGACCACCAGGTCGAGGGGCGAGGCAGAATGTAGGGAAGGGGAGATATTCACCTAGACACAATACAGCCATACGTTAATTTCGTCAAATGTACCAGATGCATTAGAATTTTGATATCTTATACCATTCGATAGTTATCACTAAACAACTGATTTTCCGCTAAATCGACTCCCAAGGACTCTTGAGTAGGCCTATGCTTTCCACTTTGATTTTTCAAGGTGTCGTCCGTCACGATTTTGGACACTGGTTTCCACTATGTTTTTTTTTCATCATGACTTGTTAAATTGTATTTCAAGTATATTTTCATATCCACGACTCATTAGAATCCAAAGAAATGAACCATCTAAATTAGCTTCTGGATGCAGTGATTGGATGTCCATCATGTGCAGAACCAGAAGGCCGTGGCCTAGAGGTCAGTTGATAGTGAACAAAAAACGTTTCAGGCATCTTTATCGAGTTGATCCAACTTTCTCGAAACGATTTCGGGCCGAAGGTTGCCATCTTATTTCGGGTGGCATTCCGGATTGTGATTATACAAAAGGGAATTTCAGTTTGAAATTTTTTGTCATACGACAAATGAAAATCAAGTGGGAATCCTACTTTATGAACACGAGGTTACGATTTTGCCGTTCAAAAGTTCAGACACAAGTGCTAGTGCCAGACAAACAACACAACCTCGAAAGCGTACCTCAAGAAGCCACGGTTTGAGGTCCACGTCGAGTAGCACGTCTATACCGAACAGTTCGTACGCGGCGTAACGAGAGTTGAGGTTCGCTCGTGTCAGCTGATTGATTGCAGACTCGCCACTGATCAACGTCTTGATAGACATGTCGACGAGACTTGCCCACAGAGCGGTCACGTCCACCCCCTTCTTGGCCAGGTACGTCCACAACGCCTTGAGAGTCCTAATGATGGAAAACATTCGGTATCAAGCCAAAATACTTATCCACAAGAATAAGAAAGGGTCTAATAATCTGTGTTATGGTAAAATACATGACTGCCAAAAGTTGAAGAGGTTTAAGAAAAATGTCAATACATTGTTCTAGTTTTCATTGTTTTCCTGCTTCTATCATTTGTTGTTTCCCATACTACTCCCCCCATGTTAAAATTTCCTGCATGAATGATTTTCTTTTGTTTTGCTGAAAACTAACATTTACATTTAAGTAGAGCTTGAACAAAAAGTTCAAGTCTCTATTCTCATCGTTTGATGCGTAGCCGTTAAATCGTATGCAATTTTACAAGGTTAACTGTTTTAGTATTGGTTCAGTTTCTAGCTGGGTACAAAAATTACTTTAAATTTTTTATTCAAGTTGTACTACGCCTATATATCAAATTATAATCACCATTTGTGACCCTGACACGCAGTGCTATCTTCATTTGCCGTGTACTGACTGCTGAGCTTGTTGATGCTGTAATTCGTGAGATGCATGAAGCGGTCACCGAGACTAGCAGTGTCCTCCGAGTACTTGACAGATGCAAACCTGAAACATTAGGTCAAAAATGCACGTACAGTAATTAATTACCATATTGTTGGAAAATCTTAAAATCAGTTCACAGAAAGGTCACATCACACAATTTTTCAGTATACACTGATTTATTCATTTAAAATCTATTCACTGCAGTAATGTGTCTCCTCAGTCATCATTTACATCATCGTCATTCTTGAATAATTTTGTTCATACCTTTCGTGATGATTATTGTTTGTCGTTTGGTCAATGACCGCGCCAATGGCTAGGTTATTCGGGGATACGATATCAAGTGGGTGATAGATGTTCAAAGTTTACAGAAGACCGTTTCTTTCAAGCGGGGCTTGAATCCATCCCCAGCTAGACCACAGTTGCAAAGGCAGAACCTTAGCTGCCCGAGCCAGACAGCAAGATCGGGTATAGCTGGGCGATGAACTCTCTCACGACACACGGCCGATTCTTGCGCGCAAACACGAAAAAAGTTTAAAATATAATGCTAGTGTACTGTAGCGCTGAAGTTTAAATTGACTCTCTGAACGTAGAGCGTACCATCATGTAGGATAGGCCTAACTTACAAGCTCCGGTAGAAAAATGCTGTATGATTCGAAAGCCAAATCCACGAATATCATTTTGAACCGAGTCCGAATATTGTTTGTTCACGACTCCAGTACAGGTATATTGAGGTATTGAATTGAAAATTCCACAGCCATTTCTATTCAATAAGATTCTCAGATCAATATGAGATGTCCAGAGTTACAAGGGTTTGCATACCTTACAAGTCCATCTTCGTACATGTAAATGCGCAGCGGGTTGATGCTGGTGACGAGGACGTAAAGCCGAAGGTCAAATTTGCTGCCGTTGATCAGATACGGCTGGGCTATGTACTTCTGGACGACGAGGGGACGCTTCTTGGGAATCTCGTTCCAGCGGTGGACAACCTTGATACCCGTGCCGCGAGCAGAGGCAGGCTGTGGACACAACAATGATAACCCCAATGTAACGAGGTACCAACCATGGAGCTTGAAAACAAGTAGAGGGCGCACAGATGAGTAGAGGGGGCACGGGGTATGCGGAGTGGGATCAAGTCACATGATGCGGTCTTATCAGCCTGACTAGAAATATTTTGTTACACGTCATCCTTATGGAGGAGCTCAAAGTCAGACCAAATAAATTACTTTATTCATTGATTGTCATGACTGATATGGCAAATCTACCGAGAAACCTACTTCATGATAATCAGCATACATTTCCACGTCTTTTCAAGTGACTTTTACCTACGTTTTTGTATTCAGTATCCTCCGAGCATCAAAACGACACGGTGGTGCGCGGCGATTGGTGTATATAACTCAATTAGTCTGCTTGCCCATCTCAGAGTCACGTGGTCCCCCCCCCCCCCCCCCCGCACCAACAAGCTATGTTGGCCCCTAAGTGCTCGTTATGGGAGCTAGAGTGTAGCCTATATAATAAAATGTCCATGATACCAATACTCCAAATGGGTAATGGGTCAAACAGGGTCAAGCAATGGCCAAAGCGGGAAACAACAAATGAAAGACTAAATGAATGAGCTGAATGGTATTCATACTCGATCAAAATTCTGTATTAGCAATTAGCATAGACGCAGATTATTCCATTAGTAACAAAATGAAACAAAAACCATTACCACATTTTGAAAAGTACAGTCGTGACGGTTCATAGCGTTTGAGCTCACACACCTAGTAGAAGCCTGCAGCGTTTTAAATAAATGAAAGTTACATTTCAGGTGAATTAGAAAACAAGGGTGTAATTAACATTCCATGTTGAATGCTTAATCAATGAATGCTACTCTTACCGGTTTGATAATCCATTTCTCTTTGCCGCAACTCTTCTCCCAGACCGCACGGAGTAGTTTGTTGTCTTGCGGTAGGACATATGTCCGGGGAATGAAACCGAACCTGGAATAGACCGTCTTATTCAACATCCCTGATGTTCATTGACAACCAAGGAAAGGGTATAACAAAATCTGCAGGAAGACATGCTACTCGGATGAGCGAAAGCACTCAATTTTCTTGTACTTGAAAAACGTTTTTTTTTTGTTCGCACTCCACAGATCAAACGGAAACACGAATGTTGATGAAACTTGGCATGCACACGTATTGTCTAAATCGATACTTTAAAGTTTTAGGGCACAATCGGCGTTGTCACTTCTTGGGAAAAAAATATCGAAATTTTGACCCAAGAATAACCTGGAGGGGGAGATTTGGAAAAATAATTTACATTTTTTACGGAATTCAAGCACAAGAATGATACACATCATTGGAAGTTTTACAATCATCTGTTGTGAAAATTATAGGTGCCCAATGTTTTTTTTAGATCAATCAAAAGTTCAACAGTGTGAAAACAATTGGAGTCCATAACGACTTGACATGCCTACCAGTACCGTAATCAAGATTAGAGCTGCACCGTAATAAAAATTGGAGCTGCATAAGAATGGCAGTGCATAGCTTTGGAGTAGATTCCATAAATATCTCGGTCATCTTACTACGCACATGCTGTGTATCCTAGTAGTTGAACTCAACATGCCAATACGCTCATATGCCATAACTCACTCTTTCTTGCCGAACTTGATCATCAGTCGATGGAGATTCTTCCACAGGCGATCCTTGCGCCCTATCTGGAAGGTTCCCGGGAAGTGGTTGATTTTCTGGAAGTCCTTGAGCGTTTTGAAGCACAACGATTTCATGTGTTTGCCCCAAGTTCCACACCAATCATTCGACTCTGATACGCAAAACAGTCACAATATATTAATAATAATCTATTACCTGGGCCTACTACATAATCTATCACTACTACGCAATTTTTAGAGATTTCGTTACCTCACTATATCCAACCAGTCGTAAATCTAGGCCTATACCAGCTAGATATATGAACTGAAAAATTTTAGTTTCAAGGCACTAATGTTATTCAGACTTTTGAATATTGACTTAGTTTGAGCAAAATTACACTCGAACATTAGACTCAAGTATGATAGGTAGATCCACAGGATCATAGGATTGAAGAAAAGATAACAGAAGGAATGGTAATGAAAAAAGAATGTGATTACCAGGAGACACAAGATTCTGGTCAGATGAATTGGACTGAAGAAACGCTTTTCAATACAATTATCACCGATTACGTATTATGTATACAGCTGATTAGGATTAGCAATGTTTTGGTTTGCTGTCCTCACTAGCCAGTAGCCACTACTCTTACAATCATTCAATGACAGTTTTAGCTCGACTGAACACTCTTCAAAAACAAATAAAAGATTAAACTACAAGTTCGATTGAATTCATGCATATCTCGTGTCAAGCCACCAGAAGTCACCACTAATCGGCTTGGTTAAATAGAAAGAGTTGGTAATGCATGCAGTTAATAAGGTTGAAGTTGAAGGAGATTATTATAGTGAAAGAGTTAGATTAGTTTGTCCATGCACACCTCTTGAGAACTCACTTCTGACGAGTCTGTATCCGGTGTTGACGAGGGTCCGGCGCACAACCAGTGGAGTAATGGTGCTCAGTTTCCACTTGAGTAGGCGGTGGATTTCAACGGGCAGCGAGTTACCTGACAAAAATAAGAACAATGAAGAGATTTATTAATTTATAAAGTTCTTTTCAAGTTTATAGGGCAAACTATGCAGGGACCAGAACTATTGCTTGAAAAACAGCAAATTTTGAATCATCACAAAATTATCATGAGGGTTTACTTCGACAGTTACAACCATTGGCAACCCCTCTACTTTTGGTTCCTTGTTAGAAGAAAAACTATTCTCACCAGTCACCTGCACATCCAAGTACAATTACACAAATATCACATTAGTAGATGAAGCATCTCAAATCTAGGTACGGTACTTGACATCATTAGCATGAAAACAGAACTAACCTTTAGGGGCGTCGTGAAGTGTGAACTGAATGTACGGAGGAACATACGAAAACAAGCTGGGACGGAGTGCTTCGGGTACACCCTGCAGCTTCCTAGTAACTAGCGGCACAGCACTGTGAGGAATTGCCGTGTCATCGAGAGAGATGGAACCCATCGACATACGAACGACGCCAGACGTATTGGAGCCACTTGACGATACTGTCGTAAGACTACTTTTCACCGATTGGTTATCTGAAAGTGAAATAGAAATTCGATTGTTTCACAAACATCAGAAAACATTGTTATGAACAATGTTACATTTTCATGGGGACATCGTTTCCCTGCATGGATGGTCCATTTTTCCTGGTCCCTTGAAAAACAATAGAAAGAGGTTTCACTGTATTTGAACATATATCATCAGCCCATTCATTTTACATTATCATTTGTTTAGTCGAGCTAAAAATATGCTCATGACATTTCAATTAAGGGAGGTTGCGGTTATCAGAAACAGATATGAAGTTAGGCATTTTGTATCTCTACTCAAAATGTGTGAGATATAAAATGTAGCAAAGTTGCAACATCCACTTTGAATCACTGGCCATATTTATGTACACCTAGGCCTACATACTAACACTTTTTTTTACCAGACATGTGTATTTACAGGTACGCCTAATTAATATTTGGAAAGAATTATAATTCAGGATACATGGAGAAGAGTGAAATAAAACATTTGGGGCCAAAAATTGGAACAAATATGTTGGGCCCAGAACAACACAGAATGTTTCTTCAAAACCGATCGAGTAATTGCATATGGTATTCAAATTTCCGCTCTTTCTTGTATTGTAACCCAAGACCAGAAGATTTTCCATCGAACCCAAAATTGGTATTATCAATTATTTTATTTTCATTTCATTTCTGCCAACGAGTACGCCTAGATGAAATATAGTGAAAAACAAATACCCGTAGGGCCTATAGATATTGAATTGAAATCAACTTTCACATTCAAAATTAATTTTTAAATTAAAATTTATCTAGTTATTTGATATCTCACATCTTTTAATATCATGGGGAAATAAGGAACAATGAGTATTTGTACCTGTAACCATCCACACATCATGGATGGCTTTTAAAAAAAAATCCATTTTCTCATTATAATCATGTTCACACATGGATAAGTGTAATTGCCAACTACAGTGGAACCTTTTTAGTACGTTTTTCAGGGGACCAGACAAAAAACTTACTTAAGTGAAAAACTTACTAAAGAAACTATTCAACATGTGGGAACATATGGATGGGATAGAAAATAGAACTTACTAAATGGAAAAGAAATTTAAAAAAAATGAAAATAGAAAAATGTACGAACGAGAAACTTACTAAAGAGGTTCTACTGTATTTTTTATAAACTCTTCCTAATTGAAATGCCTCGTAATAAATTTTGTCCATCTTTACCCCTCAAATTCAACATTATATTATCAACAGAGTTCCTTTTTACCCCAGTTGTTCCTCTTTACCCCTAAAAATGGTACCTGTCCCTCTGAAGCATAATTGTAAAAGGTAAAGACATAATTTACTTTTAAACCCTAGTACTTGATCAATATTCATCTGAAAAACTCTAATGATCTAAAAGTAGATGTCACTGCGTTACTACCGTATTAGATTAGAGGGAAAATGTATGAAACAAAAGACACTTATTTTGACAATGCATTGGAAAAACATTCTAATAGAATGAATGAAGTATGTAGACTCTATTGTATCAAATTTTGTATATAAAAAAAATCTTCAAAAACCTGAGTGACAATCGCTGTTCCCAATAGCCCCATTTCCTTATTACCCTCTATTTTCCCTTCATATTTTGACATAAATACGCACCTTCTTCACTATCCTCTTCAGGTTCGTCTTTGCCTTCGAAGTCTTCACAACAATCTTGCTCCCTGCAAAAGAATTAACTTTCAAGTCCAGCAGTGAAAGGCGGGATACTGCCATGTACGCTATCAATTATACTGCAAAGATGTCATGCTGTTCAAGATATCATCAAATAGTTTCAATATAAAAAAAAAGGAAGAATATAATTTTTGGTTCTCAAAACTGAATAGGCTAGGCCTACAAGGTCACACTTCACAAGAATTCGAATCCCAACTAATCCACAAATTCAATTCGTATTCAATTGGGCCTAAATGCACATTACCCATACGGGAACAAGAATCGGTCCAATTAGGACTTACCCATCGTCTGAATTGGAGTAGGATGAAACGCTGGCCTGATCGCCATTTTGTATTTCTTGTTCGTCTTGAAGCACATTCGTTTTAAAATGGTCACCCGTATGTGTTGGGAGCATGGGTAGCTGAAAAATGTGTGTAAATAATTAGAATTGTTGGTATGTAAAATCAAAGTCACCTATGCCTACTGCACTCAAACAATAAAAAACTTAAGATAAGCCTAAAATATATTACATTTTGCAAACAAGTAAATAAATAATGCATAGGCCCAAGAAGCTGGACCCAATCAACTTCAAAATATATTGAAGGACTTCTAAATAGTAGGCCTATCGTAGCATTTACGGTATCCGGCGTTATTTCCATTTGTATCATAATATTTGGATACCGGTACCTTCCAACATCTCCATTATGTACCAGTAATTAATTTTGTAGGCCTAAGGCTAACCAGATGAGGCTGGTGAAATATTTTTAGGTAACTATGCAACTTTTTTAGGCAACTTAGATTCAAGGTTTTTTAGATCATAACTTTGTTACCGGTATGTTGTGTAGGCTACGGTATTACTATCAGAGCCTATTTTCACCAGGTGGTATATTATAGCCGTAGTGACTATTTTCACCGGGTGCTTTCCACCTTGGATTTTGCATGTGATGCTAGTACAATGCTAATTTCCTACGAGTGGTTTCAGTGTGGGAGGTCCAGGGTTCAAAACTAGCTTTCTTGTACACAGTTGTTTTGTTCAAAGTTGATATTATCAAACTCATTATCAACCCTATAAAATTCAGGCAGGCTGCAGTATATGATTTGTTTTTAGTTTATAGAATATTTCCATAAATTGTTGTTGAGCTTGTTAAAATAACTAATGATTAATTATTAATATATAATTGATGATTTAATAAATGAATAATTTGGGCCTGAATAAATAAATGATAAATAATTAATTACCTTGGCACGTATACCCGAAGTTCGATGAGATATCACAGGAGGCATGGCTTTCTCATGATAACTAGAAAATACGCTTACGTTCGGTTTAGGTGAAATATCACGAGCACGTTTAGGTTCCCAAGTCAATTTCTGAGGGCTAGTGACAGTTGGACCATTGCTTAGTTCCGATTCACTACTTTGGCGGATTCTTTTACCATCAGCACCACGTAATTCGCACAATTTATTTCTCAATACTTCCATCTCACGATAATACCTATCTTGTACTGCTGAATGGCGTTCGCCTGTTTCTTCGGTACGATTACGGTGATCATAATGCTTGTCAAGAGTGCCATTATAGCTACGGTCGTCTTTATCACGTCGGGATTGCGCAATTTGGTTCAAGTGACGGTTTTGTATATGTTCAGATTGAATATTCAAAGTTCTATGACCATTCTCATAGTAATTCTTCTGGTCAATATTGCTGGAAGATAAACTATGCTTGGTATTTCTCCCTTGCTTTGGACTTAAACCTCTTTGGTCCCTATCAAAACTTTTTTCAGCAAATCCATTATCAAAAGAATTGTGAAAATGTTTTGGGTTCTCATTCACTTCTGAAAATGAGATGCCTTGAGCAACATTGATTGTAGGGCATGCCTCGTAAAGTCTTTGTTGATGAAGATGATTACTTGGCAAAGATCGTTCTGTGTAGTTCTTAGATGGGGATGAAATGAAAAGATTCTGTACAGGATCCATGTTTCTATCAAAGTCCACTAGCTCAGGATGACATCGATGGAAATTATGATGGCAGGAAGGCAACGATCGAGAAGTTTGGTTTTGAGTATTGTCTGTGCTTGGCCTACTGTTGTATACTCCGATACCAGTTTCTCTTACAAAGTCCAAGCGACAATTCGGAGCTAAACCTACACTAAACGATTCATATGCACCATTATGTTCTCGGAGAGGGTCAGCTTCCAGACCCTCGTTTCTGCTTCGTCTTCGTCCACATTGAGTTTTGTTATCACTACTGCAAACAGGACACCAACTAGTATAGGCAATACGGCACTGAGACGATCCACTATGTCTACAGTCAACCTGGTCACTTCTTCCCTCTGATTGTTGACTTCTTGGTCTACCAGTAGACTTGCAACTTTGTAAGGACACTTTTTTTGTTGTAGGCCTGTAGGGACTTGCCATGCCGAGGATTTAATAACAGAGTATTGCCATCGTTGGAAAGATCATCATCATTCACAAGCAGCAAAATCTGCAATTCAAATCATATATCAACAGTTAAAAACCCATAATGAGTAGCGTGGTCAAGAGAATCTAGATCCCTAAGCTAGGCTAGATGGGCAGGGTGCCTTATAGGCCGTATTGTTGTGAAATATGCCTGCTTTTCTGATGCACGCGCCAGCAACGAGAGCGGAAAGTGGTCGTTTCATATATTCTAGGCTCAAAATAATTTCCTGAATGCTTAAAAATCAACCAGAATTAGTGTATTAGGGCAGTATAAAATTACCACTGATCAAGTCAGCTCATATTTCAAGAAAGTACGAACATTAATCAATACTCACCAACACAACACTGCTCACCAAACGGCCATCTTACATTCTGAAGTTGGAAGAAAATGTGCGCGGGAAGACAATAAAATCACACCAACGTGACAAAACTAAATTGAACTTCGTAATCGACTAGAGCGCTAAATTCAACACGTCGCTCCCTTGACCTATTCCGTCTTCAAAATATCGTTGTTTTAGTGATTTCGTTGAGTTATTTATTTTGATACATTATTTTGACGCTTACCAACGCAATCATTCAATGAGTTGTTGTCATTAAATAGTGTCGTCTATCCCTATATAGTGAGTAGCCTTGCCGTAAATCTACTATTATGATCCATCTTTATAATCACACAGCTTCATCGAGCTTCAGGGGGTCCGAGTTTAAATTCCAGAAGTAACAAACCACACATTGTAGATCTTGGCAAATAATCAGAATTACTCATTAAATTGCAGCACAGAGAAATAAGATGACGTGAAACTACCATAAATATTATACGACAATTTCTTTCGGCATAATTAAATAAATTTAATCAACATTTTATTTTGGTCCATTGTTTTTCCATTCTATGAAAGGCTAGGGAAGCATTATTTTTCCTTCTGAGAGTAATGCCAATCTTCATTAATGACTTCAAGGAGAAAATAACATCAAGTTGTAGGCTTATGAATAGAAATTATAAATATGAAAGAATTAATTAAAAGTTCGATTGAAAACAAGAAACAAAAATTATAGCCCATAGGGTCAAAAAATTGTGTATAGTCACTCAATGAACTAAATCACAAGTTCTTTATTGAAATTAATTATTTGATTATGACAAACTTGATAATAATTCATGATGTTTTGAAACTAATATTTTCAAACAAGATACACACCAAATAATAGATCTAGTATAAAACAATTAAAATAGTACGATACAATTTTATAATCATCTTTGATCTGCCGTTCTGGGGTGTTCGTGTTATGTTGCGGGATTCTGTGGAACTACTGCTGCAGATCTCGACTAGGGACATGATAAGGGATTATTCAACAGACGACTGACGGGCAGATAGGTCGGTGCCCGAGGATCATCTACACCAACCAAAGGTAACACGAGGACAATTGTTTACACTCTCATAATAATCGTTTTTCAAACACTGATGTTTATTTTTTTTTTAAGAGTCTAAACTATCCTAAAGTGTTTTAATTTAAGTTTCTTTAATTGTTAATGAATTCCGTTTACATTTGTCTTCAGTATTAAAAGGAGGTAGCATGTTGTGCATCCTTTATAACAGATCACAATAAACTCTTGCATCTCATCCAAGAATTATTTAGTTATATTATTATTTAGTTATAGTAACGGTTTCTACTTATAATGTGTTCCGGACTTTCGGAAACTGAAATACTTTTATCTGCGGCGGAAAGTTATGGTCACCAACAGCGCAGTCCTGGTGTTGAAGTTCATTGGTTTCAAATAATTAAAATAGGGTGGTAAGATCGCCCTTGTGGTGCCCCGTCCAAACGATCCTATCTTTCATCCATAGCCTTAATTGGGGAACAATGATTTTGTATCAAGTTTCGATGTTATTGAAAAAAAAAATATTATAGATCATCGTATTCTCGATATAATCAAACTGGTGTGTAAATGTTCGTAAACAAATAGTGAAAGACTGAACTGATTGTTAACGCAAATATGGATCAAGATACAATGCGCCGCATTTTATATTTTTAATATAGACCCTAGATATTTTAGATCCTACATTAAATAAATAATACAACATAATAATCCAATTAAGAGATAAACAAACACTGGTGAAAAAAAGTGAAGCGAACACTGTATAAAGTGTAATGGTAACTCGATAACTTCATAATAAAATGCCCACAAATAGTTCGTAATATTTTAAATTCTGAATTTTAGGTTTCTTTTCCACAATAGAGTATCACAGAAAAATAAAAAGGATATAAAAAAGAATATGCCCCAGTTCAAAAGCCCAAAGGTGCACTGAAAACCAGATGGTCTTTTGGAACATCGTACAATGAAGACAGCATCGCTATATGGCATGGTCTTCATAGTACTATTTATATGTGTCTTGTTTAGTTTTCTTTGAAATAGTTTGAAAGACAAACAACTACCCCTCCGACCCCCTCCCTAAGACACCCCTGGGCACATTTCAACGCCCAAGCCCCATCAACACATACGTGGATAAACACTGGGGTCCCCGTAGAGTTTTACAAATGATCAAAAACTCTTCCATCCTCTCTTTTATGAGCCGAGTATATAGAGACAGGGCTTTGGTTACACGGATCTACGTCCACATGTTTGTCGTCGTTTTTTCAACTCACTTTAAGAGATCGTATTTAAATGAGACCCCTTTTCATGAAGCACAATCATAGTTTTTTTCTGTTCAATTTGTCAAATAAACGCATACGTATACTACAGAAATGTTGGCAGCTTTTTTAAAAACTTGATTCTTGAGTCTAGTCTGTTTTGGCTGAGTAAATTGTAATAGTGCCGAATCGAAAGAAATATACTAATGCATCACATTTTTTGAGAATGTACATGTAAATAAGGATGGTGAAGGCCATCCATGGGATGTTAAAAGACATTTGCCGTTATTCGTTTTTTAGACCGAATCATCCAATGTAAAATAATAGGAAATGATTAATGCCAGTACAGCACATTTATTAAAACTTTTTAATTGCAGTTGCATATTCAGAATTGCAGATATTTAATAAGTTTAGAATTACGATGACTTCCGCGTTTTTACTTAAATGTTTTCTTCCTTTTGTATAGTTTAATTTTCAATTTAAAAACATTAGAATGTTTCTGTGTGTGTTTTTTCAATTGGTAATTTTATTTGTAATGATCAATTTCTGGCGTCTATTGGTATACTTGTATGGACGAGAGAAAAATGTTGTCTAACAATTATTGGATAAGCGAAAGCAAAGACTTCCATTCGGTTCAAGATGCATCTTTCTCTGTTTTTCTCTGTAGGCCTGTACGATCCACAGGTAGGCCTGTACGATCCACAGGTCGGCCTGTATGTTTGATCAATATATGGATTTTTTATTGACAATCATTCTTGTCCAACTCAGAACTGTACAGTTTTTAGGATTTATCGGTTAAACCACTTATAAATTGAAAAAAATCTATATTTTTCAATATTCTTGCTAAAAAAAAGTAGCACCATGCAGATAAGTTGAAGTGGTGGTGGATGGAAGGGGGGGGGTTCTCCTTCACAATTTGCAGAAAACATGTTTCGTAGGTGTTTAGATTTTTTTACTGATCGTTAGTTAGTTGGGAAAGGACTGTTTGTGTACATTGACACTTGTGACGAGGAGGAGCCACACCTCCCACTTCAACAACTGTCCAGGCTACTCAAGAAGTACTGAAGTAGACGTTTGGGTCAACTGGTTAGTGGTTTTCAATAAGTTGTTAGTTGTATTTTGGGACAATAGAGTATTAGGAAATTAGTTTTTTAGTACAGTTTATATCTTCTCATCTTGACCACCAGTGAAAATAGTGCCTGGGGTTAATTTTTCCAATTTATTTTTCGATTACGTCCAAACTCGCCTCATTCCAAACTCGCCTCATTCCAAACTCGCCTCATCAATTGAAAATCATCAAAAGCAGCAAATGAGGTGACTTTGGAAAGAGGTGACTTTGGAACGAGGCGAGAAATGAGATTGCAATTGGTTCAATAAAGTGAGTCTGGAAAGAGGCGAGATTGGAATGAGGTGACTTTGGAATAAGGCGACTTTGTGTAATAAGGGGAGTTTAGTCGTCACCTAGTTTTTCACGCTGGATAAACGAGTTGTGCTGAAATGTTTAATGAGATTTTGTTGGAGCCTACACACATCTACACAACATGATAAACACAACAACAAATAAAAGTACAACAAATAGACACAAAAACACAACACAACAAATATAATTTTTACGACTTTTGGCTCAGTTATGAAACTTTTCAATTTTTCAAAGAAAAAAATACAAGAAATGTTCCAAATGGGCTTATTGAAAATAGCCCTGGTCAATTTTGACTACCCACATGAAAATAGTATCGGTACTATTGTTGTGGCTCATTCTTCATGTAAATGTTTTTCAAGAATCAAGAAATCAACACAATCTCCTGAAACTTCAAGCATTCAGTGCAAAGAAGTAGTTGTTTATTATCGTAAACCTCGACCCTAAAATGCTAATACCCTGTATATACCACAGCTAGACAATTAATATAACGATGATATTTGTGCTTGTTTGGATATTTCATATTATAAAATATTGATTTTATAATATAAATATTATAAAATATTGATATTTAAAATATTTGATATTTTGGAGAGATGAACTACTTCCTCGTGGATACAAGAATATTGTTTTCTGGGGCGGTGCTTCTCAAACGTTAATAATCAAATTATTTAAACTGCAGAAATACGCTTTGAGAGTTATCTTCGGCATGCGGAGAAGTGAAAGTTGCAGAGGCTTATTCAGAAGTTTTAACATCTTGACAGTCACATCACTGTATATTCTGGAGGTTGTGAGCTTTGTAAAGAATAATTTTTATAAATTTGAGAGGAAAGAATACCATGTACATGACACCAGATTTAAAACTGTGCCTAAGATTGAAAAACATCGCACCGCCCTCTATGAGACCGGATTATTCCACAATGGTGTGAAATTTTTTAACAAGCTTCCTGACCATTTGAAATGTATAAATGATAAAAGACGTTTCCGTTCAGAAGTAAAATGTTTTCTCATAAATAAAGAATTTTATAATATAGACAATTTTTACTGTAAAACAACTTGAATCTATGTATTATGACGAAACATAACATTACCAATGTATACTGTGGAAAATAAATTATTATTATTATTATTATTATTATTATTATTATTATTATTATTATTATTATAGGACATTTTTGAAAAATTGCAGAATAGTATAGAGCTTACCATGGAATCTATCGAAATCTTAGGGATGATATTTTTTACAATTTAAAGATGATGTTAGCTTTGTAAGTAACTGTTATAATTATCATTTAATAATACAAGAAACCTATCGAACCACAGTAACTTGTATTTTCCACAATTTTACCGACTTTTTTTAGTATTTTTTCGAATTTTGCTAAACGCTTCGAAATATTTCTCGATAAACGTGATTTTTGAATATTTTTTTTCAACTGACTATAGACAGACTTTTTCTTCCCCGAAATTTTCAGGATATTCATTATATGGGTTTGTATTTTTTTAATGTTATGGCAGGGTCATTGCCAAATTGTGACAGAATAACCCAAAGTTGATACACTAAACTCATTCGGCTATACGCTGAAAATTGTATCATAATAATCAATTAAAGCAAGATTCAATTATTTGTTCTAACTTTTTATATGGATGGTTAATAAAATGTATATACGATGTCGATAGGTCATTCAGTCTACTTTATTTTTATTGCGATCTTGATACTTCCACAATGATTTAGACATTGACCGATCTGTACAATAACAAACTATATAGTCCAACAAGACATACTACTATCTTCTTCTATGCCACTATATATTCATGTATGAAGTCTTTTCCACGATTTTAAATCATCCGTTTGTCTTCTTTAGCATAACAGGCAAAAAAAGAATGATCACATGAGGTAAAAACATGGTAAAACAATGTTTAACGAACGGTAAAAATTTTAAAATTGATATTTAGTTTGACGACGTACTGCACTGATGACCAAGATCTATTGGAGTCGGTGAATGATGAATGAGATGGGATGGTGAGACGAAAGTATATTTTATTAGGTGTTTTTGGATAGTGGGAAGGAACAGTCTTGGCCTGCCATTCCAGTAGCAACATGAACGAAAGAGGAAAACCACGTTAAAGTAAAAACCTCTGTCAGGAAGTGATGTTGAGTGTATACACAACCTTTTTGTGAAAAGGGTTCACAAAAACCCATGCCCTATGTGGAACTCGAACCCACGCCCAACGGTGACTTTTCACTTTCTATAAGCGATGCCTTAGCTGATTGAGCAACGGAGGAGGGCAAGATTAGCAAAATGTTCCTGAAATTATCCCTTGCAATCAAAAAATAGTTCGTAAAAATAGCATATTTGGGGGTCGTCATTTTGACTCACATAGTTCATGCGTAAATTTTGAATCTAAAGACAAGTGCTCTAAACGACATTTTTTTTTATTAATCATTGTAAAAATGTCATGCTTCAAATCTCTGTAGCAATTGTCAGTAAGATACCTTTGACACTCATGGCTATACATAACATTATCACGAGTGGATATACTCGTCCGCATTTGTCGCATTGTCTGATACGCTTCTGCTGATATCGCCGGAGTCCAATGTAGATTTAGTCAGCGTTATTGATATACAGCTTGATTCAAAAGTAAAATACCTTCTTCTATCTGGCTAAACCAGTCAATCTTGTGATATTGCATCGGATTTGACAGGTATTGGGTGAACAGAAAACTGCCTTTTTCTTTTGGTTCAAGCATAGAGCAAAGAATACCGAGAAGACCAAAGAGTAATTCTTTCTTCGGTCAATGGTTCAAGTCAGCTACACTTCATGCGGTGAACAAATAATAATTGACAAAATTAAGGAGTTTGAAGAGAAATATATTGTCGAGGTGTGAACAATGAAACAGAAAGTGACAATACGCTGCCTGTTGCTGACGATTACAATTGTTTGTAATTATTATAGAGTTCGTTGTGTGAACGAAGCGAAGGTTCAATTTTACCGTAGCCTATTCTTGAAAAGATAACTTTTTCTTCTTCGAGCTTCACAGTCAAATGAGAGCATAAGTTGTGTTGAAACTTGACGTAACCATCGTGTGTCATCATATAACTCGATGCTATTATAGTTTAGACTTTTGAGGCGCAATCGGTTAATCCCTTTTGAGAGAAATAATTTCCAAATAAAAAACAATAGGCCTAACAAAGAGAAAAAAAAAATGAAAAATATTTTCTTGGAATAAATTCAAAGTTTAATGCAATTTGAACATAGCAATGATACACATTATGGGATGAGCGAAGCGAAGACTTAATTTCACCATACCCGAAAAAAAGTGCTTTTTTTGTTGTTTTTTTGTTCGCGCTTCACAGGTCAAACAAAAATTCCAAATATGTTGAAACTTGGCATGAGAAAGTGTCCTTATCTAATTTGATACTGTGTGGTTTTGAGGCGCAATCGGTTGAACCACTTCTGAGAAAACTCATTTCAAAGTTTTCAAAAATCCCGTAAGAATAACCCAGAGGAAAAACTCCGTGAAAAATATTTCCTCCCAGAGAATTCGAATTCTCAGGAAATTTTAATATGATAATGCCAAACATTATTCCGAACTTTCACTCAAATCGGATCAGTCGTTTTGATGTAAAAAAAAAATATTTAATCTAATTTTTTGATTCAATCATCCAAAGCTATTAAGATACAAATTAAATCCAAGCAACAGGTGTCACCACTTAATTGGAAACGATTGAAGCAAAGCCTTTTTTATTATCATAGAAATCAATTAGGAAATAGGAGGGCAGTTACTCAATTGTTTGGATCACAAGGTGTATATATAATAACCAATCCAAAGATATGTTGATATATCGTTCCAGCTCATCCATCAACGCAGAAACACATGACGCGTTTTCCAAAGCTTTAAATACATTTGGTTTGGATGATAAATTCACCGGATGGTCAGTTTGGAGAATGGGGAGGTTATATTGCCTAAATTATTAATTCGATTTTAATTTCTCGAAGGTATTGAATGGTCAATTTTCTGGTTGGGCAGTTCGCAGGATGGTCAGTTGTAGGCATCCCATCTAATATTCATATTGTTTATGCACGAGCAGTCAGGTCATAATGAATGATATGGTATGAATGATGGGTATAAGAATGAAAGAGTGACGTAGATGAAGACCCACGAAAAACGACTGGAACTCAATTTCAATTTCTAAAGTATGTCTCAGATGTCTCAGCCAAAAGACCGGCTACAATAATCCAATTTTTCAATTCCAATTCAATTGACCCTTGTAGATGGGCGTGACTTATACGAAGCAGGGAAATTTTAGATACCTTGTTTGGCTATTTCCCTATTTTCCCCTGCTTCACTGTCCACTTGATTGGTTTTTATATTTTGTGACATCACGAGGGCGGACGATCTACATCGGTCAATTCATTTTCAATTCTCATTCCAATTTCATTTCAATTTTTCCAATTTTTTTACAATGATTCAATTTGTAAATTATGGATTCTGTACATATAATTCTGTATATAATAACCATTTATTTATATTGCAAAATCATGATTTATGCGGTATAGAAATTGTATCCGTCTTCATTTTCTCGGACAATATGCGGGAACAATTTGATATTAGCCTAGTTGATCAACGAAGCTTTCGGCATCGATCCTTCGTAATTATCTTGCCAAGTGTTAATCACCTGTAATTGACCTCATTACGTCACACAGAAGTCAATTAATACATCCCCAATCAAATAGTAGTGGTGATTCGCTGTTGGTGTTTGGTGCAGCAAAATTGAAACCGACCGAATTTGTATATCTAGCTATAGTCGACGTTGTATAATTATGTATCATTACATTAAATTCGCGAACCATTTGATTAATTGATCAATGATTTATCGCATGTATTTTATATTTTATTCATTTTTACTGGGTTTAAAAACGTACTGCACTGATGACTACGATCTATTGTCGTCGGTAAATGATATATGAGATAATGGGTTGGTGAGATGATGAGATGAAAGCTCATTTTATTAGGTGTTTTTGGATAGTGGGAAAAGAAGTCGGTTGTGGTCTGTTGTTGAGGAACTATAACTAAAAGAATGACAGAGAGAAACCACGAGAAACCCCTGTCAGGATGGTCGACCATGGCAGGAATCGAACCCCGATCTCATGAATGACGGTTCAGTGTGTTACCACTCGACCATTCGTTGTAGGAGAATGTAATCTATTAAAGTGAAAGTATACATTTAAAATTCAAATTATATGAATACATCGTTTGCTGAAATTGAAAGCTTATTTGTGTTTTCTTTCCTGAATTTGTTACCTGAATCAATCAAGTCTTTCTACATAGAAATAAAAAAAAATGAAAACTTTCATCATATGAAATTCGGCTTCAGTAACATCTTGAAAATCGTTCCACTGTATAATATTGCTTGATATTTTATATTTTTAATGAACACAGCGTTTTATTATTAAACCAGATGTGATCCTGAAGCCCCGCATCATTAGGATGATAAGGATAAATTCTGTTCTTAATATTAGAATGTAGGTCTTGCCGCCTGTATCTCATTCGAAAGACAGTTCCGATCGACCGTCCTCTTCATCGCTTAGCACTTACGATATGGTGTGTCGACATCATAAATACGTCACTCTCTCTCTCTCCCTGCCTATAAAAGTTAAGTAGATGGTGATTATTGTTGAATTATTATTTTTGTTTTGCGTTGCAACCTCGCAGCTTGAAGTTACGAACCACGACTTCCAGTGGCTAAAAATAAATTAACCACTTGAACTTGAAAATAGATGAGTTCTGGCTTCTTGCAAGTCAATCGCACTTTACAAGATGTATTACACAATCGAGTAATTTTAATGTGGTGGTAAGATCGTCCTTGTGGTGCCCTGTCCAAACGATCCTATCTTTCATCCTTAGCCTTAATTGGGGAACAATGATTTTGTATCAAGTTTCGATGTTATTAAAAAAAACAAAAAAAACAATCGAGTAATTTGTGAGTTAAAATCAAATTAATCTTATGGTAATGAAAACATTTCGAATACAGAAATGTTGATTTTATAGGGAGAACACATATTTTGATAAATAAAGCAGATCTAATGACGTCTTGCGACATTCTAATTTAAACATAGGCCTAATTTAAACTTAATTTAAACTATATATTCAAACTAAAATATTGAAGTGAATTAGAGTATAGTTGTTTTGGGTCGGTAAGACTGCCTTAGTGGTCCCTTATCTGAAGGAGACTTCCTTTTTAATTTCAATGCTCAGCCTTAATTAGGAGAAAGGTTAATTAGATTGGTCGTAACACGTATCACGTAACAATGTAAAAATACATTGACCGGCTCAAATCACCAAATAAAGCAACCTTTCATCCCATCCATTCATTCATCAATATGTTTTTTCACAGACGCCAATAGTTCTTAGTAGTCTACAGTACGAGTTCCTAAACCCAATATAAATAAATAATAAATGAATATAACTTTCAGAAATCAACGATCATAACGATCACGGCCTTGAACTAACTTCAATCATAGCACATATCAAGTATTATACCATATAATCGATCCTACTTTTCATCCATAGCCTTAATCGGGAAACAATGATTTTGTATCAAGTTTCGATGTTTTTTAAAAAAAATGTATAGGCTATATCAAGTAGCCAAACCAAATAATAAATATGGCAATAGCCTCGATCCTAATAGAGATAGAAAAATAAAAAATGAAGACGCTTTATATCAAAGTTTTTAGCAGTATAACATAAGGGTTGTTAACATTGAAACTTCGTTCCTCATAAGACCAGACCAACAGATTTGAATTGACAATTTCCGATAAATTCCCCTCCCCCCTCCCCCATCAAGTCGATAAATCAATTAGCAGAAGGGTGACATTTGGTTACGCCTGTTACTTTCCAAATCCTCGCCGTCTTTATTGATTTCAGTATTTGATAATTTTAGGAATATATATTATTGTTGAATGTTGATATTATGCTTTTAATTGGCCAGATCCTTCATTGATTTCAGTATTTGATGATTTTAGGAATGGATATTATTGTTGATATTAAGAGGAGAAATAATAAATTGAGATATAATCAAAGTATAAAACGTATAAACTTGCAGTTTGGATCATAATTTGATCATCTGAGATGAAAATATATTGTATACATAATTATTTGAATGAGGAATGTTGTAAGGGAGCAAGATAATAGATTGTTGACTGGCATATAGTGTGTCTCAAGTATAGGCCTACTCTTACGGTTGAAACGGAAGTACTAGGAGTAGGCTTACTCATGTCCCTGGGATAATGGACATAATAATCATCATTTAGTCGCTGTATAGATAGATTATGCGCATTAAAAAAATATTATTAGTGAAGGTGTGGCGAGATAAAAGTCAAGTATGAAGAATCCATGACAACAGAAGAGGGTTTCCATTGAGATGAACGGCATGGTCATCTGGGCCTTATTATACTTATCCACTGGAATGCAAATATGAGATGCTATCATTATAGATGAAGTATTATAATGTTATTTGTGAAAAAAATGAAAAAATATTGATTTATTTTATTCAAAAATTGTAGATCCGTGAAAAATCTAGACAACACACCTTACGTAGTGTGAATAAAAATGTATTCAATTGAATGTATACATTTACAATGATTTCATACTTATTTGAACTTTAAAGTGTATTTTAATTACTACTGCACCGAGCCTCAATTTCTCAAATAGGCATGATGACAAATTACTGAAATTTCGTATGTAGACATACTAGACAATTAAAAACTTTACATTATTTTCAAAGATTTTCTATGTCCACTTCTGCTATTGTATTTTATCATCCATTCAAGACAGCAATGTCATCATGATCAATCTGTCTAAATAAATATTATTGTTATTATTTCTCAAATGTGTTGTGTATACTGTATGGTGTTGAGTTATTTATCACAGCAAATCATATCTGATCAAAAATGGCATTCCATTTTTAAATAGGCAATTATCAAATTATTGCCATAGGCACTTATAATTATAAATTGGATTATCCGTATATATAAATTATTTAATTTTCAGACAATACTGTATATTTCGTGATCATAAAATATTCGTGCCTCTTAGTTTGTGTTTTTATTGAGGCAGCACGTAATAAGTACGTGACAGAATGTCATTTTCTTCTAATAAGATTGACATTGGATATGCAAGTTAAGGGGGGATCTTTTTAAGCCAGGGTCCAATGGCCCGGTGCACTTGT
Organism: Brachyptera risi; assembly: GCA_964007535.1. Lineage (NCBI taxonomy): Eukaryota > Metazoa > Arthropoda > Insecta > Plecoptera > Taeniopterygidae > Brachyptera > Brachyptera risi. The sequence goes on from OZ023328.1 coordinate 44,542,731, forward strand.
TGATTGGTCCCCGTCGTCAGTGCACTTTGGAAACTACCGTGCTACAATGCGAAAGGGTGTAATGGACGGCCGGTCGAACTTTTGATACGCGCCATAAGTACATCGACCTTGACACCCGAGGTCAAAGGTCACTTAGTTATCAAGAAATAAGTTATGATTAATGGAAAATATCAATTAAAACAACTATACACATTCACAAGTGATATATTACGAAATGAACATAATATTGAAGCTTTTGTGTTTGTATTTAATCATGTATTTTTTATGTTTCAAGAGAAATTAGGTTATCACTATAACTTCTTGGTACCGGTAATAATTTTTTGCTTTGGAAGATCAAGTTGTTCGTCATACAATATTTAAAAACCAAAATTGAAATAATTTATTGGTAACTTTCAAATACAGTAAAAATAGACAAACAAATGTTTTTTAATATTCATCATTGAGGATAACAAAATAACCATAACATGAATGGCAAAAATATGAATGAGTAGAGTAAACCCTCTTTGATTCGAAATGCATTGGACCCATAAACACCCAGTTTGAATGATAAATGTATAAGTTAGTGTTGCTTCAAAGGTGCTCAAGGGGTTGATTTAGTATTGCCTATTGTTAAAAGTTTGAATCATTCAAATATTCAACACTGAGCTTGTGTAAAACTCTGTTTGTATAAAACTGTTGTTTGCCTAGCAGCAAAATCAGAATCCAGATGTATATTATATAAGACCCGGTTTTACGAAACTGGATTAGACAATAGTTAGTGGTTAACTTGTTATCACCATTGGTTACATATGTTATTTTCGTACCTCTAATTAATAGTGAGTGAATTAGCACCCTAACTAAGATTGGTAAAACCGGGCCTTAGAGATATAAGTTTATTAAAAACACACAGTTGCCACACGGACACAGTATAACAAAATTATAAACAATGAATCATTTTACTTTTAAATAAGAGAATTAAATTTAAAAAAATATAATAGAGACATTATTTTAAAAAACTTTTTCATAATAAAAAAATTGAGTATCAAGAGTTATATAAAAAATGTATTTGAGAAAAAAAATAATGGAATGGTAATAAAGGTGAGTTGGTGAAACAAAAGAACGAACGCAAATATAAATAACACTTAAGTAAGAATAGAAAATTAAATGAGATGTAGACCGTATATTTATATATATATATATATATATATATATATATATATATATATATATATATATATATATATATTTTTTTTTTTTTTTTAATAACATCAAAACTTGATACAAAATCATTGTTCCCCAATAAGGCTATGAATGAAAGATAGGATCGTTTGGACGGGGCACCACAAGGGCGATCTTACCACCCCATTATTTTGATTATTCAAAACTAATGAATTTCAACACCAGGACTGCGCTGTCTGTGACCATGATTTTTAAAAGCCTTTCAGTATAAACACACGAATGTTGATATCTTCCACTTTGAACTAAGTCTCTTGGGCAGTGATCACTTCTTTCCAATAACAGTAGATGTAAAGTTCATCATTACACAAAATGGACAAAATAAATAGTGATAGGCCTATTATGTTATAATTAGGCCTATCACTCTACTAATTAATGGTCGTGGCTAATTAGTACTTCATCCAAGCATTTGCTTCGAGGACTGTGGGAAACCACGAAAAGCCAAGTCAGGATGGATAAAAATATCTGTTTGTTGGTAAAAAAACAAGACACGAGATCGTAATTAGCAGTCATTACTCACCCGGTCATCGGTAGTACCTGGTTGTGCGCCTGCTGGGTTCTGGGTAGACCACCCGCTTAGCGTGGATGTTATGAGGCTAGCGGGTTCCATATATTATAGATGTATATATAATATTATGTATATACAGCAAAGAATGTATCAGTTTAATTCCATAAATAAATAAATTACTTTCATTAATAGTAGAACTGTAGTTCATGTTGCATTTACAATAATTGTTTGTTGTGGTTGATGTGTTATTGCAGCTGGTTTTGAAGTACAACATGAATGCCCTTATCGTCACCTTCGTCGTGTTGGCAGCCACGCTGACAAATGCTGTTCCCAATCCTCCCCCTAGAGAAATATCGTAAGTAAAACCATTGGAATGCTATTGGGAAAAATGCGCGTAACTGCCTTTCGAGTTGAAACAAAATCAATACCGGTATAGTAGTGAAATAAAAACGGCGAGATTTTTTACAGAAGTTGGATTTTGAAAAGAACTTATATATATATATATGTATATATCTTGAACCCGAATAATCAATTAAAATGGGCCAGGGGGTGTTTTCACCACTTTTTTCTAGGACAGACTTTTTATGACAATCGGTTCCTGCCAGCTCCAACTTCTTCCTTTTCTTCACTACTACTATCCTCTGCTTCTTCTTCTCTTCCAACGAGTTCCCTCCACCAGTCTCTATCCTCTCACCATCTATTGTCTACTACTCCCATTTTTCTCCTCGGTTGACTTCCTCAAACTTGAAACTTATGATTAATTTAAATTCAGTTTTGATTAAAACTATTTTCTAAAATTTAAATTTCCAACAATATAAGTAGAGGTTGAGCAGCAAATGTACTAAAAAGAACATCGATGAGATTGTTATGACTCGAGGAGTGCAATCAATTTTCAGAATACAATGTAGATGTGTTTTATCTCAACTATAGTTGAGATTTTTATAATGAATTATTATAATAGTTGAAAAAGCAAAACGGTAAATGTGTGCATCATAAGTGAACGTTTTATTAGTTTCTAAAGTAGAATCTCTTTAGTAGGTTTCTCTTTAATACATTCTTCACCTTGGCAAGTTCTATTTTCTGATCCCATCCTTATGTCCACTCATGTTAAATAGTTTCTTCAGTAAGATTTTCACTATAGTAAGTCTTTTTAGTCTTGTCCCTGAAAAAGTACTATAGAGGTTCAACTGTATTAGTTCTATTCGTGAGCATTAGAAAAGTTGCCTTATGCCAACTCTAAAACTACTGTAGGAAAGATTATTTTTTAAAAAACCTAGCCTGACCTAACTTATGAACATTTAGGTAATCGAGATATCAAAATACAACATTATTATTCAAACGGTTTTATATTTGAAATATTTTTTTCGACTTATTTCTCTTAAGCACCTTTTTCAAACAGTTGGCTTACTCACAAACAGCAAACTAATAATACTGTAATACTGAAACAACATTTCCTTATAAAATTTACTGTGATAATTACTTGAGACAATTCAGCACTTTGCAGAACACTTATAACAATCTCCGTTTCTAGACACGAAGATATCCGAGAAGCCATCATGCAGCTTGTTCACATGGTCCGAGACTCGGGCGATAAACTCGAGAGGCACGAATATCGAGAGAGGCAGCTGGGTGAACAACTCAAGAAGGCTCTAGGCGGCCTTGACAAGCGACACCGAGCTTCTGATACTATTGTAGAGGCAATCAGCAAAGGGCTCGTTCGGCTAGAAGAGAAGCTAAGGAATGTAGAAAATATGATCACACAGGTATGAATAACCACCAGCTTACCTAGAGTTATTTGTATTTATAAACATTCTTGCAGATGTGCTAGATGCACGGTGGCAAGATATTATTATTCTATTGGATCATTTTCTTGAATTCTAATAATTTCTTTGCAGTTCTTCCTTCTTCTTCGAGTTTATTCCAGTCTCTTATCGTCCTCTGGATGAAACTGTTTTTCCCTATATTTGAGTAAACTCTCTCCACCTCTATTCTTTCTCCTCCCCTATTACTTCTTTGGATCCCCTTTCCTAGTTTAGTTTGACATCTCTTGGGAATGTTGCATGAGTTTGGAAATGGGTCAATTGTACTGAAAATCAATTGTTTCAAACTTGATTGTACTAAAAACCAACCGTTCCAAACTTTTACTTCTTGAACAACTTCTACAGAGGTTAAATTGCGGAAATTGACCCATCCCCTTCACAAATTGGTACATCTCATCGAATATTTCACAGTGAAACCTCGATGCATCGTTCCCGGATTCATCATTTTCTCTCACCCCACTCCTATACAATCAATGCTAAGTTTTCCTGGATGGGCGGTTTTATATTCCTGATCCCTTCAAAAACGATGGATAGAGCTTCACTGTATAGGTATTTTACTGATGGTTAGGGTTACGGGGGTAATGTTTGTGTCAAATATCATTCTAAAGGGGAAGGAGCTAACTTCCCACCATGTATAGATTTCTCAAGTAGAAGATAAGGTCAGTTGATATTCAAGACAGTTGGTTTTTAGTAGTCAAATTTTAGAGCAGTTGGTACCTTCTCCATGAGTTCATTATGATCTTATTAAGAGACGTGGGAAGGAATCGTCATGTGGCTTGATAGTAGGGAATCACTCCAGTATTCAATCTGATGACTGAGAGAATTCCTCAGTATCTCGGTCAGCTGAGGCACCGCTTCAGAAACTGATGTCACAGTTGGGCGTGGGTTCGGGTCACGCACAAGACATGGGTTGTTGTAAACGTCCTTTCACTTCATAGTTTCACAATCACCTGCTCATTCGTACCCCCATATAATATAGCTGTTGGTGGGGTCGTTGAGCAAACAATAATCATCATCCACACAAAAGCCTCGGTTAGATAGGACGGCCGATGAGAATCGAACCTGTCTTCTGAATGACGATTCACAGCTATAAGTCAGCTATTTGACATTCAATATTTAAACTTTTATTCAGTGGGAGTAGAACTATTAAATAACTAAATTCAATGAAATGAATAAACATTTAAATATCATTTATAAGAATGCATATGCTTCTAGAATGCTGCAAAATGCATTTGCACATATGTTTACAGAGGAAGTTTTTTCACACGTTCAAAAGGGTTACTATGTCAGACATATTTTTGTCTTAAAATGGTTCAAATGATGTAATTAAAAATGTTTCATGTTATAGTTTACTTGAATTTAGTATATTTTCTTTCTTTCAATACATTTAGTACTCGGGAAAGGTTTCAATATGCAATACAGTACTGATTCTGGGAGTAAGTTTGAAAATGTTTGGTATCTCTATATGAACTGTGGAATGCATATGTACAAAATTTCACAAGATATACTTTCACTTCAGAAGGTGAAAAATCAACTCTATGCACAACCTATTCTGGTTATTGTTTAAACTTTGAAGTGAACTAAACTTCCCCCCTAACCCCAGTCTTCAGAATGACAATTTAGCGTGTTGGGTTCAGGTTGAGTGGTTTGCCCATCTCAATAAGATTCAACTATGCCTCACCTATTTACCGCATACATTTACTTACTTCTTTGTATTCCCTTTGTCTCGTCTAGAGAGATGAAAGAGAACGGATCCAGCTTCAGAAAACACAAAACATCATGGAAGGTATTGAAGGTTCATTATCAACATGGATGAAAAATATGGAAGACGTTGTTAAGACAACGACTGGAGGTGAATCAGGCAAATCGACCCGGTCTCTCGAAGCCTTAGAAGCAGGTTTGAACTCCCGTGTCGACGGAATTGCAGCCACATTAGAACGCTTAGAGTCCACTGTATTGAAATCCAATGATGGAACATTAAATAAAGAAACTGAAAACCTGAGAGCAGTCACTGCCAAGCTATCAAGCACCGACGCTAAAGTGAGGCATAGCGTAACAGAAACAGAACGGATCTTAAGTCAGTACGAATTGCGGTTAGGTGAACTTACAGGGACTTCAATTGATGTTCGAAGTTCGAATAGCGTCCAAGACTGGCATCCTGTCTTCTTGAATGCTTTGGAAAACAATCAAAAGGTCTTGAATGACTTGAAACAAATGACGCAAGGCGCTACGAAGGAGTTGAGTGAAATGCCACGAAAATCAGACCTAAAACGTTTGACAAATTCAACACATGATCTTCTACAAGAAATTAAATATCAGCTTGAAGCGAGTGCCGAGAAAGGAGTGGCAAAACTCGAAGGAAAACTGTCAGAAACTCAAATGTCTCTCGGCAAAGGTCAAGACGAGATTCTGAAGACTGTAACAGATGCTAGCGTGATGACAGAAACACTTTACAGTGACGTTACGAAAAGCTATGATCAACTCTTGAAGGAAGTACATGGGCTAGCTAAAGTTGAACAAGTAATGATTCAAACTGCAGACAATGTTATGGATACTAAACGTAGAATTGAGTACGGAGTACATCAGATTTTGTTAGAAGTTGGCGATTTAGTAAAACTCCAGTCAAAGGATCTGAATACTACAATCAACCGCCGTTTTGATAATATTTCTGCTACAATTCTTGATAATCAAACTGGCGCATTGGGCAATTTAAGTTCTAAGATAGAGACAGAAATAAGTCAAGTTTGGAGACAGATTGGCATTATGTATCAACAGTTGACGGCTTCCGCTGGCGTATTGGATCACCTTCAACACCAAACCGACATCTACGTAAACGGAAGTCTGGCAACAATGGACAGTATGGAAGGAAAAGTTGGACAAATAACAGGACGCATGGGAGAGGTGGACGAGAACCTAAACTACCTTCTAGGACGTTTGTCTTTGGTAACACAAGAGTTTAATATGATTAAAGAAGGATTAGGAACAGCGTTAGATAATATACGGAGCAGCTTCTTAACTGTACAGGATAAAATTAAAGATGTAGGACCAGGACCAAACCCAATACCAGACAATGAAGTTACACCTCCATTACGGGAAAGTGATGAAGAAAATAAAGTGTCGACATTAAATGTACAACCTCAGTAAATCTAAAAATAACTCAAACTTTGAAATAAATCAAATAATAACACGTCTATAGAGAATAGTGCCACGTTAGTATTCTAAATTTAACAATTAAATAATGTACAATTAATTGATATTGATACAATAAGCAGCGTGTAGTGCTTAAAATATAAACTATCCAATTATTTTATGAACATAGACCTCTAAAATGAATGTATGATGCCCTCCTTATTATTGTGCTTTTTGACACAGTTGATTTACAATGGTTCTCGTATATGACTTGGTGAAAGCAGCTCGAGGTTTAGTGACTTCTATTGTGAAATTTCAGCCAGGAAACTTTATGGAGAAATGTGAGATCACCTTGAACTGGAAAATTAAGGATTATATTTTTAAATTTTCCAGCCATTATACATTCTCTATTTTCATCTGAGATGTTATTACTTAGCAGCACATTATATTTATATGCCTATTGGTTGAAATACCACAAGCTTGAACCTTTGTTTTATTACTTGGCCATAAAAACTGGGCTAAATTTTAATGATAATTGTATAAGAAAAATTCAACTGTATATTGTGCCAAGTTACCTAGTTGAGGTCAAGAGTATGGTATAGTATATTGAGAGGATGCGAACAAAAATCCAAGAATGATAATGGCATGGAAATAGTTTTATTGGGAAATCCATAGAAACTTGAATAATATTTTCTAAAACCACTGTCACAATTTATTATTAATTCAGATTGTAACAACATTATTATTTTCATTTTTTTTGTAACTCCAACCTTAAAATGGTTGCTACCTAGAGTACGTACGTTTTACACGTTATGTCAATGTGTTTTGTGTGTGATTTGTTTATTTGTTTTACATTTTATAACCCAATAACTGCAATAAGATTAGTAATGAATAAAGCTTCTTCTTTTTAGTGTCCCTAGTTATCTCTGAGCACTGACTATCTACCTAGTAAAATCCTTTAATAAGCTTCATCATAAAGGAACAGAAACAACTAAGCAACCCATCGAGTCACTTTCATTAGTATTGAACAACACTTGGCCAGTTGGTACTCGGGATTTTGAACAAAACAAGAAAATATGTTTGACCAATAATATCAAACAAAAAGATTATAAACTGGATAAAATTTCCACCCAAATCTGAAAGATTTTCACTACCGGTACGTTAATATGCGTTTTAATACCAAAAGTAGCATGATTACGAGATTTTTAATAATGATTTTAAGTCTGGAGTCAGACCGAGTTTCTTCTAATTTGAGTAAAAATAATTTTTAAATATTAGTTCAAGATTTGACCAGAAATGTAGATTAAAGCTTGGCAATACAAACAGATTGTATTCAATTAATTGTACATTGACAATGTACTTTCCACCACAGGGAAAAACAACTTAGAATAAGAGCCAGTCTTGAATGAAACTATAAATACAGTTGAATTATTTACAATGGGCACAAAAGCAATTGTAACAATTTAATTGTGAATAAAGTAAAGCTCTTATGACTAGATGTCACATCAATGGGGGACACAACCACAAGCATAGCTGAGAGTGCTGCTACTGAAGCTCTGCGTTGTCGTACTCCATTGCTCTTGAACATTATTCATAATATGACATCAAAGCTGGGAATGAACTACACTTTGAACTGTGTCTGCAATGTCCCATAATGGTTTGTACAATGTCACTCCACTCACGGAGAAATAAACTCACATGGTTTAACATTCAGAAATAATATTATGTTACAATAACTTAATGATTAGATATCACCGGAACTTAATCGTGGTATTAATATAAAATCCTAAAATAGACACAAATGAGAGATGAATAAATATTTCAAGTTCAGTTGTCGAGTTACATAGCTCTCGATTATTTTCAACTTATTATTGAGGTAGGAATCTTGTCTCGCAGTAAATATAGAATTTCAATTTTTGTTTAATCTAAATGTGTTGGAAGGTCTAATTTGACAGACTGTCGTTGACAAGGATTGGGTATGCTCAAAATAAGCCAAATTGGGACTTTACCTACAATACAATCAAATTAGCAAGGCATTAGGAACAATAATCTCGTTATTGTCTCATTAAGATTCGGAAACAGTCAACATCGGCAACATAAACATTTTAAATTTCAACGACAACAACAATATTTGTGACAAGTGAATGGACATGAATCATGTGATTGGTCCAAATATTAAATGCCACTGTCAATCCTTGCAACTCCAAGTTTGTAAATAATTACAGGCCTTGCTAAAGAAAAGAAACAAAATATAGATAAAGTCCTATTTAGCTGAACATTTTTGAAGTGCATACACTTGCAACTTGAAATTAATTCAAGAAAACAAAACAATTAGAAACAATATTAGACCAACAGTAGATCACAGGCTGCCCAAGAAATACCCAATGTAAGACAACAAAAACTGTGGCCCAATTCAGGCAAATTAGAATGGTATAAAAATATAAAACATAGAAATATAAACAGCAGCAGACACTTGAAAGTAGTTACAGACATAAGTAAATTAGCATAGTTTGTACTTTCATTTTCAACCATATTTCAATGGTGGGTGGTCATTAAATATTTGTAAGTAATATTAAATGTACGTGTATAACAAATATTTTTCAGGGAAAATTGTCTGCTGTTTCATAAATTCAACCCAAAATTAAAATTCCAAATTTGAATGCAAGCATTACAAGCAACAGATTATTTTGCATGCCGCTCCATTAATTGATTATCGAACTGGCAGTTACAAATATCCTAAGTACATTCTAAGAAACTTAAATAGTGTTTTAGAAAAGTTATTAAAAAAATTAGTAAGTAGTTCACTTGCATTGAGAAATGCATATTTTATTTTATTTACTTCTAATGATGTATGGTTTCAAGACAAGGTTTGTCTCATCGTGGAATGTGTTTGTCGTGTATTATACAGAATGTATTTGTGGAAGACCCCTACTTAGTGACTTTCATTGATAATTTGTTGTGTTCTACAAAAACATAAACATTGTCCTTAATTCCATCTTGCAAAACATTGTGGCACACACAACACCTTATGGATGGGTAGTATTGAGTTAAATATAGGCCTTTCACACAAATAACAGTTTACATACATGAGCTAGGCCTTCCGTTCTCTCACAATGTCATCAGAGTAATTTTATGGCAATAATGCAGAAAGTAAGATCACAAAACTTTGGTAATAAAAATGTTACAAAATAGAGTTGAATCATCACTTGTCTTTGGAATGTAATCCATTAGGTATGGCAAGCTGGAATTTTCTCAATAGACAGTGTTGCAACTCTACTACATCTTTCAATGTACAAGTTAGTGGTTATTCACTGGGCACATTATGAACAAACAAGTAAAATGAGCAACATTGTCTTATTTGGCAACACGACTTGACCACAAACAAAAAAAACAGTGTGTATTTGAAACATAGTTAGCCAACATAGTAAGAAAGTAAATGTATAATCTACATCCATCGACATGCTTCACAAAAATATGTCACCCCAAAAGGCCATCAACAATGCAAAGAATTGAGCTATTTATCGACAGGTGTCGTGTGTATCGAATATCAAGTGTCGCTGTAATATTATATCGCTTCAACTTCATTTAAGAACAAGCCACCGATAACATAGCATGCTACTGCTACACAATTGCTCAACAACAGTTTGGCATGTTTTGCTTGAATGGGTTACCGTAGACAGCACATAAAGAAAATGTCTCAATTTATAACCGTGCTGACATTTCAAAACTATTTTACCGTGTTAAAATTTTCTGCATAGTGGTGCAAGTCACCATGTTGTTTCATAGGATGTAAGCTTTAGCAAGTTATTAAAAAATAATACTATAGAGCTTATTATTCAAGATAGCCAAGAAAGAGTTACCTTTTTAGTTAAGTGTACGAAACATTTGGAGAAACATTTGCATTACATGTAGAAAAAAGTGGACACAGATGGAAATATGGCGGCATTGAAAATATGTTAGAAAATCTGCTTTATATTAATCGTCGATGGGACATGAGTACGTACGTTATTCAGGTACGAAGAAATATATACTATTTATCTTCATTCATTTACGAGCATATTTTGGACGACAGATTAATAAAAACTTTGCAAACAATACCCCTGTGATATAAAACGTTTTCTAGCTACGTTCCTTCAAAGGGTGCTCAAACACTTGATATAAATCGGCACTGTGAGCAAATATGAAAAACTGCAATGAAGAGATATATTTTGAAATCAATGATATTGGAAAGTTTAAAAAAATGTGATAGTGACATTATTTAAGATAGAAGTTAGAGAAGAAATTTGCATTTTTATAATTATAGAAGGGCTTAATGCAAGGTGTAGAAAACATTGATTATTTGTTTCTCGTCTTATTTGATGCAAACATGTGTGGAAGGATACTAACAGTACATCATTCACTGTTGCTTTCATAAATCTCAGACAATGTAGCCTAGGTACTTGTATCGTACAATCGTTTCAATTAGCATGGAGATAAAGAAGTTGTGCTGTGGCAGTGAAAGATCGAGCGAGTCGATGCCTTTCCTAGCTTATTATATATTGTGGTCACACAAATCGGCAAGCCAGCTTCTGTCGATTCATCAATTAAACTCGGCACATTTGTTAATCGGACAATCTGAATCAACAAACCACTCACATGTGTGCATACAACTGAAATGTCTCTTCGTGACTCCATCGTCACCTATGTACGGGACCACTCGCTAAAAAAATTAACGTCGTTGTCGCTTCACGTCTTTTAAAATACCCTTCACCGATTGGTGGACAGTAATGGACGATTGGTCGCACCATTTATGAATTATATTTAATTATAAAAATCCCCACAAACTAAAACGTGAGATATTTCTTAAATATATATATATATATATACCTATTTTTTTGAACAAAGTTGTTACTGGCGAGACCCTTAACTACTGGTGGAAGCCATTGGAGAGACAGGACTCAAAGGACTTCGACTCGAGTCTCTGAGGCAGCCATTGCACGTAATTACGACCTTACGTGATCCGGCGTGATCGCGATGCTCGCACAACCAGATGCCTTGCCACGTGCCCAGGTTTAGTTTGCCATCTGTGATTGGAATAGTTAGGGACGAACCAAGGAAACAAGCTTTAACGTGAGCCGGCTGGAAACATTCAACATACATTTGTTGGTTAGTTGATTTTTCTATGGAAGGTCTACAAAATTCTTTCGTAAGTAATACATGACTGTTCAAAGTCATATTCATTTGATGTGATATTAATTTGTATTTGTGTGATTCATTTGACTCTATTTTAATTTAAACACATATAGATATTAGGAGTACATATGCAAATCTACAACAGGGACAAAGTTGACAAAATTTAAACTAGCACATGGATAAAGCTAGTAGCCCTAGTTGCAACCTAGCGGCAAGGCTGTCCGTAATGAGACTCGACTTTAGTTCCTGTTTCACTCAAACGGAAGGATTGCATTCTATCCACCCAATAAAACGCAATGAAGGTGAAAAGGTCCATTGTGTCTAGTCCATGTGTTCAAGTCACGGTCTATAAGTATAGGTCTTGTATTGAGGCTATTTTGGCCGATACCAACAGTGCTGCTAGTTCCACCAAAATCAGGTGTGAAGAGGCCAGTGGGCCACGCTCTACGCATGCGCGCACCAAATGTACGTCATTGTTGGTGGCAAGACGTCAGATAATTGTCTGTCACTGACAATCAACTGACTGTCACTGACTGTCAACTGGACCACGAGACTGGTCTCTTTACAACTAGCGTTCTGCACAGATTTTGGTGGAACTAGCAAAACTGTTGGTATCAACCTTTCAGCCCATGGCCCAACACGAGACTTATACCGGTACGTATAGACGACTGTGGTTCAAGTACTAGTAGGGGTAAGAATTTCTTAGTGTGACTGCCCATAATGAAAAACCACCCACATAGGCATACATATCTTCAAATAAAATACACAAATTGAAAGCGTAGTCATCGACAATGGTAACTGTAAAGGAAATTGAGCAGCCAACTTACCATATCATCAGGGCCTTCACATGAGTGTCTATAAGGCAAACCCTGAAAATAGAAATATGCATTTGTGTTAATACAATTTTTGTTGATAGGTCAGCCTTGCAAAATAAGAAAACTATATTCAGAACATCATAGTTAATAAGCAATAACTTACTTCAGGCACAATTTTATTCAACATCATTTCCATATCGTCCCTGAAAATAATTTAAAAAACCATTAGTTTTATGAACGTCTTACAACCGGATAAGAGAGAATCCGGATGCCGAGGATAAGGAGCAATCTATAGGATAATAAATAGCCTGATTTAGTCGTATGAGCTGTGGACGTGAAACTGAAATTGAAGTCACCAGTATTTGGATGTTTCAAATTACCATTGGGAGGTCTAGATAATTAGAACTGAAGCAACAACAATACTGATGGCAGTAGTATTGTCTATGAAAAGAGCCCCACTAATTTTACATAACTCTTTGGCTACAGTTCCAAGAAAACCAGATGGATGTAATTTTGAACCTGTTTACTTGAATTTCTTTTGTTGATTTGATTTTGTTGATTTGAATTTGTTTGCTAATTCACCAAGTGAGTATCAAATGTAGGCCAACAGAATTACACGAACTTTGACCTTGAGATTGAACCGGATATCAAATTCTCTGGCATAGTACTGATAGGGCTACAACAGTGAGATTTAGGAGAGGAGAGGTACATGTCAAAATTGATTAACCCGAGACCTAGATCTACAAACGCAGACACAACGATATATAGACATCAGGTGACAAAAATCTATTCTGCTATCCAGAAAACAATCCAACTCAATTTCCTTAATTCACAATGAATATTCTATTTACGTAGCTCAGATAAACACAAAGAATAATCACGGATGAGACTAACTAATAGGCCTACTTGAGCATATACAACAGCTATTTTCAATGTCCTAAAATGCTATTAGTAACAGAACGTGAAAATTTTACTCTAGTGACTAAGGCCTAAATACAATTATAATATATTTACGTTACGCACAGTAACTGCTTAGTATTAAACAAGATTTACATCAAGTAGTCGGGTGCAGTTAGCACGCACTTTAATGTAAATAGTGGGTACACAAGCATTCTAGTCTCAAGTATAAGAGGTTAAACATACAATATGTTATTTGCATGAATTAGAAAATACATAAAATCTCACTCTGGGTAAAATGATTAATTGGTATCCTAGGTAGGTCTACAGAACCTTACCTTACTAACTAATTTAACCATCTAGGTTCAAAAAAATACATGATTAATACATACTAAAGATTGCATACCTATGAAATTCTACCCTAACTTACTAAACTATGGCACAGGTAAATGGATCTTTAGGCTAACCACAGTACGAAAATAAATGTTATCAACTTGGCTTAAACGGACTAACAGGCATAACTCTCTACCTGTTTACGGTACTTGAGAATATATCGAGCCACTTTTGTTGAACGCAGTTTATTAAAATATTTCGCATCATGTATGGTGTGGGACATTCTAACATTTGATCATTTAAACAACATGGTATCCACAAATGTTCGTGTGGCTAGATTCGTGATTTCATACGTCGTTTCATGCAGAACACCGAGTTTGTCTGATCAGTGACGCGTATACCGTTGGTTCACTGCACTGTGGACAGTTCTGTGTTACTTCACAATGCTTGTTTAAACCTCATGTGATACAGGTAGGTTGGGACATTGACTTAATAGATAGGGTCTACAATCATTACATTGAGGCAGCGTTGTGCAAGTTTCCATTAAAAAGGAACTTTTGAAGAGTTCAGTTTCTTTCTTGAGCGAATTTGATCAAAGCTCAAATTCTTAGAAAAAAGTAGGACTAGACCTATGTAAGTTCATTTATTTATTCATTTTTTGTAATTTTTAACATCAATGTGCGAGATATATAATGTGAGCAGAAATATAAGGAACAAAGTGGGAGTGAAAAGGTTATCATTTAAAATGGAAAGGGAGAGATTTAGGTGGTACGGGCGTATGCGGCAAATGGAAAAGGAGAGAATACCAAGAGCAATGTTCGAGATAGTGGAGCAAAGAGTAGACCAAGAGAAAGGTGGCAGGAGGGAGTCAAGTTCGAGGTAGTCAAACCGAGGAGAAAAATGGGGAAAGTGGTAGACGAGAGATCGTGGGAGGATAGATAACGGTCGAGGGAACTCGTAGGAACAGAAGAAGAAACAGAGGATAGTAATAGTGAAGGAGAGGAGGATGAAGTCAGAACTAGTAGAAACCGATGAATATAAGAAGTCTGCCATAGAATAAGTGGTTGGAAACACCCCCTGGCCCAATTTAATTGATTATCTGGGTTTGAGAGATAGTGCAAGAGGATGGAAAATTGAATGCAAAATAAGTAATTACCGTAGTAATTACGTATTGTGCGTAATTTCAGGGTAGGCCTAAATAATCTATCTGCTGAACAATTCAGTTTTGTAATCCGGCACACTCTGCTGCACTCACTTGACGTACCGTACTGAAAACTACTGCTCTTTTTAACATTTAGGTCTAAAACACATTCAATGACATTATGTTGATGATTGTGATGACAAAAATGGTAATTAATGACATATCAAAGGGTCAATGATTAAATCAAGTGTTTCAGCAATAATTATTATTGTATTATTACAATATTATTGCTACTATATTGCTACCTTTATCTTTTATTGATACCAAATTATGCTATATAGCATGGTTTGATATCTAATTTAATTTGCCAGATATTATGAATCTAAAAATATGTTTCAAAATTATGTGCATCCCACCGTGGAGCACTTTGCTGAGCACGAGACGCGTGTATTCGAATGCGAATTTTTACGTACGTTAACGATTGAAATGAACTTTTAATAAGTGAACATACTGTGCAAAATACTGAGCGTTCAGTGAAAACTTAGTGTTCGCACAAACACGCTCAAAAGTTTTTAAAAGTTCACTACCCAACACTGCATTACCAGTGAGTGGTGTATTGGGCCAGGGCGGTGCGCTGGTACTTTAATTTTGGGGCAGGGCGCGCCCCAGTATCTTTTTTCTTGAAAACCATATTTGAAGACATATAAAGCCAACTTTAAGTTAATAATGCTTATATTGCCTCGCTTTTGTTCGTCAAACTAAAGGACCACCTCTAGTCAAGTTTGATCATAGACCTTATGTAAAGATTTGGCTCCTTAGTCATCGATCAGCTGGCGATGCACAGTCGCAATATGCAGACCATGATGCACCCGCGGAGGATCAAGCTGCGAGAGATTCTCTTTGGCGATTATTTTGGATGCAAACGTGAATCACATCATTTTTATTTTATATTTCAATTAGAATCTCCTGCAACTGACATTGTGGCATGTACGGCTCACTAGGCCCCCCCCCCCCCCCGCCGAGTTTTGATGAATGTTTTTTCTTTCAGTTATCACCGCCTTGGTACTTTTATTTTTACGAATACAACACTGTGCATTGGGGCAAACATATCTAAAATAAGCAACAAAGGTCCTACACAAATTGTAAATGAGGAAGGCACGAGTTAGGTTGCTGAGAAGGAGCGTCTTGACATCTTGTGCGGGATAGATCTACACTCTTTTGTAATATCAATATACCTGCTGACGTTCAATAGGTACCGTAGCATCAAGGCTGAGAAAATGTATCGTTGAAATATGAGCTGGCATTCATGGTACAATTTGGTACTCAGTAAGCCTACTCGATAGTAACTTCGTACAATATGTGGAAACGAGTTGTGTTTAAAGAGTTCTAGCACCCTCGATGGAAGAGTTTTCTATATCATAAGTACGAAATCTTAATGCAGAATTCAGTTTGTCAACAGAAAATTACGATGACCAAGAATCGTAAGCAGGAGACTTGAGATGAGGCTTCAAAAAAGATCAATAAAATTTCTCCAAAAAAATTATATCAACTGGGCCATAAATCTATTCAATGACTTCCGCATTCCACTATTACAAATGACGTTTTTGATGGGCTGACTACCTCTAGGTACCGGTAGCCTACTATGCTATAATCAACTAGTCTATTTATAAAAACATACAATATAAGACCATGCCTTGGAAATGTTCAACATTTATTTTAAAATATAGTAACGTACTTCATGATTACTCTGTTACCTTTTCCAAGCAAGGTCTTAGATGACCTTTGGCTGAAAAGCAGTAATTATACTTGAAATAAAATAATTTTTACAGATGAATTAATCTACAGGCTTGAATTGTGATCCGCTAACTTAGAGGGATGTTAATTAAAACCGTTTAGTAATATTCCTGACATGTAATGAACATAAAAACGATGCGATGAATTCTGAAGTCGACATATTTATACACTAGAATATAAATCAATTGAGAGTTTCTGAATTTGCTCAATTTTCATGAGTTGTGTGCGCCATTAGAGGGGGGCGTGGAGATCATTTAATGATGCACACAACCAGTGATCTTGCTTTACTTTCAATTTTTGATTGATTAATTAATATTAGTTCAACGACCCCACCAACAGCTAGGTTATACAGGGGTACAAATGAGCAGGTAATAATGAAACAATGAAGTGATGAAAAGTGGAAGGACGATTACAAAAACCCATTCCTTATGCGGGACTCGAACTCACGCCCTACGAGGACTTCAGTTTCTATAGCGGTGCCTTAGCTGACCAAGTAATGGAAGTAGTCTTTTCAATTTTTAGCGGTTCATGACTGAGAAATTGTAATTTTAGCAGTATTTTGCATAGTCTCCTGAATTAATTCTTTATTTCATAGGGTTACATGGGAGGTTCAAGAAAGAAATTAGAAATTAGCAATGGAAACCAATTGGGCGCAATTTACCTTGAAGAAACCATGACGATGCCACCATACAATATCGCAATGTGATTAGTATTGGAAATAAGATCTCAGAATGTCTAGCCCTGATTGAAGTAAGAAATAGGCATAATATAGCAATACCAACAGACTCTTGATAAAGAAGATGTACCCACTCCCATACCAATAACATGAACGGTATTTGTGGTTTCTAAGTGGACAAATCAGAGCCAGGGCTAGCGATTGCTGGTGGCAAATTAGCGACTACCTCGTGAACTAGATGTAGATTGGAGTGGTTATGGTATGCCAGTGGCGTTGTTGAACTGACAAAATCTATAATTTTCGACTTTTCGTGCAAAACAAATGTCACTGCTAACATAATCATATCTATTGAGCCATGTAGGCCTATAGTTCAATATAAAAGTGGCAGTTGCGCTAGCAGCAAGTGGAACCTGGATGAAGATTCTTTATGTGACAAGTCTGTTGGAATCACTACACGTAGGCCTACAATATGTTACTGGCACATATATTTTAGGCTCAGTTATTCAAATGGTGGCCTGCATCATCTATATTTTCAGCATGTATGTCCACATTTGCAGCACTAAGTACCGGTACCTACCTAATATGCAGTGTAGGATACTTTCGGTATGCAACGTCTACCTGACCACATTGACAGTCCACTTTTGCCTACAGAGCTGAAGAGGGTACATGTAGAGCTAAATAAATAATTAATTCTCGTTTCCCATGAAGTGAGAAAGTTGGCATTCAACCTTTAAAATAATTACAGGAGTAGTAGGACTAGCCTACTCATCATGGGCATCTCATTAGAATGAGGATGTGCCTCAAATAATGGGATTGGCAATTAAGAGGAATTATAGGATACACCTATTCAATATCAACAAGGCAGAGTTGATCCAGCTCAAGAATCCTTACCTTACATCCGGATCCCAGCTTTCATTTAGAGCTAAACTAGCTGACGTGTGGAGTACTAGAATCAAAGATGATATTCAGAATTAAACTCATGCAATTATGGCCTGATTCAATGCTAAATGCAATTTTTACAAAAGGTTGCCTTACCACTAATTCTTTTTCACATTAGGCCTAGGCCATTTATAATTTAACCTGTTTGCATACAGCTAAACAATTCTAAGAATTTGTAGGCTCAAGTTGAAATTTTCTTACCGGTACATTTTCATAGAGCTCACATTGAAATTTATGTAAAAGTATCAGAAATTAGATACCTACGCCTACTAAGTACTGTACTCTATCACAACTTCCCATTCATTATTATAAAATTACCGTAATATAAATCAGGTACCGGTAGGTCTAATGGTGCTCAACGACCCCATCAGCAGCTATTTTGAATGAATGAATATTAGGGTTTTAAGGCGCATCGACAGCGAGGTCATTTAGCGCTCAGCTATTTTATATGGGGGTACAAATGAGCAGGTGCTAATGAAACTATCAAGTGATAGTCAGTACCGTAAAAAGACATTTAAAAAATCCATGCCTTATATATGGGACTCACACCAGTTTCTAAGCCGGTGCCTTGATTGTCTGTGCTACGTAGGCCTATGGCAGCCATTCATATTTTCTTACTATGAAAAAATTAAGTGCGTAAAGATGCAAGATGGGGTTGTATCAACAATGTGAGTGTATCTTGGGCCTAGGCCCTAGGCCTAATATGGATTTAAAGCTACCCCAAGCCTATGGTTCTATTGGGACGAGTCAAGCAAAACTGAATAAATTCTTGTGAAATCTTCGAGTAAGCCAGAGGCCTATGATATGTGAAGCATAAACCTAGAGATGTTAAATGTCATTGTTGAACTAGAGAGAATTCACAGGTCAAAATCTTGAATTCATATAAGCCTACTTCAAAGGTCCTTAGTCCACCCCAGACCAAGATGCATGAGGAACGACTTGGACTTAAATTCTACTGGTAGGCTTATGCTGTATAGTTATAAGTTTCATCCATCGAGTTCGAAAGGTAGTGGATTAGAAAAGTAAGACGAATAACTCAACGATATGAATGAAATCCCCCAAAAATGTTAGTGATACTTATGATCAAGCTCGAAGCCTGAGATTGAGTAGGCTCATTTTAAGGATATCAAATGTCAGTGGACAGTGATCTAGACCACTAACCTTGAATTTACAGGGGTGAAATATCCTATAGTGGGGTAGCCCAGGGCATAGGCTTGGTCATATACTTACTCTGTATGTGCAATAATCCGACAGAAAATTGACCTATTTCAGGCATTTGCCTGAGAATTTCTTCTGTGACTAAATGCACACCTCTATGTTGAGGTCTCAGGTTCATTTTTCGTTGAAACCACGCTGATCCTATCTGAATGCCCCTGTTCGATGAAGCCATGTTGAACACCGACAAGGCAGACAGGGTGGATTTGACACAAATTTCAGTACTTATGCTCCATGGGTATTTCCGGTGTTAATATTGTACTATTACAGCAACCTCCATTCCTGTGATAACCACTTTTAAACACATTAATAAATAAAATAACTATACTAAAACTGTGTTTATTAGGGATAAAGTGTCTCAAGCCCTGCTTGCCGCACTGTCGAACGAGCACCAACTTCTAAACCGATCCGCCAGAGGGTAGTTAAATCGTACCGACGACAATCGAATTTTTGGCATATTGCAGTCATTTCCTACCTGCATGAATGTAAGTATTTTTCAAATATTTTAGTTAGGCATCAAATGTTGACATGAATAAATGACGTTGGTATGCTATTGTACTCAACTGTGTGCTATTTATGATCACGACTCAAAATAAGGAGCATTTTTATGTTCATAATACCAGTGTCAGTCAGTGTCGTCTGCTAGGGTAGTTTAGACGCTAACCAATAGGCAATAGGGTTGATGACATGTGCTGCTCATATTGAACTTTACTCAACTAAATTTCATTGCGCTTATTTCAAGATGCTGAATGGCAAAATGAAAAATATGTTGCATTGTGACAATGGATGCAAATGCTGAAATGAATACAGAAAAGCTCGGAACTGCCTTAGTTAGGGAGTATTTGTATAGGAAAGGTCTTCGTGGCACTCTGAATTACATGGATCAAGAATGTCCTCGATTACCTGGCAGTATAAATAGCCGAGATACATTAGCGCAAGCATTATCTATTGAGAAATGGATTAAAACAAATCGCGAGCAAGAAAAACCCTTCAGAACAATGATTGAAGTAATTGTTCAAAACATGCTAGAAAAATCATGCATTCTTCAAAAGCTAGCGCATATTAATCAACGCATATCATTTGAATGTGCTAATGAAAAACGTGTAACTGAAAATGTTGAAATAGAGCATCAAATTGATTTAAAAAATCTGTGTAAATCATCGACTTACGAGAATGCTCCGAAACCACTGAAATTTGGAGATGAATCTACAACTGGATTGAAGCTACTCAGAGGTTGATACAAATTTGACATATTTATCATAATTCACCGTATTTTGCTGCATACATTTGTAAATAATTCACACTAGACTAATAATTTATTACAATGAAACAATATAACTTGATTTATTCTTAGTGAATACAAATGTAATAATTCAATCTATATAAGCTATGATAAGTAATTATTATATTTAAAAATAGATCTCATAAAATTATTCACCATAGTAAAAATGATTGTAGCCTTGGCTAAATTATCTGCAACAGTAAAACGTTTCCGAATTATGTAAACAAATTGAATGACAAACAAAATATTTTAAAGTTCTTCATTAATATTTCATACAATACGTAAGATTACGTTTTGACTAAATTTGAATTAATAAATGTTCTGTAAAAAACTACTCAACAGACAGTCTTGTTTATAGCAAGTTAGTTAAAATTAATGTTCTTGACCGTAATTACATTTTGTCAGTTTTTTTCCTAATAGTTGTGCAATTCTAGCGTGAAATTACTCTGGATTCACCAATCTAAGTAATTCGTCCTTATCAAGGTAATTATCGTCAGCTAATCGGATTCAACAATTCTGTATATAATGTGAATTTCCCGGGGTGATATACCATTCACATTCACAACTCAAAGGGAAGACAGTTATTTTGGTTTCATGGGCGGGGCTTTTTCATCTTATTGCGCCGTGTCGTACAGTAGGCAAAGTAGCCCCCGGGATTGTGGGTTATATAATAATAAGGGTGGCCGAGGGTGGATGTTAGTATAGGTGGTCGTGAAATATCGATTGTGCAACTAGTAGGAGGCGTCTCCCTTATGTATATATATAGAGCCAAGTAAATAGCAATATACAGTAGTAGTAGAACATTAGACATCTCGGCATGTTTCCCTTCCACAGGCATCACAGTAACTCCTCTAGTTCTAGTCACTCGCACAAATTAAAAGGGAATGGTAAGTAAATTGTAGATTTGATTTGAGACATGTTGTGACTTGATGTTTTAGTTGAGTGTAGACAGCATACGCAATGAGAGAATTGTGACATTGTTATTTGATTCATAATGCCCATTATGCATCCGTTAGTAACGACCGAAAATACCGGTGGATCTACATTAGATGATTTGTTTTGAGGATAATTACTCGAACAATATTTACCTGTAGTTTTTAGCTAGATGTGAGAAATGATTCAATTTCATTGGATGTGTTTATTTTGGGGGTGTTTTTATTCATGTTATTGTTTGTCTATGTATTTGAAGATACTATACTGAATGAATTTACATATAATTACAAAATTATCCGTCTTTTTAAAGATTTTGTTCGATATTGTGAAGTCATTTTTCATTGTTTAGTTGGATGAAAAAAAAATATATATATATAATATGTGTGTGTGTGTGTGTGTGTGTGTGTGTGTCAAAAATGCATTGACTTCGATAAAATGAAATGTATTTTTTTAAATAAAATTTCATACCGTAATAAATTTTTCAAATTTTATACATCAACATTCATCATTAAAATGTATCATCATTTTCAAATAGGCATATATGGCTGTGTGCCCATATGTATGACTATTAAATCAATCATAAAAAGTTGTAGGATCACTTTTCTATGTGAATTCTATCAGAGGCTTTTTACACGTAAGCTTGTGATTAATTTAGTGAAGCATTAAAAGCGACAAGAAAAAATAAGGATAGGAAACTCTTCTACTTAGATGGATTCAGGGACCCGAGTATAAACAGTAGTACATTGAATTTGATTATGAAAATATGAATAATTACTCAATCTATAATGATATCAAATCAATTGAAATAAGAAAATTTTAAATATAAGAATGTATGATGAGTACTTATATGAGTACTCGGAAGATATAATATGCTGTCAGTGTTAGAATAAACATTTTTTCTTTGTGATCTATTTTTACCAAACGGAAGTATTCGATTGTGTAATGTTGATTCAGCTTTTAAATTGCCTGAATTAAAAAAAAAAAGAAGACGTTGAAACTTTTTTTTTTTAAATTGAAATTTCGATCTTATGGAGTAATACACAGCATATATATATATATATATATATATATATATATATATATATATATATATATATATATATATATATATATATATTAATATAAACTTGACTAAATATAAATATCAAATATATGAATATCACTTTCTTCTATTATTTTTATACACAAATGTTTAAATTTATTATTTATACATTACGTATTAGTATCAATTATTCTCCTTTCTCTATTATAACCTATAAAGAGCTATTATGATGTTTCTCATGGGTTTTTATATTTTCAATAAAAAATAAACCAGTCCATACCAGTGTTTTCATAATAATGGTAAATCAACCTTTCTTGAGAATCAAATAGAAATTGGAGGAGACCGGGGATGGTTGGCCAAGATTCTGGGTTAATAATTTTAGTAGGAGGTTGAATAGTATATAAGGGTGATGAACGTTTAAAATTTTCACTGATATATTCTGCAACTAAAAACCTGTCTCTCAATTTATAAAATGCCAAATTTCATTGGCAAAACATCTAGCCATTCCCCTTAAGAGGCCTCTTTACATCTTGCCTACAGGCTTGATTGCAGACGTTCGGGGCCCAAGTTGGCAACGGTAAACCAATCATCGTATTGACTTACAGTTTTTGGTTAGATGATCACTATATAGTATTCAATACGAGCTCGTACGAAGAGCTTTAGTTCGTGGTATGTTTTCAACCCTTTTAAAATAATTGTCAAAAATCAACATGTTTCTACCTGTTTTTCCTTGTTTTTACGATTTTTTCAGAGTAATTTAATAGAAAATTATGATTTTTATAGAACGTAGAGGCACAGATATACTCATTGTTGTTTTATTGCAAAAAGAATTAGACTGATTGGTCGCACCGTTTACCCATCATGTGTTAGGAGCTAAAGGCCTGTATTGACGCTTAGTGTCCTGTTTTGTTCGTATCCTGCAGGTTTTACTCATGAGTTGTGAGATGTCAAGTAGCCTCTTAAGAGCAGGTTGACCCACTAACAGGGGCAGATCAAGGTCATATTAATGGAGGGGGGGGGACGATTCCAGTTTGGAAAATAAAATGCCATATGAGAACAGTTTGTGCAACGGCCTGCTATCGCGAAGTCGGTGACCCGCGGGGGGCAAGGGGGAATTGGCATCCTTTTGGCTCCGCAGGGAATTTTTCGAAATTACATCAGTTTTTATTATGGCCCAGCGTGTTTCAGATAACGTTCAGATGCTGAAAGCATTCTACTGATGAAATTAAAAATGGTGCCAAAACCAATATTTGTAGCTGCACTGGGTCATTTCGTGTCATTTTAGCGCCCCGGGCAAGGACTCAATTGTGCGCCCCCAAAAATGAACTTGACCACCGGGCAGCCGCTCTCTTCGTCCATCCCCAGGAACGTTATTATCATGGTTGTTTACAAAAATCGTAATATATAATTCACAATCTGAAAGAAGCACGGTAGTGTTGCTTGTTGATTCTTGCTAACTCAACTACATATAGGGCCTACTAGATCTGACATTTTGATACAGCATAGGCCTATACGTCAAATTTGTTCTCAATGCAATTATGTAAAATATGGAATCGTAGCATAAATAGCCTTATACGATATTTATATTTCCTTCCTTCTCTCTTCCTACTTTCTTTCTTCCTTTCTTTCTACTTTTTTTCGTCGCTACCAATTCATGGCAGGGGGGGGGGGCTGTTGGCGCTTGATTATTATTTATTAAATACATATTCCATGGATATTCCAAAGAAAAAAATTTGTTCATCAAAATTTAGAAATACAATTCAATATGTAATGATATATATGTGAATATTGTGATGGTCCTCAGCATGAAAAATAATTATGAAATTGTAAGTAGGCAAAGTTGAAATACAGGCATACATTGATGAATGTTCGTGATCAATGTGATTTGTATAAAGAGGCAACTCTAATTATACTTACACCTTACATTTACAGCAATAGTACGCCAGCGTTCCCGTTGTCCTGAACGAAACATGAAAATTTAACACTTGACAGGTGAAAGAAAATTCACATGTTTATAATTACTTGAAAATATTGGACACAACACCACATTTTCAATAATTTCTTTACAATACCCAAATTCAAACCATAAACTTTAAAAAGGTTTTCATTTTTTATTTTTATCTTATCGCATAAAGTCGATCACATAGAATGAAATTATTTGAAACTTTGAACATTACAAATGACCTCTCAAAAATATTTCGTCCAAAGTAACGGGAAATGAATGTATACATAGCTCCATGAAATTTCCCACCCATACGAAGTTTGTGATCGCAAACCTAACAAAAAATTGAAAAAATATATGCCGGTCTTATATGACTGCCTCCTAAAAACGTAAGTGTCACTTAACTTTAAGTGGTGTCAAATGAAGCCCAAATGTGGCCCAAGCATCACTTAAAGTTCGCTAAGTGTATATAGGTTTATTTAGGGTCTACTTCAAGTACCTCGTAAACTTTAAGAGTCACTTGAAAAAATGGCGCATTTTTTGTCTGATGACAGCGATTCGGACTATATATATAAGAATAACAAATATATATCAGGTAGGCCAATCATCACACGCGCTAACTTACACATGTGACAACCAACCCCGGTCTCCGGATTAAACTCAAACGCTCATCCATAAACTCGACTAATTACTTGGAGCTATTTATACTATATACGGATTCGATGTGAAATAGTTCTTCAATAGTATCCGAGAGAAATTACTTTTCGCCTTAATAACGCCAAAAAAACGCACAGTCTATAGTTGATTGCGAAAACAAGGAACCTCCACCAAAATAGTCGATTGCGAAAACAAGGCACCTCCACCAAAATAGTCGATTTCAAAATAACATAATTTCTCGTGGTTGATAACTGATTCACAAACACCGGATTTTTTTATTACATTCATCGTACATCCATATCTTATATAGTTACTATTGGCCTTGACACGAATTTTTGAAAATGAAAAATCATATAATCAGCAAAATAAACTATATGCCTATTACAAAAGATATACACTTCCAGAACTTTTGGAATCTAACCATTAACAAAGACTAGAATTTATGAGCATTGACTATGTTTACATTGAAAAGTAATCAAAATAATTGTGGTCCCCTCCAAAATGATTAAGAATGGTATAATTAAGGTAATACGTGCTACCTGTTTGGACGGCCGCGATATGCCTTCGTGACGAGTTTTACGATAATATTGACAGTCACTCTTGTGTATTATACAATCTTCAATCTATTATCTCTTCTATATGGGCTCAGTCTATTTACCCTCAACAATCAATCAATTGATGATTTGCCAATCACTTTCATTGTTACTTTCCTTGTTGACCAAAATTGTTGCAAAAAAAGAATGAAAAAGGTATAACAATACAGGAAGTCATCAATGAATGTGTTTATGGCCATGTGAGGTGAATAATAACTACATACACTCGCGTCCTATTTTACAGTGATATCGAATGAGGGTCAAGGGTCAACCGTTAACTATAAATGTATATCAATGACCTTTCAATGTATATCAAGTAGAAAAAACGGGTATCATATATTCCAGCTTGGTTGTATTCGTCAAAACTCTGATTTGATACTCTAATTAATAGGCTGATACTATAATTTTGACAAATTAGTAAAATCTTCGATAATATATCCACTATCCTCAGGAATCAGGATATAGTAACGAACTTCCCTATTCTTCTAGGAAGAAGTCGAGACCGTGGGCACAGGGACGAAGAAGAAGATGAAGATTACTACCAATCCACTAACAGTCGTTTCTCAAAAGCACAAACCCATTCCCAACTCCAGCAAAGTCGTTGGGATTACGTCCTCGGTGAGACCAACGCAACAACGAGATCCCGAGAACCTGTATTGGCCTGTTCAATCCCACAAACTAGTGCCAGAACTGACAAATACAGTGACAACAAGTTCCGTCTTGGGACCAATCGCTTAACCAATGTATTCAGCTCTTTGCAAAACCTCAAGGTAGAAAACCAGGAAGAAAATCAAACACAGACACATCGATCTACTAATTCCGTAGTCAATGCAACAAGAAATGATGATCCACAAAGTCGCCTTACAAAAAATATACGTTCCGAATTTAAAACAACTGCAGTAGCTTCCAGTAGTTGTAAAGAGGCTGAGGTAGTTATAGAAATAGGTAGTAAAGAAGGTCTTGAAGTAGAAGAGAGCAACAATGACAAGGTTCCAAAGACCTTGTCCGATGATAACCAGGATGTTAGAGTATCTTTAGAAACCAATCAGTGGGCAGTAGATGTGAAATCTAGCAAGCAAGATGATATATCTATTCCTAAACACAATGACGGCTTAATTGTAGTTGAAGAAGTAAACGATGATGATGATAGACTAAAAGATGAAATTAAGAAGGAAGAATTAGATATATCATGTGAAGAAAATGGATTGGAGCTTGTTGAAAGAAAAGTGGGTGACGGCGAGGTAAAAAGTGGAACTGTTGAGATTGAAGATCATGACGAGAAAGATGAGAATGATAATGCAGCGAATGAAGTGGATGGTAATGCAGTGAGAGATGATGACGAAGAAGATGGGAAGGAAGATGGGAAGGAGATTGAGGTTGCACCAGGCGAGGTTGATGCTGGAAAACAGGATAATGCTACTGGAAAAATATACCATATTAATGAGCAAACGGCTATTCTATTGAAAGAGGTTTTGTTAGACACCGCCAAGTCGTTATTCAGTTCACAATGGATGGAACAAGGATTTACTTTTGATACGAATCACAGATTACGATATGGCTTCGTACAAACCAAGGTAAAACAGAATATTGATTAGACGAGCTTTAGCGAGGATTCATTTGACATACTGAAAAAAATTGGTGTTCGTTTTTATGTTTTTTTTTTTATTTTTTTATGTTTTTTTGTCGGTTCTCCACAGGTCAAACAGCTACAGCTATCAACTTCAAACTTTTTTAAATTATGGTTCCTCATCTAGCTTAGATCTGTATAGTTTTGTGGCATTATCGGGTATTAACTTTTTTTAATGAATTTTCGAAATTTCAAAAATACCCGCTAGAATAACACGGGGAAAAAAAAGAAAATATTTTTATTTTCAAAAAAGATGAAATTTTGTGTGAAGTTGAATTACATTCTGATACACATTTCTGGAATTTCTCAGCTTGATCGGGTCAGCCATTTTTAAGAAAAAACATAAAATGTGCCAAATTGGTATCACTCGAAGCAGTTTTTACCCATTTATAACTTAAATGTCACCCGATTGGCGAATGTAGGCAAGAGTTGGGCAAAAACGACGACATACTATTACTATCCGCTCTTCTAACAACGCATATATAGCGTTTTCCTAGTAATAGAAAACTATGAGCAAATTGATTAATCATGTTAGTATAATTCTCCATGAAAATAATCTGCTAAAATTAGATTATCTAGCTGTAAGTACAATATAAACTCTCAAATGAGCTGATACGTTATTTTAACAGGTCATGAACACTGCGGTTGTTCTTAAAATATAACGGCTTGAACTCAAACAGTTAGTAGCATTCATGACAGTTGTAAAAGTGAGAAATGTAAATCATATAAACAAATGCTATACAATTCGAATTTTACTTTCAGCTAAAATTAGTTTTATCATGTATAGTTATATTTATAACTTAAGTCATTAAATTTAAAATTAATCTTGTAATTGATTCGGGTGATTAATGTAGGTCAAATATATAGTTATAATGTTTGTTTTGGAAGATATCATTACTCTAATTATGATTCCATTTATAAAATAATATTTTTATTATTCTAACATTACAAGCTGTATTGATTCACTTTTTTTTCTCAAAGTTATCATTATTATTATTTCATTATTATTTTATTATTATTTCATTACGATTAAAACTATTCCTAGATACAATTAGTGTATATTATGCTTTAGGCCCTATTTTCATTTTATTATTTTCTCCAAAAAAGTTATTGTTAATTTTCGTACTTTAATTAATTAATTTTTATTCTGTGTTTAGAGCAATCTAATTGTGAGACAGAATCTTGAACATATATAGGCCTATATATATATATATATATATATATATATATATATATATATATATATATATATATATATATATATATATATATATATATATATATACAGGTTATATTTATAGTGAGTGTAGCGCCAATTCATTATTATATACACTCAAAATATAATAAAATATATTTTATTGGTTTAATTGAGTGGATGTAATTCAGTTTTGAAATTTTGATTAAAAGTCTCTATAAAGAAATTCTACTCGAACCTCTAAGTAAATTATTTACCCAATTAGTAACTGATTTAGTTTTGTGGTTTCGTTCATCAAAAGCAACGTTGAGAGGATTCTTAGCAATTAGGTCATGACCTTTCCTTCCCTAACTAGTTACTCTGTATTCAGTATTCCCTACGGTTTATTTTCAGTCGTCACGTGAAATGTGAATCTTCTATCGATTCGCTAATAAAATGTTGTTTTAAGGGTGGACCTTGTGGCGTACTGGCAACAGTCCAGTCAGTATTGTTGAAAATTCTTCTCTTCGAGGCGAATACATGCAGCTGTACACAGCCACTGAGGCCGACGGGGAGTGAAGCCAGGGCTGCGCTGATTGCAGCTGTTACCGAAGTGCTTTGGCGCGCAGCTGCTGACGAACAGAAGGCTTCGCTTGTGGTGTATGTCACTCGTATTAATTGTTTGTTCATTTGTTTTAATTGTTTTAATTGTTTGTTTGTTTTTCATGGCGTGGGTTGTGATTGTTGTTGTCTGCTTATTTGTTGGGCTTGAGCGAATAACTTCATCAAAGAGCTCAGATTAAAGAGTAACGTAACAATGGATCGTATAACATGGAAAAATTATGGAAAAAATCTCTTCAAAAACAAATTTCCCGCTCAATGTATATAGCGAGAAATGTAATATTAGAGAATTGCTTATAGGTTTTGGGGGCGGTTCAACAGTGAGAATTGTACTCATATCGCTATTGTTTATAGCTTTGGATTACAGTTATACTGTAAGAATAATTCATGATAGACTCTTATAGCAATTTTTATGATTGTTGATAATCATGTAACTTTTTGGGGGTAGGAGGAGGACAAATCAAATAATATATACAATATTGGACATATCCAATAATTGGAGGTGTATTATGTTTTATCAAGATCGGTTGGGGCTCATTCGAGAAAAATCACTACACAAATTTAAAAAAACCTAGCCAGAAAGAAGAGCCCATACGGGGAAGGATTTTTTCTTTTAAATCTTGGATTTTAAAAATCTATGCTTGAACTATAGAATCAAACATATCATTGCAATTTTCGCATAGAGTGGAAAAGTCGTTTTGCGAAAAAAAAGTTTTTTTTCTTTTTCATTTTACACAGAACTCTGGAGTCTCGATCATCTTGCAATGCATCTGCTGCTTTTGTTCAGATTAAAAAAAAAATTGGTCAAATTTCAACATTCCAACTGTGTCATGGCGTCACTTCATGACTCAACATCATTATTAATTAAATGATACGAACTAATACTTTCAGCTTATAGACACATACAAATAGCTTACTTTTATTTTATATTATTTCAATTTCATTTTCAATTTCAATTTATTTTTCCATTTCTTGGAACAGTAACATTTTACACCTTGTGTTAAAAAGTACATGTCATGAAATTAGTCAATATATAATACAATTCAGTTGGGCTATAATAGAAACCACAGAGGTAATGCTATATACAACTACAATTCGAGTTTTACTTCCCGTTAAAATTAGTTTCACCATGTATAGTTATAATTATAACTTACGTAATTAAATCTAGAATTAATCCTGTAATTGATCCGGGTGATTAATGTATTTCAAATATATATGGTTTTAATGTTTGTTTTAGAAGATATCATTACTCTAATTATGTTTCTATTAAATATAAAACAATGTGTTTATTATATCATACTAATAATCTAATACACGTTTAGACGCAGTTCATCTTCCCGGGACAAAGTGTTGAAGAACTCGGCACTGTACCGCTGCGACGGTGTCACAGAGACGCTGAGCGTCGCGACGTACAACTCCAGGACGTCGCTGCAGGAAGGAGTGCGACAACATCTGGAACAGCTGATCACGCCTGGGGAGAGTGGCTGTCTGCTGTTAGTGCTGTCAGCAGTGCTATCTAGAGGTCTGGACAGGTAAACTCGCAGGGAATAATATGTATTACTATACAAGGAAAACGCAATATGTGCGTTGTTGGATGAGCGATGCCTTAAGGGACTAAAACATGGGTACCGTTTTTAGCCCATATCTTTCGGAATTCGTATTTTAAGGTGAATCGGCAATTATTTTGAAATGTAAAATGGCAAGCTATACGTATATAGGCCTATAGATGCACATTGAGTTCAAGACAATTATTATGTAACTGCCTTGCCGTTTTATTCAATAGCCATTTAAATCGTTCTACAATTTAATTGGTTATACCAGTTGCTTAAATTCTTGCTGGGTTTCTCAATAGTTTTGAATGGTGAACAAAAAATCACATTATAATTTTTTTTAATCAAAATGGCTGATCTGATTTATGTGAAACTTCGAAATAATGTGTATCATTATTATATCAAACTGCCGTGGAAATTTGAGTTTTTTTAAAGGAAACATATTTCCAAAAGTTTCTCCTCTGGGTTATCGTCATGTTTTTTTTAACTTCGATATGAGTTTTCGCAGAAGTGTTGAAATTGATTTAGCCTCAAAACTATACAGTATGTAATTAAATGATTATACACTTGCATATGCCAAGTTTCAAACGAATTTTCACTTTCGTTTGACCTGTGGAGCGGGAACCAAAAAAAATTTCCACTACGGAGAAATCGGGTCTTTGCTTCACTCACTCATCCAATTAAACTTGACTTGAAAGTAGGATATATAATCGGGTTCGCTACAGTTCTGCCATTTCCTGCACTCAAGATGCTACCTCTTCCTATTCAAACGGTGCAAATCTTCTTCCAACATCCTTGCCACCTTGTCCTGCAGTCAGAAATGTTGTTTTCGCCACTCCTGCGACGTCGTCTTTACCTGAAGGAGTCCACTTTGGCCATCTCTCTTTTCCCGTACGCTGTAAATGGCAGTATATCTGTTTTTGACATCTTTTACTGACTTTTCCATCCTTCATTTGACTCACAATCTCCTTAGTTCTGACGTGCTTCATCATGGAAAACCGACAGCTCGTTCGCAAGAAATCCATTTTTTTTAGCAATATTCACTTTCTTGGGCTATACATATATGTAATTTAGTTGTAAATCCTAATTGTGGAAAATCCAAATGATCAAAGTTTCGACAGAACCGTCTTTCTACAAAACAAAAATTCGTCAGTTTGTGGCATTTCGACAATTTGGTCTGCTGACAATTTGACATTAATCTATACTATACTTCTTATAATTTGATAATATAAATTAACCCAAAACTAAAGTTGTCCTCAACACTTCCGTACATTTTGACAAAACCGTATTTATATAAAAAGACTTTCAACAATTCAAAACGGACTGTTGGTCAGCAAAACGATCTTTCGAGTTTCGACCGTTTGGTATTTTGACGAAAGAACAACCGTTCAACAAAACGGATTATACGGGACTTGACGTCTCGACAATCCAGTCTTTTCGACTGTTAGTATTTCGATAATTTGACGTATAGGCCTACTCGCCAATTTCTGTCTCAATTTTCCCAACCTTCCGAATCTAAATTCAAGTCACGTCCATGTCAATTATATCAAATATACTAAATAAATTGGAAAATGGAAAAAATTATGCATTGCACTTTTTTCGTCTTGTAAGCCCAACACATTCATTGCAATCAGTTTTAGTGAAATAAGTTCTTATTCGAAGAAATTCGAAGTCGCCACCGAAGATACACTTGAAACACTTCAAAACTTGAAAAGTGTAGCTTGTGAAAATGTTCAATTCTTTTTCCATCATAGAAGGTAAAGTTTGCAACAAAAATCTACGAAGTTTATAGTGAAAAACTAGAAACTCAATTTTTTATAGTTCTGTCGTAGTTTGACGTGCAACTTTTAACGATTTAACGTCCAACTTCTTTACGATCCGTCAACAACTACTCGGAAAATGATATACGACTCTTGTGTTCTATCTATAATAGGCCTAATGCATTGGATACTTCTCTTTAGTTATCGGTATGATGAAAATAATATTGTCGATAGTTTTTCAAAACTATTTAAACAAGCATGTCTTTTCTCCAAATGGTTCAAAACAATATTCAACTTTTTTAACAAACTAATTACTCTAAAACGGGCAACATTCCTGTTGACTGTGTCAGAATCCAAGAAGTTTTACTCAAGTACTTTAGTTCAAGAAAATAAATTTATATTCTTTTTTCTTAATCACCTTGTTTTTCAACTTTTCTTGACGGCTTGAAAAAGATCGAAGTAATTGATTCCGGTTGAACAACCCTTATTGACCTCACTGAATTCCGAGAAAAAATCAATTAATATATGAAGACAGAGTAAATAAAATAAAGGAGTAATGTAATTGTATTGTGTGTTATATGAGATTGAAAATAAAAGGGAATAACAACCTCTTATTTCAAAGAGCATTCTGAACAAAAGGTATAATATACACTATATTGGTTGGCTCTCATAGCTACATGAATGAACATTCATGGTAACAAAAAAGGCCATAGGAATAAAATAAATCAATGAAAAACTTTGTTTGACATATCTTGTTTTGTCAGAGTAAGTGAAATGGATATTATAAAAGAAGTTACCATTCCGATGTCGTACAGTCAGTGAATTAGATTCATTATGAAAGACTGAAGTAATTCATTTTACTTATCTGTGACGCTCCGTGAACTGAACTGAGAACTTCATCCAAAAACACGGCACCTCCACCATTATTTTTCTTAAAAGATCTTTCACCTAAATATTATACTCTCTTCCTCTGAAACCGGTTTTGCAAGTCTCAATTAATTCCTTGAGAATGTCCAAAATAATTAATAGGTTCTTGGCTATTTTCTTTTCATGTTTGGCGGTGTATGCTGATATCTCGAATTGACTATTGTAGATCGTCTGCCCTCGTGATGTCACAAAATATAAACACCAATCAAGTGGACAGTGAAGCAGGGGAAATAGGGAAATAACCAATCAAGGTATCTAAAATTTCCCCTGTTTCGTATAAGTCACGCCCATCTACAATGGTCAATTGTATCTAATTATTATGTATAGGCCTACATTGTAGTGCTGTGAGCGATTATAAGATTCTCAAATCATAAAAATACTAGGCTACTCATGCTATTTTCGTACCTCAACTGATTATCAACTAATTAATAATTCGTACAGAAGGCTTCAATAAAAAAAAACAAGGTTCAAACAATCCCAACCAAGATGCAAATTCAAAATATATGTGACTCATCAAAAGTAATATTTTATTTTTGAAGAAAACTGTCAAGAAATTTGAATATTTATGTTATTGTTGTTGCAGAGTAAGACTCGATATGGATGAGCCAACACCGCTGATTGGTCCAAACGGTCGCTGTTCCATGGAACTTGTTAACCTTCTCCTGATTGGTAGAGCGGTTTCGAACGTTTTCGACAACAATATCAAAACAGGCGCTTGCGTTATCAAAGGAATTCACCGCAGATCTGAGATTGGTTTCTTGACATTGTTCGAACATTACAACGCTTGCCAGGTAAATTAATGTGTTGTCATTTGTGAATTAAATAGTTGATTAGTTGAATTTTTAAATCATTAGTGAGTTGGGATGAGTTTGGTTAATTCATTTTATGAGCGTGTATTGAAGCTTATCGAAGGTAGAATAGTTTTTTTCTTTCTGACCTCAATTCACGAGCAAAAGGAATTGGAAATTTTGAAATTTGATAAATCCCCCCATTTGTTTCGCTGTGCTTTTCTTCATAATTTTACAATTCCAACTGAAGGAATCTCACGATTATGTGTATTATATATACGTTACTAGGAAAACGCTATATAAGCGTTGTTAGACGAGCGGAAAGTATTAGTATGTCGACTTCTTTGCTAAACTTTTGCCTAAATTCGCCAATTGGGTGACATTCAAATTATAAATGGGTAAAAATGGCTTCGAGTGGTACCAATTTAGCACATTTCATGTTTTTTCTTCGAAATAGCACACCCGATCATGCTGAGAATTTCCAAAAATGTGTATCAATATGTAATTCAACTCCACACAAAATTTCAATTTTTTGGAAAATAAAAATGTTTCAATTTTTTCCGCCGTGTTATTCTAATGGGTATTTTTGAAATTTCAAAAATTCATTAAGATAAAAGTTACCACCCGATAATGCCACAAAACTATACAGATCTGAGTTAGATGAGGAACCATGATGAAAAAACGTTTGAAGTTGATAGCTGTAGCCGTTTGACCTGTGGAGAACCGACAGAAAAACATTAAAAAAAAAACATAAAAACGAACACCAATTTTTTTCAGTATGTCAAATTGAATCCTCGCTAAAGCTCGTCTAATAATTTAATTCAGAAACTTCATTCATCGTAAATTCGTGACAACATTTTGGTTGGTTATAGCGAGCTATTATTTCCATATTCTTTCCTTCTTATTTCATCTTCAAACTACTTTATATGTTCTTGAGTTGAAGGTTTTATTTTTATACGTTTTGTTTTGTGAAAGCATCAACGGATATATAAAGAAGATTTTAAAATTTGATGGAAAAGTTTTGTTCTACTGTCTTCCTCGAACCACCACCAAGTAGAAAAGTATTAAATCTTGAACAAGTTGGAATATTTTTCTGAAACGAAAAATTAAGAATATGTACCGGTATAGAAAGATCATACGATTCAAAATATCGCTCGTAAACTAGTAAAATATAAATGGCACAAATACAAATCAACGAATATGACTGCGTTCTTGCCAGAAACCCTCAAAACAAAACGATAAGAATGAACTAACCCGAAGCGGCTGTAAAAATAATACCATTCATCGTTGTCATATTGAACCATATTAAATTTTAAAAAAGATAACATTTTTTATGAATGATGGATGTGAAGCCACTTCTTGACGATGTTGTAAGATTTGTGGATGTATTATGTTGATTTGTAAATTTCCCCCTTAATGTGCGGAAGGAATGACCGCAAAAAACGAAAAACATTTCAAAACAACTTCAAATAAATTATTATTATTATTATTATTATTATTTAACTCTTGCAAATGCACATAAATGCGCGGTGGCAAGTTCCCTAAGTACCCCTATCCCACCATCTCCTTAACCCTCTGACGGAATAACTTTAACCTGATTTCATCCCCTTCAAAAACATTTCTACTAAGCCCATTCCAGTCCCTACCTGTCCTATTTAAGAAAGAGAATTTACCGACATCTAATGTAGCCCCCTTTATGACTACCGCTCTATCATGACCCCGCCTACCTCCATACCCTGACTTATTTCTTTTTATCAACTCATGCAGCTCCCCCCACCCCCCCTCTCCCTCCATTACCCTGAAGAAATTACATAAACGATCCTCCTTCCTCCGTATTTCCAATTTCTGCCACCCCAGGTCTCTCATCATCTCAGTTGGACTCTCCAACATTCTTACCCTCTCCCCCCTTTCATTCTCATCCCATTTCCACCTCCTAACCCTACCTGTAACCCTTCTCACAGCAATCCTTTGAACCCTTTCCACATCCCTTATCTCACCTAATCTATAAGGATCCCAAACTGAACTAGCATATTCTACCATGGGACGCACTAACGAGAAATATGCTTTTTTCTTAATCTCCATACCTGCCCCCCTAAGTTGCCTCATTACAAAGTTTAGTGCATTTAAAACAAACGTGTAGGCTACCTATCGACAGCAAAATAAAAACATACAAAGAAATTTAAATAGAAAAGAAAAAAAAACGCGGTCAATTATAAAAACACGTGATGTACTACATAGGCCCTAATGCTCTTGATATTTTGCTATACACCTTTATATATTATACAATCTGTAAGTGTAATCGTAAATATACACAATGTATTTTATAACCGTCTGTGAACCATCATTCAGGAGACCAGGGTTCGAATCCCACCGATCGTTCATTCTGACAGTGATTGTTCAAGTTTCCCTCAGTCGTTGAAGTGAAAATAGGATTTGATCCCCTTTCTTTTTCAATGGTGCCTAACAACCCTACTTCTAGCACCTAGTTTATATGGAGTTACGTATTAGCAGGGGCTGAACGAAACGACGAAGTTAATGAAAAGTATCCACGAAAGAAGAATGTTGAATGAATGAATATTGGGTTTTAACGGCGCGTCAACGACGGGGTTATATTGCGCCGTTAAGAAGAATGTTGTCTACCAACAAAATAATTACAAAAACTTCGGTAATTAATGATGATTATTGTATGCTTAACGACCCCGCCAACAGCTAGGTTATACGGGGGTACGAATGAGCAGATGATTATGAATCTATGATGTAATGATGTGTGGAACGACATTTACAAAAACCCATGCCTTATGCAAGACTCGAACCCAATCCCTACGTGAACTAATTTTCTGAAGCGGTGCCTCAGTTGAATGAGCCACGGTGAGCAACTAGTTCCCTATACTACCAGGTCACCACTGCTTCCTTCTCTCGTCGCGATAAATTCACAATTAACTATTTCCATCATTCCCAAGAGACAGGAAAAAGTTGCACACGTTTATACCCTGTGGTGTACATGTTTACTTCACATTAAATAGAGTTTATAATCAAATTGTTTCAATCGTTTATACCCTGTGGTATACATGTTTACTTCACATTAAATAGTTTGTGATTGAATCTAGAGCACTACTAGTCTTATATCCCATCGATTATATGTGTAGGCTATATAGACTCTATAAAGAGTACGTGGAGGCACTCATTATGGGGATTGGTTTCTTTACTGAGCACGTTTTACAACGAACACGAAATACTGATTTTATTTTATGGTGGTTTAATGGTAGTTGTAGGTGCTTCTCCTCATCAGCAGTAAGATTTATGGGCAATTAGTCTGTTGTAATTCAAATATTGGAAAAGAATAATTCAACTTAATCTCAAAGACTGAAAAAAAAACAATTCAACTTAATTGCTGTTTTATTATTAAATCCATGCGATTAGAATTTTTTTTTTTCATTTTCTTTTTCTGTATGAGGAACCGATTCATAATACTAGAAAAAACTTGACACTTTGATGGTGATCACATTCAATTTTTGATATGAACATTGTTGTCACGGATACAAATTATAATGACTGTCGCATGAATGTTTATTTTATTTTCATTTTTATTTTTTTCACGATTAATTTTTGCGTAATGACCGCATCAAAATCTAGGTTATTTGATAGATTTTTATTTAATCTGGCGAAATGTGTTCTCCACAAGCATGTGTAATACGTAGTCACTTTTTTCAAAATATTACCAGTGAGGCACTATAACTATGAGAATAAGTATTAAATGCGAATTTGAATAAAGGGAAGAAGTGAAAAATGGATGATTGTGGTAGGTCTAAGATAGAGAGGAATGGGAAGAACTAGTTGAAAGGAGAGAAAAGTATAGTTATGAAAATACAGTGATGAAGTAACAACAATAATTGAAAATTTCTCGGAAACGTCCTTTCATTTGTCATCATCCATATACAGTTCCACCATCACCTGCTCGTTCATACCGCCTTATAGCCTAAATATTGATTTGGTCACTGAGCACCATTACAAAAATTTGATCGGATGATATCTATTAAAATTTCCAAGATGGGTGTTGATAAATGACCATGATGTGCCTGAAATATCAGTGAGGACAATTTTTCTTTGGGGGGATGGCTTCCCCTCGCATCCCATCCCAACCATTACAGTGATGTTTTGTTGTATATTTGTCCAGGTGGGGTCGTATTTGAAGACTCCTCGACATCCCATTTGGCTGGTTTTCTACGATAATCACTACACCGTGCTGTTCTCATCTCGTAAAGAGCTCATCTCTGATTGGAGGGCAGAGAAACAGTTCAAACTGATCCATTATGACAGTTTGGCGCGACAAAAGGACGAGGTGCAACTCACAGTTGGTAAGATGAAATCGAAATCATAAATAATTATATACTTACACCCATGAAAGGAGCAAGTCGTCTACCAACTAAAATTTTAAATTAGATAGTGAAAGCTTGGTAATTATTTAATCTCATTGCAATTGTGAAGAAATTAATGATTTTCAGCGAGTAATTGCGTTTCCTATCGTGAGCCTTGCCCCGAAAAGTCATAACGCCCAAAAATATCGCAGCTATATGCATAACTGTGATTTTTTCATGTTGGTGGACGACCTTCGTCTTCTTTGGATACCATAATTATAACCGTATTTATTCACCATATTCATTTATATTTACGCATTATTCCCAAAACAAATATATTCATCCTCATTGAACGCTTGAACGAACCAAATATTCTATAAATAATATCCCTGCTCGTTTCAAGGAGAGTCGCGTCGTGGGGGAGGGGGGAGGGGGAGGTAACTCATGGTCCTCATCTGGCCAGTCCTGTCGCATCATCATCTCCAGTTTCCTCTTCAACCTCTGTTGGTGCTTTCCGCCATTCTTCCCTGTTCGCCCACAATCTGTTCGCTTCTACATCTTCCCAAATACTCCTTCTTCTGACCCTTATCAGGTCCCTCTGTATCCATTTCATGGTTTTCCAAACATGTTTCAACTTTTATTCTCTTCATTTAAACTATTTCAAATTCTTCTCTTGGTATTCTCTCCTCATGTTTTTGATGATATATAAATTTACATTTGAACTTGAAGGTTGCCTAATTTTGTTTTTTTCTGCTGTGATGCGTATTACGCATCACAGCAGAAAAAACAAAATGCCTAGGAGGGAAGAGGGGATGGAGGCACACCATTTACTTCATAATCATGGAACGTCGTATACAACGGGCGCAACCTGCTAGTATGTATATATATATATATATATATATATATATATATATATATATATATATATATATATATATATATATATATATATATATATTAATAATCAAATCTTTATGGATAATTAAAAGTCGCGTTGACGAATAAATATTTATTTAATTGCCCGACGTTTCGACTACAATATAGTGGTCATTTTCGAGGGCTAAAAATGAAATTTGATTATTAATTACATAATGAGTCGTGAAAGCTTTCAACAAAACATATATATATATATATATATATATATATATATATATATATATATATATATATATATATATATATATATATATATGTACAGTATATATAATACATACATCAGTGATAACATGACTGAAATGACAAATTAATAATGATGTACTGTTTTTTCTTGTTCGTTCCAACAGACACTACCGGTTTACATCTGAAGGAAAGAGCGGAAGGAACATCAATCCCACCATTGGAACTATGTATAAGGACTAAATGGAAGGCCGCACGCGTACATTGGAATGATTCAACAGCGACTCCCTGATTTTTATAAACAAAATGCAGAGTAGATATTTGTACTCACGAAAAAAAGAAAGTTGTTTACCAACATGACACAAAAAAGGCCATCATTTTATTGGCCTAGCTGTGATATTTTGAGGGTGATTTTTCAGGATTAAATTCACGATTAGAAACACAACTAATTTATCAAAATTATTAGAATATTAAAATCTCAAATTAAAATACGGAGACCTTTACAATTCTTCAGTTGGTAGACGATCTTTTTTGGTGGATACAAGTATATATATATATATATATATATATATATATATATATATATATATATATATATATATATATATATGAATATATATATATATATATATATATATATATATATATATATGTATATATATATATATATATATATATGTATATATATTATATATATATATATATATATATATATATATATATATATATATATATAAACAAGTATTTTTGACGGAGACTTGGCTAAATGTGTGTAGCATTATCATAATCGTGTAGAAATTGCAGTAGTATATTTTGTAATTAAATGTGCCGACATCGAGTTGAATGTGTTGAGTGGTTTTCCATTTTTTTTTTCGGGTTAAAAAATTTATAGATTACTGAATGTGAATATTTGCAAATCAACTTCATTTGCAAACCGATTACATAGATTGAAATTAAATCATACTGTTTGTACATATCATTGGGTATTCAGATTAGGACTCAGTGTATACGTACATCATGATGATGCAAGAAACATTCCTTTTTATTTACTTCATAAACGTTTGTCTGATGTTGTTTTGGATACCTACGCTTCCAATGAAAAAGGTCATCTATAGCTTGTAGTTATTGTGGGTAGAAAACTAACGCCAATCGTTAATTTAAATGTTCGAGATATGTGTTGCAACTTGGTTATAGATGATCTTGACTTTTAGGATCATTTAGATATGTCTAGATAATGTAGATCAGTTATTCATTAAAACCAATTACTCCAGGTCTCTGTCAAAAACATTTACAATCTCTGAAACAGAATACTTTATTCTTCAATACTGAAACCTAGAATACGTAAATCAAATGATGATCTCAGTTTCATTGTTAAATGTTATATTGAATGTTATATATTGTGATTAAATGTGGAAATATGGAAAAGTTTGATTTTATATCTTCATTATTATATTATGTAAATATGTCTCGTGTTTCAGTTCTATATCGATTATCGAAGTGCACTCGTTCATCTTAATTTTTTTGCAGTATTGTGATTCAATTCTATCTGGAAATATTTCTCTAGATTTTCATCTTAATGAGATGAATATATCTATAAAAAATAATTTTGTTTATAGTAGCTATAAGCTTAATTTAATATGAAGCTTTTTAATACATGATTATTTTTCAATTATGAAAGATAAATTTTATACAAATTCTCACAAAACCAAGAACTTTCAAGTGTTGGTATATGGAATTGATGAAATATCTAGTAGCTCTGTAAGAACGATATTCATGAATAGGCACTGCGAAATCTTATATACTGCTCGGATACTGCTCGGACCCGAGTAAGGAGTTCCCCAAAAATGTGTTTTATGTAGGTATAGAAGAAATGACTCAACCAGAATCTAGGGGGTGACGATGAAACTATGGAAAGATTTTTACAAAATTAATTC
The DNA here is from genome assembly GCA_964007535.1 of Brachyptera risi. Taxonomy (NCBI): domain Eukaryota; kingdom Metazoa; phylum Arthropoda; class Insecta; order Plecoptera; family Taeniopterygidae; genus Brachyptera; species Brachyptera risi. The sequence goes on from OZ023328.1 coordinate 44,584,686, forward strand.
CTTATCGAATCTACGCCCAAATGTGATTTCAGTTTTTAAGGCAGTGCCATATTTGACTAAACTGTAGGGGGCGGTTATATAAGAAATTATGTAGATAATAATTTTTATCTCGATATTTTGATTATGATTAATTTTTTTTTTTGAATTTTTAAATTTTTTTTTTAGATTTTTTTTAGATTTTTCTTAGTCTTTGTGCTGACGTAGTTGAAAGAATCATTTATGCCTTATCAATATCTACACAAAAAAGTCACAAAAATAACTGCAACTGACTTGGAATATAAATTAAATGCAACCTACCCCGGTACCTCACAACTCCGTGGACCCACATTAAAATCACGTACCGAGTGAGCCACTGAATCAGTTTTTCTTTATCGAAATGAGGTTTTCATGTGATCTTGCACCTGATTAGAAATGGCTGTTCCCAGCAAATAAAAAGCTCAATTATCCATCATTCAATAACAATGTTATTTAAATAATAACACTCACTTCATCCAGTCACATAAATACATTATAATTGTATACAATATAAATTGTAGAATGTTACCAAAATACGCTGATAGTCCCACTTACATTTGACCCCCATGTTAGCCGCCCTCTTCGATGGCCCCTACAAACGGCCATGCACATCACATTGCAGTCAGCTTTATTGTATTATTTCAAGTTGTGTAAAGAAGAGATTATAATTACCGACGCCAAAACATAGTATACGTAACTTTTGAGTGCGCCCAAAATAAATAAATTATAAGCATCTATGATATAATTACAAATTAATAAATTATTGAAAATAATGAAGTCAATTCTTGACTAAAGACGAAATATCGGAAGTACATTATTTTAATACGACTATTTATATTATTCTAAATAGTTTTACCATGCCTAAAGATCTACACCATCTTTATAGTCTATGGTTTCACTCTCAAGTAAATGCATGTGTAATAGGTCACATGACTGTTACAATTAAATTTATAAAATATTGAAAGTGTGCATTATTAAGAATAAAAATAACACTATTTCAACCATCCGTTCTTTTTCAATCGGTTTGTCGTTTTCTAGTGCGAAACTTCATGAGCGTGACGAGTGACGCGATTTTAGCGGTGATGCCGTTTTGAGGCTGTTGTTCTTCCACCTCTTCACCGCCTGCAAGTAGAAATACAACACTGTGTTATGTTTGTTCAGAGGTTCATATTTGTGTCGATCTCGACTTGGGCCACTCACCACATATCGAAACTTGATACAAAATCATTGTTCCCCAACTAAGACTATGGATGAATGTAGGATCGTTTGAACGGGGTACCACAAGGTTCAAATATGAAATGAAAAAAAAGAAAATTTATTATTCGTTGGTAGTGTTGATTTTTTTTTAATGTGCGTGTGTTTCCAATTAAATCGTATCCGTGAGTGATAAAAATTTGTGAGCAGCCAACCTGGACTAATATTTTCGTTTTCAAGTTCATCACCATGTTGTTGTTGTTGTTGTTGCTGTTGTTGTTGTTGTTGTTATTCATTATTTAGCATTATATTGCTAATTACACATGGTATTCATATACGAAAAACGTTTTTTAATTCTGAATGAAAATGCCAATCAAGTAGATTTTTCTAAAATGCGTAAAGTGAAACCCATCTTTTTAAAAATGATATCTTGATAGCGATTATCAAAGATTTATTCCTGAATGAATGAATATTAGGGTTTTAAGGCGCATCGACAGCGAGGTCATTTAGAGCGATTTATTCCTTCCCCCCCCACATACGACATTGCTTGTTATTCTGTGTTCTCATTTGCATGTGACTTTGTTTCTGTCACACTGATAGAGGAACCATTCCTTTATCTGCTCTCACCCCTCTCCACTCCTCTCACCAAAAGAAAATGACAACCAACGATGATTTATATACGAGCAATAACTTATCACATTTGAATATGTAGGCCTAATGAACTAGAATTGAAACTGAATATTTTGTAAAAATAACTTTTTGTGTGAGGTGTCAAAAATAAAAATCAGCAATAATAACAGAGGCTGGGAATTCACATCACTTTCTCGATGTCAGTTTGTTCACAAATCGCACGAATTTCTTCATTTTAACACAAACAGCGTATTTGCAACTCTTGATGGCGAATATATAGGCCCTAATGCAACCACATGTAGAGGTACAGGTAATATTGGTTCGATCCCCGTCACCATCCATCTTTACAGGGGTTTTTACTGGTTTCCCTCTGTAGTCTAGGCCAATGCCGAAATGGTTCCTATAATAATTCAGTCACGACCGCTTCCTTCCCATGATCATTCCCATGATCATTCCCATGAGTTCCATGGCACTTGTGGGACCTTGATTCCGTTGTTCATAAATAATAAATAAAAATAATACAAATAAGTTACATTAAATCAATCAATAACTGTGTGGAGATGGCTTCTAGATCATTATACCCACCTAGGAGTATGTCGCTGCCCTTACAGTAGGTGTTCGCCTCCTGGCTCAAGGAGGCAAGGGGCTGTTGAGGGTCAGAGCCCTCTTGAGGGTTGAGGGGGCAATTGCACCCCGAGCTCAGGGTGGCGCCCGATAGCGCTTCGGATGGAGCGATACTCTCCGTATCGGACTTAAACTCGGCGCGAACTCGGTCCAAAGCTGAAATGTATATATACAAATCATTTTATACAGTACTTATATACTTCGCAAATGAGGGAATTGGTTGCAAGGAGAGAGGAGAGTAAGTGTAGGGATAGTACAAACGATGAAGAGAGTGAATTGAGACGGAAAAATGTGGATTTTGCAGCTAGTCTTAGTTTTTTGCTGTAGCAATCAAGGTCGCATTGGAGGTAAAATTCTGCCTGGGTATAATATTAGGGGACTGCTCAAAATGTAAGATTATTTTGACTCCTGTCACTATGAAACTCATCTGCGTCTTTTTCTATTTCCATAACAATTACCAGTTGCTCTTCCCGATTGACATTATTATTGTTTGGCAGTTGGCAGAATAGGTTCAAAGGCAACAATTGATTTGACCGAAGGTCAAAGAACTTGGCAAGGCAAGGGAAGATACAGCCCGAGCCTATGGTTAGCAATCCCTGACCCAGTTAAAAATTGGTCATTTGGTGTATGAATATAAAAATAATGAATGAAAAACAGATGAAAATAAATACACAAATACACATCACACATACAATCATTAAATACACATCACAATTGAATTTTCTCAATTTCGTGGATTTATTTGAAAATAGTAATTTCTTATAGTTTTTACCTCTTTTCAAATCCATATCATCCATTTCTGAGTTTTGAATACATCGTAAGTGTTTTTGAAACTTTTTCGTAATCTTCTTCCGGACATAATCAGCCTCGATCTCCTGTTTCGTCCTTGGTATCCTGAACCGGATACAGCAACACAGGAAGATCACTGCAAGAAACAGGCATTTGTTACGTCACATTTCCTGGTTTAGGACTCGCATCCATCGCGTCCGGTATCATGAATACGAGTTGGCCAATTGAATTATAAAGTGTTATAATGTTAATTATACTAATAGGGAGTAATTTGCATCGTTCACTTCTCACAGATATCAAATGCACGATCGCTGCTAATCGCGAATGTAACTGACCATTTCGTCGGAGGATTACCTTCAAGGTACGATAATTGGATAAATATATCCAGACTTATCTTTACAAGTTTTAAAATTATTACTTGATAATGAATTATTATATTGGAAACTGTAATTATACTGTTTGATAATTCTTTTCAATTATATGAATTTGAAGTCATTGCTCATCAAAATAATGTCAACTTTCAGAGCGAGTTTCCACTTTTATTTGAATAGATACAGCTATAATAATTATAATTTGAAAAAAAAACTCGCGCTTTATTTACAATTATAGTGATTAATTTGTGGTTAATTTGTGGTCAGTGGTTCGTATCGGTCGGTTATAATCACATATATGCAACCACATACAAATCATAATTAAAATAAAAAAAGGTGAAAATAATTTCTCAGTATAAATCTTTTTCACTCCTTTCAATTTTTATTCGGCTCTATTTTTGTATAATGGCTTCCTCGACTTACTGTATCACTATAAGATTTAACGACAGATGGACAACTGAAAAAAAAATTACGAGGATTACGGGAACCGTGGTTCCCTAAATGACGGTTTAATGTGCTATCGACTGATCCACCCATTTCGCATCTCAGTGTTTATACTATTACATTCAAGACTCTCTCAAGATTTTTTCTCCCCAAATGTGAACATTTGTAAATGTTTTATTTCTTAAATCATTACCTCAAGATTTATTGTTTGTTAAATAAGTTATTTTTATTTATGCTATTACATTCAAGACTCTCAAGAGTTTTTCTCCCCAGATGTAAATATTTGTGAATGTTTTATTTCTGAAATCATTACCTCAAGATTTATTGTTTGTTGAATAAGTTATTTTATTAATAATTATTCTTTGGGGTGGTAAGAATCCGTAAGATCGTCTTTGTTGTGCCCCGTCCAAACGATCATAATCTTCCATCCATAGCCCTAATTAGGGAACAATAATTTTGTATCAAGTTTTGATGTTAATAAAAAAAAAACTATCATTAAACCAAGCGAAGTCCTTGGAGGCTATTTTAGTGTATCCTAAGTGGGGTCTATTAATTTATCAAATGGTCTACCTAGCGTGAGGACGCCTGCAAAGCACATGAACATAATCTGCCAGACCCTGAAGCCGGCCACGACTTGTTGCTCCAACCAGGCGCCATTTTCCAACAGCGTCGGCGTCGGCGTCGGTATGTCAGACGTAGTCGTACAGCCCTTTGGTAAAATCACAACAAATTTGCAAGTCTTCTTACACATTGTTCATTTTGAAAAGAAGTTCATCACAATAATCCGAAAAGGTTTGAAGCAATCGCTCAATTTAGATGGTACACAATTACAATTTGTTTGATCAAAATGCATACTTATATCCCCCATTCCCCGACAGAAGGTCGTCTCCAACATAACAAACAGAAATACCGCATTTACATAATGTATAGAGTTGTGGTAATTTGAGGATCAGTGAATTTTCTGGACAAGAATTACGATTAGAAACACAAAACTTCATTTTTCAATATCATGAAATGTTTTAAACTGCTGTGAGTTAAACTTCATTTACTAAATTTTTACAATGATTCAGTTGGTAGACGACCTTCTTACGTGGAGACAACTATATATATATATATATATTTATATATATATATATATATATATATATATATATATATATATATATATATATATATACACGAATACATGTATGCTTCCCATTAAAAAATGATCGAAGACGAAACAACTCTTTCGGCATATTTCATAATTTCACAATCGAATAAATATCTCAAAATTCCAAAAATATAGATTGTTAATGGTTGTTTTTCTCAAAATTTACGATTATTTATCCATAAAATGTGTGCTGATTAACCTTGTCGTCCTGCGTAGAGCAATCTGGCAGTGCTATTGTGACGAACATGTCCGTCTCCCTCAGGATACACAACCCTTATTCCCTGACGACGTCGGCGGCTCAACTGACTCCTCACGGATAAAACCACCCCACCTGGTCCGTGGATTATTAGGACCACACCCTTAACAATCAGCGACACGAAAGTTTGCCATTAGCTGAGTGATGATGTTGCCATTCCACATGTTTGTTATATGTAATGGCGTGTCAAATGGAGGACTCTCACACACAACACTTACTACACCTTTGAACTTTGATTCATTTGACTAGTTTTTCACTGAAGACAACAGAAGGTAAAAGCTTTTTGAATGAGTGAGTGATAAAATGTGTTCTTTTTCTCAGAAGGAGAAAACTCCGATTAAATTGAAAATGTTTTGTGTTTCCTTTTCCACAGTTATCTTATTGAGGTCCACTTTTACGAATTGATAGTTAGTGGATTAAGGAATAGTTAGCGGATTAACTTGCTATTACGCTTGGTTAAATATGTTAATTAACGGATTAACATAGACCTACTTGACGAAGATTCGTAAAATTATGTTCTCTCAATACAATATTTTAATTTTAATTTTCCTATAGCATGATTTTTCTCGAACTGACCGTATTGTAACTCAGAAAAGTTCTTTGGATATATTTAAATATGTTAAAAATTCAGAAATTCTATGTATATAAATATGAACTGAGACGGGTGGACGAGTGGCTAGCACATCGAACCGACATTGAGGATCGCGAGACCGCTGCGTGCGATTCCCGCCATCCTCCATGGTCGATCCTGACAGAGGTTTTTCGTGTTTTCCCTCCTGTCATTCAGATACATACTGGAATGGTTCCTTAAAAACAGACCACTACCGACTCCTTCCCACTATACAAAACACCTAATAGAATAAATTTTCATCTCATCTTCCTATCATGTCATTCATCATTCACGGACACCAATATATCTTTGTGACGTTGTCATAAATATAGGGTGTCGTTGAATTCAATATAAATAGATAAGTCAGCAAATAGAGAAAATAAAATGATGAATATATGTAGGCATTATTCCGAGCAAAACTTTCATATTTGTAAGTAAACTGTTTACTTTCGTAACAATTTCTTCAAAAATTATTGATGGAAATGATACCAAATTCGTAAGAACTGGAAAACGACATAATGAGTGATGTAAAAATAATTTGTGATACTGAGGGCCCATGAAAAGTACAAAATAAGAATATCAGATCTATTTTATCACCAAATCTATCTAAATATGAAAAGCAAGCAAAGTAAATAATCTCCTAAGTAAGAAATTGAATGGGTTTTTGACTGAGCGAAGTGGAATAGTTTGCAATAGTTTTCACATTTGGAGTTGAATACACTGACCATAGATAAGGGAATGAGGGAGAAAGAAATACGACTGACTATTATATTTAAAATTGTTCAAAGCTACACAGAAAATGTACGTATAGGCCCTATTTATAATCTCAAATTCAATCAGTTCGCAACTAATTATTCGTATACCTAAATGCATGTGAGATAAGGGCACAACACGGTACACACCTGCACGCCTGCAGTGATGTGGGATAAATGGGACGGTCGTTCAACCCCCGCTTTCTTGGCTACGGATGTGGGTTCGAGTCTTGCATAGGTATGGGTTTTCTTAAACGCCCTTTCACATGGTCCATTTTCTACCACCAATTTATATTTTCATTATCAGGTGGTATGGACATATGCGGCGAATGGATAAGGGAAGAATTCCGAGAGTTATGTTCGAGTTAGCGGAAAAAGATGGAGCTAAGAGAAGAGTTGGAAGGCCGAGAGAAAGGTGGCAGGAGGGAGTAAAATGCGGTGTAGTCAACCGAGGAGAAAAATGGGAGGTAGTGATAGATGAGAGATGGCGGGAGGATAGGGAACGGTGGAAGGAACTCGTAGGAAGAGAAGAAGAAGCAGAGGAAAGTAGTGGTGAAGAAGAAGAGGAAGAAGTCGGAACTGGCAGGAACCGATGGAGAGATGAATCCTGCCCTAGATGAAATGGTGGAAACACCCCCTGGCCCAATTTAATTGGTTATCTGGGAAAGATATATATATATATATATATATATATATATATATATATATATATATATATATATTATCACTTGCTTATTCGTACCCCCAAATATGTAGCTGTAGGTGGGTAAATAAGCAAATAATACTCATCATCTGATCGCGGGTATCTGATATCTTGGTATGAATAGAATTAAATAAAAAAAAAACATTCATTTCAATACTTTTAACTTTTATTTAATCATAAACTTCTCTGAATGATTATAACAGCTGAATACAACCCATGACTATAATTAGCACTAAGTAGCTCAATTAATATAAGTTTTTGAGTTTATGTAACAATTATTCATTTCAATAATTAATTGATGATTGTAGATTGATTGATTGATAAATTGATGATTGTATAGATGATTGATCTAGATTGTAGATGATTGTAATTGATGATTTGTAGATTGTAGAATTGATTATTGGTGATTGATTGTAGAATTGATGATAGTGAATCACGTTCCCTGTATTTGAATACATTAAAAATTAAGATTAAAAAGTGAATACGCTTTTGGATGAGGCTGTATGTACGCTGCATCACACATTGGGTGTCCGATGTAAATAAGTACATTTTGTGTTCTCACATTGAGTAATAGTAATGGTGGGAGATTATTTTTCTCTAGACGTTTGATTCGAGCAGTTGAAGTAATACCTCATTTCTCATTAATATGATGTTGAACAGAGGTAGTACATATGATATAATATCTGTTCTGTTGAAATATTTAAACTTTGCGGTATTGATTTTTTTTTAAAATTCAGTGCTATACATATTCTGTTGTTCAAACGACTCGAATAATTCGGATCCTTTCGTTTGACCCATAAAGCGCGAAAAAAAAACATATTCGTTTTTTTCGAGTAGGTCCAATGGTAAAATTGAGTCTTCGCATTGAATTAGGCCTATCATCAAACTTCTTACAATTTGCAAGTAGCAAGAACAAATATATTTTAATTTGTGGCGATTTTAATAGTAATGTGCTAGATAAATCCGTTTATATTTCACTTTAAATGGTGGCTGCAGATGTATTGAATGGTCAAGTCTTGAAATTTGAAGCTACTAGAGTAACAAATAGCAAATATGGTTTACTAAAACTGCTATAGACAATTCGTGATCTCAATTCTGAGAGATTTATTTATGATCATGAATAACTTTTTGACCATGGGCTGTCAGACCACTTTGAGCAAAAAATTCAAATCAAACATAAAAATATAGGAGAATTGAAATAAACAAAACGCTTGATATCTTGGGTAGCAGAAGATACATTAGCTGAACGGAAAATTGGAAGTTTGAAAATTTATATTTGGTGAACACACGGCCTCAAAATCAAGCTCTTTACAAAGTACCACGTTATATCAATAATTATGGGAAACGTCAATTATTAATAATGTATATTATTTATTTTATAATATTATTATTATATATAATTATTATTAATATATAATTTTTTAAACTCTTCCTAGCTCATTGATGAACCTATAGATAAATATATAGTAAAACGTGACATAAGACATTGGTTGTTAAATAATATCAGTTGAAATGTTCTTAAATCTGCTCCCTTTTTTATGTAACTAATTTGTCCCATCTGCTATTTCAATTTTCCATTTTCATTTCGTTTTACATAATCAATTTGCTATGGAAATTAATCCAATGCTATTTCATTTATCTCTCTATCGTTTCTTTCCAATTAATTGTCTGCTGTCAAAATGTATTAGGGTACAGTGCGTTGTTGATTTTTTTTCTATTGTTCACCAAAAGTTATTTGTATTTGATAACTTAGCTAATAATCTAATATCCTACAGATAAGCCAATAATAGGCTTTGTAGACTTTTGAGAACGTGAATATGTATTCATTAATCTTTTGTGTCAATAAAAAAAAAATATTGGATTTATTTTTCCCATACAGCATTACCACTTTTATTATTTTCTCCTCAAGTTTTTGATTTCGTTATCATAATTTTATTACTCATTTTTAATTTCGGTAATTATAGCTCCAAATTTATTGTGGGCCCAAGTTGGACCTGGTCAATCATCTTTCAAATGAGCAGCCATCATGAATAGATGATTTTCTTTTCTAATTTTTTTACTTTATTTATTAACATCAAAAACATAGCATGAGAAGTTGGTAATAGTATATAGTTAGTATGCTTATGCTCAGTATGTAGTTAGTTTACTACTAAAATATTGCCAAAATAGTATTTTTGCATTCCTAATTAAATCACACCGTACCAAAGTTACTATGATGAAACATAGAAACGTTCACTTAACAGCTAAAATCTGGATCGACATAGGTCAGAAAAGGTCAAATCAAAAAAGCTATTTCTAATGTAGGACAAATGTCAAGACAATAACATTTCAGCACTGTAAGAAAATTAGCGGTTTTACGACTATTGTGTATTGCTCTATTGTATAGGCCTAGTTTTATAAACGTGTTGGATGAGATCAGTCAGACGGATTGAAAACAATTGCCACCCGAGCTGTTCAACACCTTCAATCATGGTATTTCATGGATTAAATTAATCCATTAAAAATGTAGCCTACTATTGTGCCAATATGAGGTTAGTATTAAGGTCTTATTTTCAATTCAACCTTTTTTTGTTTTATTTGTTCATAGATATTAATCATATTATAGTACCAAACAGTCACTGTTAGAGGAAGCATTGCTTGACCAATATAAATATCTTGGGATGTGAAGGGAGTCTTATAATAATTTGAATTAACAGTAACAAATAATTTAGTAATCTATCAATAATTTTTAATTAATATTTGTGGTAGTATAATTATTATAAAACATATCGTTAAATTAAATATATAATAGATTGTTACAGACAGAATCGTATTAGTATTACATGGATGAAGATTGCGGTAAAGTTGACTCGAGAAAAATTTCATAAACTAAGAAAAAATAAATGAAACGGCAAAATCACATTATTTACAAGTTGAATAGGTCTAAAACAGTATCCACTCATATTTGACAAACTTAGAAACAAAGTTGTTACGCTTATTTTATTCTCAAAATAGAATCCAACACAGGTATTTTACTAACTGGTTCACCACATCCATTTTCATCCTTTCCTCAGTTCCTACCTGGAATCCCCACCATAATATTTAAATATCTCATTTCTACAGTGACATTCAGTGAAAAATTGCTCTTCTTTCCTCGTCGTATTCTTTTTGTAACAGACTGTACAGGAAAGTCCATTTAATCTGAAAGGTTGTTGTAAATTACTGAATAAAGACGAATATTATTTATTAACTATCTGATTATTATCTAATGAAAACTATTCAAGATCTAGAACTCAGATAAATTGACTCGTTTCAACTTTGATTTTGATAAATAGAAGAAATGCAATATTCAATCAGAAGTATGCCCTCATATATTTGGAATTCAACATAATATCTGTTGTGAATAGATCATGATAGATTATAAAATAAATGTGCTTTGAAAATGATTCAATTTTTTAAGCATCACATAAAAATTACGGGTACTCTACACCTAATTTGAGCTCAACCCGATTATCCTAAAATTTGTCAACGTCAAATCAGTCAAAGAACTCAAACAGGCATGTAACGAAGGGGAACTAATCTATATCCTAGGCATTTGAAGAAACCCTTCATTACATTATAGCCCAAACGACAAACATCCCATTCAAACTGTTGTTGTTTCAAACCGTACACACTTACTTTGCTATTAAGGAGCAAACTGCACTACATAAAACGTTCAAACTCGTTTCGAGGTCTAATCGATTGCCTCCACTACGCATTTAACAAACCATCGATTGTGATTACATGCACCATTATTGCATTTGTTCTTATTATATTAATTAATACATGTACATAATAAATCACAGGGAGAATAATTACAATATATTCACAAGGTTCAATTACTTTCAAATATGCGTTTTCTCTCTCTTTATTTCAACAATTAATTAATACCGATGTTTTAAATAACCCCCAATAAATCCTAATGCTGACACCACATGTTTTACCAAGCTAAAAGCGCTCCAACAATTACATGAGCAAAGCCAACCGTACACAATTGGCATCTTAGAAGTGGAGCAAAGTACTTTACTACTTAGATAAACCTTTTAATTTGCAGAAATTAAGTAAAATTACAAGTTATAGTAACAACTAGTGGTATAGGCTAGCTCGTATTGGAGGTGAGAATTGCCACGGTTAACCAGTTCTAGTACGACATTTGGGCTTGACATCAAGACCTGTAATTCTTACAGAAAACTACCAGGGTATAGGCCTACGCCATTAGCCCAGAGTCCCAAGGTCACTGTCTCGATGATGATTATGTTTTTAAAAAGTCCACAATATTTCTTGTAGGTTGTTTGTGAATTCATACTGTATGTAACATAAATAATTATAAATATCTTTGAAAAATAGTTGACTTGACTAATAATATTGTCATGACTTGAGAAAATAAATTGATTTGCAAGTAAAATATGAATACATCTCTATAACAAATACCGGTAGTATGCTCAGTGTTGGAAATACAAGGCTATTCAACCATTTTCAGGTTCTGGTTGTAAAACTCTAAACATAAAATAGAAAAATGTATTGATCAGATAAGAGAAGCAGTCCTTTTCTTATTGATAACTAATAATTCTTGAATTATTTTCAATCATAACATAGCAATGAAAACTACAGTTAGTGCTATTTAGTTGTACGTACAAACCGCTGCAACAACAATCAAATGCGTGGCAATAAAAGTAGTTTCCATTGGAAGTCACGCAGAAATGTACAAAGAAATTATCAAGATGAATGGAAGAAGTCGTCAAAACCCCAAAGAATTAATGCCAACAACTTTATCTTTCTCGACTTCCCACATGACGAGTAGATACTAATTAGTTATAAGCGTTTACTGGCTAGGGCCTACTCTACGCCTGGCTGGCTACAACTGGAACAAGATTGACAACAATAAAATTAATATTTTAAAGAGAACTTTAGTTAATTTGAAACATTGGCAGTGTTAGGTCTATGGTGAAGCCTCAAAACAGAGTTTTTCATACATTCCAGTTATTTGATCAAGTTTATTCTTCATCACTTCTAAGATGAAACGAAGTAAACAAACACACAGCACTGAAAGAGTGAATGAATACAACTTTTTTGATAGACAGTTTAGGCCTGTATCGATAGCTTGATGGATTCAATTATTATTTCATAGGAATAGAAATTTGACCACAACTGGACCCTTTGGTATCATACAATTCTTTTTGACCATAATAAATGAAATATCTATGCTTCATTAATTTTCCTAACAGTAAGTATAAGTATGCAAATTCCATTTTAATATTGATATTATTGTTGCCAATTCGTTTTGTATCTCACGACGACGCAAAACTCGAATAACAATACCGGTATCATAACAGACGAATTGACTGAACATTGTAAAGTCTTCCGTTATTCCACGCCACTAAATATAACATGATTGCGAATAAAATGGCGATGTAGAGTATGCCGGCTAATGTACAACCTTTTGACCGAGCACTGCTGGTGGATATTGTTGATGCAATCGGCGATTGTGGTGGTCGTGAGTGATAAGTTGTGAGCAGTTTGGAGCACGAGTCTTTGTTTTACGCGCAGTCCCGTTGAACTAGGGTACATATAATATAGCACTGCTTTTCACTTTGTACATACCTAAACATAACGACCAATCATTCTTTTCTTACAAACGATCTGCCACTGAAACACAAAACACAAAATTGAATTAATTCTGGTCCTAATCACTGTAGAAGTTCAATGTTACGGCAAGCATAAGTCATAATAATGTTAGGATGCTGAGTTTGAGAAACAACAGGTTACGCTAGCTGACTCATTGGTAAACCATACGTTTTGAAAATACAAAATTTGGAGTGTCTAATTGAAGTCCGTCTCCACTACGTAAAACTTCACTCATTTCAATTTCAATGGAACTTTCAGATTTTCAAATTATTTTCAGAAGGTATTCTTAGTTGATTCACTTTCATTTCATAGGCCTATCCAATATAGATAAAGAAATACAAAGTGTCTAACCACAAATCTGTTCCAAATTTGAATCTAGGCACACAGCTCACAAACAATTACTGCAGTGCATAAAAACACCAAGTGATAAAAAACAAGTCACATGGACAGTAAAAGCAGTTAAATGTGATTACTGTACATGAACATATGTGTAGCATATCAATCATAGAGGGTGTGTATGTTGTGAGTGAGACAGAGAGAAATGAAGCTACAGGGAGAGAGAGAGAGAGATGAGAGAAAAGTGTTGAAGATAAATAAACAACAAATGGGATGTTTTTTGTTCTCAATGTCAGGGTGTTACAACAGTAGTAACACATGGACTGGTTTCAAATAAACATATTCCCACCACATGTGCATTCTATCACAGAGAAATCAATGCCAGCATGAAGTGATACTGCTGGGTGATACTTTCTATAGACTTTCTTGACTTTACAAAGATTGAACTATTATAGATAATTTACTAAGAGTAAGCCAGGATAGCTATGCAAAAAAGGGTTTATAAGATGGTACACTATTACCAGTATACCAGTCTATAATGATTGAATCATTACGTGGAATAGCAGTGCCTCAACGTCAACAAAACTGATATAGCTTCCTTAGATTGGATCTAATCTCCAGGGTATGTCTTATATGCAAAGTTTACAAAAATCATTTGAAAATCATATTCTAGATGGCAACAGTGTCACTTTGACTTTGATTGTGTCACTTTCAACTGAAAGGAATTCAGTTTAGGTTTGCAATTATTTTCAACAGCAGATTTAGCAGCAAAATCAATATCAAAGCTATCACCCTCTGGTTTGGCACATAATTACAATATGCAATTCAACTTTCAAGTATAGATTACTAGCTAATTATAATTGTACCAATTGTTTTCTGTATTGTGTAGCTCATTGTAATTCTGGCCCTAAGAGTAAATAAAAACACTCGACGTTCTAGAGGGGACAGCGATTGAAATGTTGCTCGTTACAAGTGATATACGCAGCGGCACTTACGTAATGGTTTTCTTCTCTATGTTCTTTGCCTCTGGCCGTGCTCGATTGAGCACCTTCAACAGTTCACTAGTCTTGGCTCGCATACGCGAGTGTATGTACGCTTTGGAGCACTTGATGTGATAGTGAAGGTAGTCACGGAACATATGAATCAGGTTGATGGTGTTATCGCGGGTTGTCCGATTTGTGTGACGTGGAAATAATACTATAAAAGACAAGAATGATATGGTCACGGCAAGGTGTGGAAAATGACAACGATTAAGGAATAAAGGCAGGTTTCACAAGGTAACCAATTAAGACAAAAAATATCAGACAAATTATGATTCAGAATAAAGCCTCCGCCAGATCATATTACGCACCGTAGTAGAAAGCTTTCCCTGAATTATGATACTGGTACATTCGACATTACACAATTATTATAAGTAAAGGGAAGGAAATATTTAAAACATTCTAAGGAGTTTTACCATTACTAATTAATTTGCAATACTATTCAATATACAGCATATAAGAACAATCCCAAGTACTTTTTTAATCAATGTATTTAGCCAAACATTCAAGCAACTTTATATCCAGAAGTATGAATATATTATTTTTCTCAACTTCTTCTACTGTTTCTCTGACCTTTGTTTTAATTTCTATATTTCTCAAGTTCTTCAAGTGAAGGTGATCAATCACAATTATATAATAAACATGAGAAATAAGAAATAAGAAGAATAAGAATTAGTTCAGGTAATTTCCCAATTTATTAAGGCCTTAGTTGGGAAATTGCACACCAAGATCTAGATACGGTATTGATAGAAAAAAGCAAATTTATCGAAAAGGAATAATTACGACATAGCCTAGATGCCCTGTACAATTACAAGGTGAAAGGTTTATTAATTTATTGAACCAGCTCACACCTATCATTCTGTTGACACACTTTATCTATACATTGATAAGCAATACTCTTTACTTGGGATAACACATTTGGTCACAAAAGATAAGGAACATAATATGCAAAAATGCATAGTTCATACAGCAATTGCTAAAAAGGGGAAATATATACTAGTATGAGAATGCATTTTAATTTGTAGAGAGAATATTGATAATACGTACACCTTTGAAAAAACAAAACAATTTGAATAATATAAACTACCATGAATAACAATTGGGCCAAGCTCTTCAAGTAACAATGTTCTGTAATTTATAAGTCATGAGTCATTTGCCAATTATATTGAAATGACTCTACAACAGTACCAAGATGATATCATGTAGGATAGGTTTTCAGGCGTGGCTTTATTACTATTGGAACCATGGTATACAATATACCATACTAAATGCCTAGCAAATCAATTCATATTCATTGTGATACACTACAATAATTATGAACAAAATTACTATAAATAAAAACATAAGGGAGAGGTTTCGCAAAAAGTTGAGAAATATATATGATTTAAATATCATCTACAGTAATGTTAAAATGTCATACTGAGGTGCTCCTTCTATCAGTATATCAACTAATATTGAAATGCATGATCATATGAACAAAGTCAATCATTTGTGTGAACTGCGATTCATTAGGCCTACTCTCTCGAATATATATGGCTTAGGCCTGGTATAACCAAGTCTAGTTAGCCTTTATCTGAGAGTTGGTGAAAACAAATATCACAGGTAAACCATGGTGATAACAACTTTTATCTGCCAGTTGGAGCTACTCCCACGTTGGCGATACCGGGCCTTAGTGATGTATTATCTGGGGGTTATCAATCTATAGGCCTACTGACAATTGATCAATTCAAATATATTATTAAATCTAGAGGCCTATTTAATATTACGATTGCACAACATATTTGATTCCAGTCACGTGATTAATAGCTGGTCTTGCTTTATCGATCATCAAATTAGAAATAGACCTACACAAAATCGATACCGGTAATCGATTGAACATATTGGATAAATTTAAATTTAACGTAAAAATTAAAGGGAATTCATCAACAAGTGTAGTCCTACAGTAAATTTTTAAAAATGTGAATTTGATTATAGGCCCACTTCATTTTGTTTTTGTAAATGTACGTTTGATAGTGAGGCAAAGAATTACAAAGTGTAATGGAAGGAAGTGCCGAAAAATGCAGGCAATAACCGAACATAAACAACTGTATTGATTATCGTATGGCCTAAGTGTAACAAAATATGAAAATAATGATCAATAATCAATGAAAATAAAGATCAATAATCAAATGAGTACTGTATAATGCACTTAAGGGCATTGATTAGAATGCACTGATGAAAACCAATCCTAGAATAAATCAACCAAGACCTTGACTGACATTTTTTTCAAATCTACTTTCTATCCTCAGGTAAAAGGCCTGCAATTGACGACTAGTGATTGACCCGCCCATAAATGTCACAAAACAGAACAACCAATGAAATGGGCTTTGTTATGTGGGAAATTTCACATTTACCTATCAGAGTATCTCGAAATTCCCACACGAAGTATAGATCTAGGTGGCCTGGCGATTAGCCACACCTATCAATAGTGGTCAATTGCATTCATTTTTATTGTGTATTATTCTAGTTGAATGCAGAGAAGAAAAGCACCACATACGATACTGAAATCTTCCGTCAACATTGTAGTCTGTAGAGTGAAAACTAAGTTCCTTCAACACAAAAAGAGCTTTTTCCACTCACCAAATGTAATGTAGCCAATATTTTCTCCAACTCTCGCACCAGTGTTTTGTAATTCAAGTGGAGGTTCCCGATGGCTAAACAGAACCTGCGGCGCTGTATGACTTGCCCTTCTACCTTCTTTGAATTCTTGCATAAACACTTTGCCTATGACAACGTCATCTTCATCCTTGAATATTGTACTGAAGACAACAGTTACTCGGTCTGCTTTTGCCTCCACATAACTGAAACAAGTGGTTCAATTATAATTGGCATTTGATCAACAAATTTGTGATTGACTACTTTGATGAATATTCCAGAGAGTGAAGAATGAAACGGCAAACGGGCAGCCATTTTAGGTAGGCCTATAGAATGACCTACCGGTAGCTAATGATTTGGCTGATGTTGCAAAAATTTCATATAACTGTAGGCTGGCTTCAGAAAGCAATCAAGGAATGTTACTGGTAGGCCAAGCCTCACACAATTCAAATGATATTAATTAGGCCTGAACTGTTAGAATATAAATTAATGTAAAAATAAATAAAAAGTAAATGTAATCATTGAATATGTCATGTTTTAGTTTTATATCATTTGCAATTCCGTTAAGAAGTGTTGTTATATGATGATGAATACTGAATAAAAAAAATATAATATGGGGCAATATTATTCATTTTCCTGATCAGTTAGATTATACTGATTTAGATTTCCTGATTAGACTGAGATAGAAAATTTGAAAGTTCAATTCAATAGACACAGGACACACTATTCATGTTACTCACAGTGTTTCTTCATTCCTATAGTTGATAACAGCTCGTTTATGTCCTTCCTCGCCTCTTTCTTGGAAGTCGAAGTATTTTTCAAACACAGACGCAAAACAATTTCTTTTTAATAAACCAATTTTTTTAACCACATTTTCCCAATCTTGTGGTACATTATCTAAGTCAACTTGTACCGACACATTGTATCCATCTTCGGTTGCTACTAACAGAGAACCATATTCTTTTTGCAATAGTTCATCAGCTCCATGTTCTTGTAAATCTTTATAAAACTTCAAAGATATGCTAACCTGCAAATTAAAATCGAAAAATTATTCATGATCATGAGTAAAACATGTTGGATGTAGGGCTAGACCTATAGATGATTAGATAAGCATAGCAAAAACTTCCATTCTACTTGAGAAGGCACAATATTCAGTAAGCGGCATACAGGTCAGGCAAAATAACCGATTGACTTGAAACTTTTTCTGAACATTGGTGTCAAACCAGGATAGGTTGAGATTGTTTAGAGCAAAATGGGTTGGAGGGGTTTTTTGAAAAAAAATATAAAAACTTTGGAAAATATCAATGAGAATTTGCACTGGATAGAATTTTCCAAATTTCAATTTTATCCATTTGAAATTATATTCTCTCAATATTGATTGTTCCAATACATATTTCTACGTAGTTTGAAGCAATTCATGGTCATTCATTCAAAAAAATCAGTCGTTACTAGTATATAGGCTTCTGGCAAGTGATGTCACCCATTGTTGAAAGAGAGAGACAACAATGTGTACCAGTGGAATTGACCAATCAGAATATTTGGTAGTCCACCAGTTCGCTGTATTGCTATAGTAACAATTGTTTGTCGTTTGTTACGTGCCAACACCCTATTGGAAAGCTGACTAATATTGAGATTAAAGTTTGTAAATGAAAATCTACAGGTCACAAGGCTATGAGTTATAAGAATGAAATGCTATAAATGAATGGATGAATGAATCAATGGCGTTACCACAATTAGCTACGGTACTGCTGACGTCACATATCAGAGCTAAATCAAATTTTCAATTTATAATATGAATTTTAATGAAACATATTCCAGAAGACCATTTTCGGACATTTCTTGTTTGAATGTGTCTAGCAATAGAATTGTGGTTAATGCTATGAGGAAAACTGATAACAATTTGGAAATCAAGGTGTGTATATAACTTACGAGTACGGCCTACATTCAATAAAAACATCTCGCTCATTTTAAAATGCATATATGCGGCGTTTTTCCTAGTAGGCCCTGATATAACATTTTTAAATGTTTCATTGGCTTGGATCAAGTCAAGGACAATATCACATGTACTGTACAGTGTCACATTGTCAAAGTTTAGACAAATACATTTGAATAAGCTTATATGAAGATATATAGGACTAGATCTCGGCCCTACACTTGCGTCCTAGAAGAGTGTGAATTAGTTATTGTAGTCAAACAAGTCAAATATAAAGTCCTGGTCTAGAAATAGTTACAACACTTACCCGGACTTTAGTTTTGTCACCACCGAGGCTCGCTATATGAAAGAGAACTCCATCGAAGTCGGCAATTGTTATGTCTATTGACTCGGGTTTCTGCCTAAAATTGAAAAAGTGATACAAATCAGCATAAGATTAACTGATAACACTCTCCTATCATGCCTCACTCCACGCATACCTAAAGTAGGCAAGACGGTCATACTAGGGGATACGCCTATAAAAGGCTTGTTTGGAAAGTGTCAAGTTTTGCATTTTAACCTCCAAAGACAGGGTCATTGGCTGACAGAACGACATTTGAGATGTCAAAATTTGGTACTGAGGCACAATCCGAGATAAAATATAACTCTTCATTAGTTTAAGCGTACCGTCTGGCTCTTCATCAAACACGTTACGTATTATAATAGAATTATGGGTCAAATATACGTTATCTACATAGAAACTTGTCATTTTATGGGCGCACTCCCTACACCGGTGACGGCTTGCAGAATGGAGCTTGTTATTTCACACCACGCCTACTTACCCGGCTAGAGCATTTTTGAATTTCACAGTTAGCGTTTCTTCCACTATCCTATTGTTGATCTCAAGTAAGATCATTATAACTTCAGTAATTAAATTTTAGTTTCATAAAGTCATCAAAACTAATAAACTACACTAATCTTTCCCCGTCCTGCTGGGTGGTGGCGAAACCGGAAGTTACAACTTTAACATGGACGGAGTTAATGACCAATCACAACCAATGATTGGCTATCACGTGACAGGAATGACACATTTTGTGGCGCATGCGCAAGAGACTGAAAGAAAACTACTCTGCTCTAAACGACTTGCGGCTGTGGTTTTGATTGGGAGAGTAAGGGTAATCATGGTCCTTGGTTCGATCCTGATCCTGTGAACATGAGTACTTGTTTATTTGTTATTTACCCACGAGCCGCGACTGATGAAATATTCTAGAGCCACAAATCTGTGACCTGATCAAATAGTTTCTGAAAGTGTGGGATACAAAATCCATACGACTATTATTAGGTCTATTGTATTGACATTTGTAAAATTGTATCAACTGTTAACATGGCATATTTTTGCTAATACACTATTTACTTCTACTATTACTTACTACCATAATTATTGAAGAGATACGTCTATAAAAAAATGTTACTATTAAAATGACTGGATGTAATGAATTGGACTAAATGGAGTATTTTATTCTCAAAAATTCACAATGGTCTCTCTCCTCCCCCCCCCCCCCCTATAACAGTGAACAACTGACATTCTTTTAATTATGTTCATGATCAAAATCTCTAGACTTTATATAAATAGCTGGTCTAAACAGATAAAATGACAAGTCATTGCTAAATAGAGTTATCGTAATCTACCTCACAGAAAGAGTTCAAAAACGCAGTTACAAAATACAAAATTATAAATATAAAATTCGGAAAATTATGGTCACAGACAGCGCAGTCCTGCATGGTGTTGAAGTTCATTAGTTTCAAGTAATCAAAATGGGTTGGTAAGATCGCCCTTGTGGTGCCCCGCCCAAACGATCCTATCTTTCATCCATAGCGAACAATGATTTTGTATCAAATTTCGATGTTATTAAAAAAAATTATATATGTATTAATTATACTAGGCAAACGCGTTATGTGTTTCCGCGTTGATGGATGAGCTGGAACATATCAACTTATCTTTGGATTGGTTATTATATATATATACACCTTGAGATCCAAACCATTTCATCACTGCCATCTTATTTTACATCAATAATTTACATAATAATAAAGAAGGCTTTGTTTTAATCGTTTACAATCAAGTGGTGACACTTGTTGCTTTGATTTAATAGGTATCTTAATAGCTTTGAATAATTGACACAAATAACATTATATATTTTTTTACATCGAAACGGCTGATCCGATTTGAGTAAAAGTTCGGAATAATGTGTCTCATTATCAGATTGAAGTTCTCTGAGAATTTGAATCCTCTCAGATGAAATATTTTTCACTAATGTTTTCCTCTGGCTTATTCTAATGGGATTTTTGAAAACTTTGGAATGAGTTTTCTCAGAAGTTGTTCAACCGATCGTGCCTCAAAACTATACAGCATCAAGTCAGATAGGGGTTCATGTGTGTGCCAAGTTTCAACTGATTTTGAATTTTTGTCTGACCTGTGGAGCGCGAACAAAAAAACAAAAAAACAAAAAAAAAAAAAAAAAAAAAAAAAAAAAACAGGCACTTTTTTTTCGGTATAGTGTAATTGAGTCTTCGCTTCGCTCATCCAATAATGTTGGGAAGTTAGTTTCTTGTTGTTATTTGAATCCTTATTTATATTTCATATATTAAAAAATTCAATCTTGTATTACTTTATAACTCTTAATTAATTACCTATTCAATTGATAGTGGTCAGTTATTAGTGTGTGTACCATTTTATGTAATATGACGCTAAATGAACGAACATTATTATTATTATTATTATTTTGTCATCGTTTCTTGACTTTTTGAAGTTCGTTATTCGAACACAGCGCTGGCCGCCAGTCAGTCAGCTGGAAGTGGTTCAACAAGCATGGAGTTATGTTCCAAGAAGTGCTGCTCTAGCCGTAAAAGTTCTTAAATTAGATTTAATAGTTATTTATATCGAAAAGTGACACAAGTAATTCAAAATAATGTACCGCATAACAAATCTCCTCAACTTTTGTCCATTAAAATCAATATATGTGTGTTCACCTTTGAGCAATCAATATTCTACTCGCACATGTATACTTTGTAAACATAACTTTACCATAAAACCCAAACATTTAGGTGAGTTACGCCCACTTGAGTTCATCCCCTACCGTTGATACCCTACCGTACTGTTATTAGGGCCTATATTTAATCTGATTTTATTGAAAAAAGGGACGTATGGCAACCCTAATGATAGTGAAAAGACATTTACAAAAACTGATGCCTTGAGCGGGACTCAAACCCAACCCGAACCGTGACTTCAGTTTCTAAAGGGTGTCTTAACTGACTGAGCATTGACAGCTGACTTGGTTGGACGCTTGGTCATTGTACGGTATCTTTTTATTACATGTTTCAGTTTCATGTGTTGTGCTATTAGCATTAGTTTATTTATGCTATCACATTTCACGAATGGCCCGTGGTTTGAGCCGTTACATAAATAGGCCCATCATATGAGTCTTGAATGACAACTCTTCAATTCATGTAGCGAGATTTAGAATTCACCTCATAACTACGTAACACCGTATGTTACATACTCGGGTATATGTCTCCTCAACCCATCATTTTTAGGGTTATGTTTTAGGGTTATTTTTAGGGTTATGTCAGCGGTCAGGTAAGGGTATGGTTTGTGTCAACTGTACAATGAGGCTATTATTTTCAAGTTTCAATCCCTAACCTTGATCATCCTATCCTGGTATTAGAATTGTTCGTCATGTTTATGGTCTTTTCCCAAGCCCAAAATCTTGAAGAGTGCTTGAGACTAGAGCCAAAAAAATGCTACGAACAGCGTAGAGTAAGTTGTCAATTACGTTGTTGTTGACGGCTGTGTGGGTGTTCAAAGGGGAGAGATGAGCAGGGACACAATGGGATCCTGCAAAAAATACTTCACGGAACTACGCATAGACCGAATGACAAGTGACATCATAATTGCGGCATCCATATAGATGGGTGCTTCTGTTTCGAGCTGCAATGTTCGAATTTCAACCACTGTATCTTAGCAATGATGGCTCAACAGTTCACTCTTATGGCTAAACAAGAATAAATTACCGTGCACACCTCTATTCCCATTGCCTATGTGTGCATATGCCAGTGCATTTGCTTTCTACTGAAGGAATAGCCCTGTTGACTGCTCATTAGCAACACCCCAAAGTCCCCAATCCAGCTTGTCTGTAGCACTCTCTGGCAGTCTGCGTAGGTTCTACATGTTTAAAGAGGGTTCAAGACCTAAGGCTAGAAGAGAGTGGTGATAAAGTCGTGGGGGTAAAATTGGGGTAAATTTTATTCTAACATTGCATATGTCTCGGTTGTACATTAAAACCTCAATCTATTGTTTTTCAATGGACCAGGTAAAATTAACCATCCATGCAGGAAAACGATCCATCCAGGGAAATTGAAATTTAGTATACCTATATGGGAGTATTTTGGGACAAAGTAAATGATGGAAGCGGAAAACAATGGATCTGGGAATGATGCGTCGAGGTTTCACTGTGGGCCCACATGTATCTTTCATCTATGCTTTCAATGTATTATGCACGTGTATCTTTTTCCTGAAACACATTATTGTCAATGGATTTGTTTTTGTAATTTTTTAAAATTGGAAATGGCTCATTATTTAATAATAGTAGACTACCCACTATTAAGCATCGATTATATCAAAGGATAGGCCTATATATGTCACACGATCGCTAATATCAATTGTTGTTTTTCCCTGAACGTTGGTATCCTCAAAGTCAATGACAGTTTTCAAACTCCCTGCTGTTGACCTCTCTCTTTTTATACTGATATTAATATTGTATATGATTTCTGTGCAGAATTTCCATCATTTTGGTGTATTGAATCAAGAAGAGTTTTATCCACCAAGACCCATAGCTTATTTCTCAATAACTTGAAAGTGAAGAAGAAACGAAGAACAGGGAAGAAATACATAGAGCTATTAGAAGGTTTGTTGAAGTTGTATATATATCCATGCATGGTCTAGCATAAGGTATGTGTTGTCTAGCACAACATAAATTTATATGTATACCTATTGTTAGTATATTAATTTCTATGTACTCTTTTACAGTAACGGAGGACTCGAGTAGCCAAACAAAGGCTTCAGTTAGTAATTTAAAACCAAAACATTTATCATTATTAGTTGACCAACCTAATATTAGTCTAGCACAGCTACACAACTTGAAAAAAAGTAAGAGTCAAATCCTACGTCAGTCAGCAGTAGCAGCAATGCTTGAAAGCTCAAAACAAGTACCATTGGAAGAATTCACAGAGCCAGCTGTAGTTGTCGTTGATAATACATATTCCTTACAAGGTACAGAGGATGGATGTGATTCAGATATAAGCAAATTAACAGTTTTTGAAGAATTCGGAATATTAGACGACGGTAAAATGTCTTTACTTCAAGATCCCGACTTTGATCATCTTAATCATAGCCTCCAAACAGTAGATTTAGAAAATGAAGAAATGGTAGATATGAAAGATGTAGAAGATCTTCTACATTTCAATGTAACTGACTTGGATTCGGTAGAAGTTGGATCTATACCGAAAAGTGAAATAGCCTCCTCAGTGAAAACAAGAAAGAAAACAGTGCCAACTGTCAAAACATCTAGTCTCAAAAAGAATATGCGCGAAAAAATGGCCAAGGTGCGGCTAGAAGAGTTGGATAGAGCGGGAAAAGAAGAGAGTCTTGCTCGTAGCCTTTATACGTACCTTGATGTTAATGTAAGTACAGTAATGGCAATTACTAATTACTAATTGATAGAGGCATAGGTGTATAAATCTTTTTTCGTGGATGCTCCAACACTCATATTGCATTCTAATAGTTTCCGGACCTTATTAAAAAGTTTATTTGAGAATTTAGCTGAATTGGTTGATTGTTTTCTAATAGCACCCATGTTTCCTGAGCTCGTGTTCAACTCAATTTTATGATTCACCGTCATCCAGATATTTGTTGCAATTTCTTATATGTACCGATCGGTGCGTACCTTCACCTTTTTCGAAAGCAGCTTACCTTGAAAATATTTTTTACCTCCATGCTAATATGAAATTATATCTCAATTCTGAACAGATCTAATAATGTGCTCAATATTAGTACCGGTTTTGGTAACGGTGTTTGAAAATGGTGTTAGGATTTTGTGTTTTTCGCATCTGTAGGCTATGTGCAAATTTCGGTGTTTTGCGGTGCTATGTTTTCTTTGGCCTAATGTCATGCAGAAATGACATTTCATGTATTTTCAAAAGGAAAAACAGTAAACAAGATTACAAAAAAACATCGTTGATCCGAAATGGAAGGGACCGCCCAAAAATAATTTCGATTCACCAAAATTTGGATCAACCAGAAAACTCCTCTTCAACCTAAATGATCACCCTTCCCAGTTAACTAGAATGTAGTCAATTTCGAATTGAGCACGAGAGAAATCTATGCGACTGGCGGAAAAAAATTCCGTCCATGCTTAGGCCTACTCAGCTAGCTCCGACCATTCTACAGCTACGCTTGATCGTCAGATAACCCTCTTTTATTGGCGCTCGGCCGTCCCAAGTCTTATTGACGAACGATTGTTTCGAGCTCGTAATAGTCTCCTGGTCGTCAAGGTCAGACCGCATGTAGCACACACTCGCACATAGCAGCGAATAGCTGCTATAGCGAATGTGCTTCGGGTTATTCCTATGCATCAATTAAAAAGATGGAAATGATCATGATAAACATGATAAAACATTCAATAATTTTTTTTTCATGAAATGTTTCCCAGTTTCAAGTTGACTTTGGTGTATGATCAAATTTAGGTATATTTGGTATATTTTTGCGACTTGGAATTTAAATTCATCAATTGATTGTATTGAAACGCAAACGCGCTTATATTGTTGTTTCATCATCATACACAACATTTCTCGGCTTGCGAAAAATAAACACCTCTAGGTATAGGGGGTGTATATAAAGGTGAAGGTGATTATATAAAGATAAAATATGATGTACAGATAACCTCTTTTGCATTCACAATGCCCAATTACTGTACTAATTAGTAATTGCTGTAGAATATAACCACTCTCTTGCTAATTCTAACAAATATCAAAAGTACAATTTTGTCTCTGCTGATACTGGTACATATAAATCCTAAATTAGTTTCTCAAAATGAATTTGTAATATTTATAAGTAGCCCTACAATATAATAATTTTGTAATGCAACCTACCATTTATGAAATGTTGTTGAACAGGCCTATACAAAAGAATATAAAAATATTACTTTGCTTCTTAATTAAAGGTTTCCCATGACATGGCAGAACGGAAAATTTGTAAAATTTGTATTTGATTTATTTATAATCAAGTTATTATATTAAACCTAACAATTATTTTATCCATAGGTTGGATGCGGATTACTGAATCGGAGTCTTTCCACCCTATCTTTTTATCGAAATCGTAGTAAACGTTTCAAAAATATGCCTCGGGTTACAGACGTTAAACTTTATAACATACTATTACATGCTTATGCCAAGAAGGGAAACTTCTCAAGAGTGAAAGAAATCTTGTCTATTCTCCGAGAAGACGAAATACCATTAAATATTCAGTCGTACGCTGCGTGCTTTGAGTGCATTGGTCGTTCGTTGGATTCTTCAAGCACAGCAGAACTGTTACATAAATTCCACAGAGAACTTACAGAAAGTGGTTTCACATTGAATGATCTAATGGATAAATGTCAGTACATATCTGATCAAAGAGAAGTTGTCCTAAGTGTAATACAAAGACTACAGCCAGGGTTTATACCTGTCATTACTGCCACGGATATTAATTATTCATGTAACCTGCTACAAGATCTAAATCAGTCTGGAAGAAATAATAACAGACCGAGTTTTACGTCACCTGCCGATCGATTGATGAGCCGAGATCAAATGTCGGAGCTGGCAAAGGAACAAATCCAAATCGAGATGAAGGATTATATTAAAGTAAAAACAATTGAAAAACGATCTGAACCAAATGAAACTATTCTTCATTATGTAAGTACTGGTGAATTGGGTATAATTTAGTTTTTCCAACTTCTCCCTTGTCATTTGGTGACCTTAATGTTGTTTGTTTATTGCCCTCAATTAGCCCTTGTGTTGGCTCAGGTTGCAGAAATGTAACACAACTTGGGTATTCAATTCACACGTGTATTCTTAAACCAAATGGGTATTTTACTGAAGGGCGTACATCTAGTAGAGCTGTTGCTGTACAAGCCAAGTGCTGTCTGTATGTAGCATTCATTAATACAATTTAAAATAGATCTTTTCTGTACTCTGTTTTAAAATTGGCGAGAGAATTACAGTCTTGCTTATATTCCAGCTATTTCATTATCCCAAATGACATAGCTAAGCTGCTGAGGTCGTTGAGCAATCAATAAATGGAAACCAAGGCGTCGTGCATTAGAGAATGCCACTCACCCTACTTGGAGATCACCTTTGTTAGTAATCAAGATTCAATATGTGATGTACTGCATTCACCATATTTTTTAATTGTTTAAATTTAGCGTTCCAAGCTGGAAGAGACTCAAAAAGGCTGGGAAACGACAATAACAGAGGCGTTCCAGCGGGATTTGAACGCATTTCGTGCTCAGAACCAGAGCTTCAAGGCATTTCGCCACTTGAACTTGTACCCGTATCTGAAAGCGTTGGATCCGCATCAATACACAGACATTGTTATGCAAGAGATCAGGAAACTAGCTGAAGGTTCCGAGACGTTCAGTCCAACTACCAATCAGCTTTATCGAGAGCTCGGGAATCAAGTTCGAGCAAGGTAATTCTGTGCCTAGAACCTGATATGCTTACCTTTTGGGAGTTTGGGGTCAGTAATGTTTATTTGATAGATTATTGTTTTCAGTAATGAATAATGAAGAAAGCATGAATAAAATAACATTCATTGTGCGGGTACGCTCTGATACACTGAGAATCTCGTTCACCGAAAAAAACATCTTTTCATACTTGATAGTATATTATTCTGGCGGAAGGGGAATATTCACTATATTAAAACAATACAGTAGCTCCACCCTGAATCGTCCTTCTACTCGGGTTGTGCCTCCTGGTACAGTCACCCTGTAAAATAACATTTTCGGTGAACGAGATTTTCGGTGAACGAGATTTTCGGTGTAAGATTTTTTCGATGTATGTTTTTTTTTGGTGTAGGATATTTTTGGTGTAAGATTTTTTCGGTGTAAGATATTTTCGGTGAATCAGAGGCTATTCTCATTGTGAAATATATTATTGCATTTCCCTGAAACTGTATGTCCCCATTGTCTGATGATAAATTATATTTATGTTCAGGTATCAAGTAAAATTCAAGATCAACTCTGGAATTATGGCTAAAGTAGAACGATTATATGGGGACTATTGTGATTGGTATCTTAACCCGGCAGAGAGTTTGTCACTCAATACGAGACAACAGTGGCAGCATCTCATTCATGCTAACCAATCGGGACCAACTATTGTGAGTACACCAAGTTATATGCTTGTATCCATGAAAGAAGTTCGTCTACCAACATAGGTATTTTAAGGGGCAGTGATTTATTAAGACCAGATTTATTATTAGAAACACAACTACGTCTTTCAAAAGTATTGACTACGTAAAGCTGCAGCGATTTGCTGTTCAGCTAGGCATACTAAAGTTCTTACAATTATAATTCTGTTATAGTGCCATTTTTCTTATGTGGATACAAGTAGACCTATACCAGGGTGATTTAAGTAACTATGAATGAATACTTTGTCTTTTGACCGTTATTATCTTTTTTAAAAACAAAAGTTGGCAGAACTATTTTCTATTATAATTATATTTTAATTTTCAGCTATAAGATATAAGGATGATTTTTTGGTGGTTATATAAATCTAGTTCTCTGACCCTGAGTGTTCTTTTTGTTTGCTGGAAGATTACTTGAACTAAGAACAGCCAATATTAGATGCAAGTATGCATTATTTTACTTATTTAAATTGATATTTGTTGATCTTTTCAGAACCTAGATGAGAAGCAA
This sequence comes from Brachyptera risi, assembly GCA_964007535.1. Taxonomy (NCBI): domain Eukaryota; kingdom Metazoa; phylum Arthropoda; class Insecta; order Plecoptera; family Taeniopterygidae; genus Brachyptera; species Brachyptera risi. The sequence continues at coordinate 44,613,799 of OZ023328.1, forward strand.
TGGCCGAATACAGTTCTAGTCGGTGTTGGAAAGTTTCTATACAATATTATAATGAGGGACATAAAAATAGACGTCAATGTTATCAAGGCTAATAGTAAAACTGAGTAAGTGTGAAACAGTTCTATTAATAATTGAACATCTTCATTGTTTTTTACTATGCCATCTTGCATATCTTGTTAGTTGTAATGTTTGTTAAACCCAATATTAATGAGTTTTTTTACTGGTTTTCTACTCCTATAGGACTATATACGTATGTATAAAAAGTCACTTATGAAAGTATTTGAGTTGAAACTTTCGAGTTCAAATCTGCTATGGGATTATTCCACAATTTCTTATTCATTACTCCTAGGTTCAAAGTGTCATTGGTGTCGACGCCCCTTTGAACTCGCCATACTTCCTTCCTTTTTTATAACCGCATTAAAAATCAAGGTTTCCGTTGATGATTTTTAAATTGACGTTTTTCTAATTCGTCCAATGTACAACATTGTTGGCTACTGACTACAGTATCTATGGTAGTTGATATCACTCTCGAGTATTATCGACTATATCGTAGTATGCAGAAATAGGTCTAGAGGCATCTGCATTTATATATATATATATTAGGGATGACATCGACTCTCAAAATCGGGAATCGATTCTCTATGCTCCAGAATCGATTAAAAATCAATTTTGAAAAAAAAAATTGGAATTTTTTTTTGAAAAATCGATTTTTTGATTTGAGAATCGTTTTACATCAGAATCGATTCTTAATCGATTCTCGATTAATCGATGTCATCCCTAATATATATGTACATATAGGCCTATAAATCAATATAAATATAAAATCTCAAATCTGTATGAATTTCAAACCTAGATGACCAACTTGATTGGGCCAGGGGGTGTTTCCACCATTTCTTCTAGTTTTATCCTGATTCCTGCCAGTTCCGTGTTTTGCTTCTACTTCTTCCTGCTCTTCTTAACCACAACTATCCTGTGCCTCTTCTTCTCTTCTTACGACTTCTATCCGCAGTTCTGCAGCCTCTTCCAACACCTCTTCCATCACTATTACAATCAACATCTAACACTACTCTTCACAGCAAACCACTCCATCCTGCCTCCATATGTTTGTACCAATGCCTGCATATTACTTTTAATTACACTACAGGTATTGTAATTTACCACTATTGCTCAACTGCTGTGCAGACTGTTATTATAATTCACTCTCTATAGACAACACTAAGTAAATTTACATTCTTTTGCACATTGGTAGAAAAGTCATTTAATGGTAATTGAGCTTGAACAAAAAATTTTTTTAAACATTTTTTTCATTCTTGAAGTCAATGCTTTTTTTGTAGCTTGTAAACGTAATATATAGTAAAGAGTACACTTCCTTGTTCCAGGCATCTTCTTCCAGCATTCTACACATTGTTCCGGTCTGAGGGTCGCGTTCTAAAAGAAGAGATGAAACCTCATCCGATCCTCTCCCGTTTGTTCCGTGGTGCCGCCCAGGAAGAGTTAGTGTTTGACGTAACCAGCGTTCCTATGCTATCTCCTCCAATGCCGTGGTCATCCGTGACTAGTGGCGGATACCTTGTGGCCAAGGCGGACATCATCAGATTGCCGCAGCAAGCCGTGCAGCAGTGGCATCGACTGATTGAGACGCCGCGGCCGCAGCTGTATCCTGCCTTAGACTCGTTGAATCAGCTGGGGGCCGTACCGTGGTCTGTCAACAAACCGGTACGAGAAGAATAAGATGCGTTATTTGATAGATTAGTAGAATCCATTTGGCCATAAAGTACAAGTAATTATAGTAATGACTTCTCCATCAGGCATTTTTCTTAGTAAGCTAGATCTAATTTTTCATTGATTCTTAACAAGTACAGTTTTTGTACCGTTTTCAATTTCATTCATCCTAGTCTATAACTCTATGTAGTCATTGATCATTTGATAGCCGTCAGACGAACGAAAATGTAATCTTACTCGGATATATTGATTCACAAATGGCGTCGATTCAAACTCGTTGAATTTAGTAGGCTACCTTCGTTGATTCCCTCGTTGATATAAACTGATCATTAAAATTTGTCTTCAATTCAATCAACAATTCTGGTTCCTATAGGCCTACTGAGTTCTTACTTTTCACTAGGGGAGAACGAGTTTGAGAATTTAAGTTCAAGTCGAGTTTGAGACAAAATCGCAAGTTTTAGGTTTTGAGATTGAAAAAAAAAGTGGGCTCCATTAAATAATAAATATTGACTTTTCAATTGTTTTTGAGTAAAGTAAATACAGTAAACCCCCTCAACTTTCCCCTCGCCCATACTAAGCATTCTCCGACAGCCATGTGTTTATCTTCGAGTGAAGCGTTTTCTCAACAGTTTTACACCACAACAAAGAGTTAGATGAATATTATATAGGCACTATCATGGCTCTCATGAAATACTTATCACAGGGTTAAAAGAGTCAAATGACCAAACATAAGGTTAAAGCAAAGGATGAAGGAAAAAGGTGAAAAATGAAAGAAAAGGATGAAAGATGAAGCAATGTTGAGACCTGACAAAGCAATACATATAAATATTGGGGCCCAGAATGAATTGAAATAATTATCTCTGAAAGCACTAGCTGGCTGATTTATTCACAGTTGATCTAACTACTTACGCCCAATGGAAATAATATTCACTCCGTCAATAAAATAATTTTGATTGAGTAATAAAAATGTGGTCTCAAATATATTATCTGAACAGTCATTTTTCTTCAACAGCAATACGAAACGTAGTGCTCTCTTCAATGGACAAGAGCATATTTTGGCTTATGTCGTTTCGTCGATAGGAAGTCCTTTGATGTCATGTCTCAAGTATGAGTAACTCGCCCCCCCCCCTTGCCATTAACGCTCTGGTATTTCGACCCCCAGACCCCCTGCCTTGCGCCCCTCATCCTCATCTCATCGTGCGTCAGCACGCGCTCACATAGCATCGTCGTGTGCTTGTCAGGACGTCCGACAGCTAATGTTGATAGGGTTTACAGATTTCAAGGGATTTTCACATTGGTGGTGACCACTGGACCCTAAAATTCGGAAAGAATCGCATTTATGAAAAAAAAATCGAGCTCGAAATTTTCGAGTTCAGCTGAATTTGAACTCGAAACTTCAAGTGCTCGCACCCCCTAATTTTTACCGTTGAGCTCAAATGATGAATATTTTGATCATTCAAAGTGGGTATTTACTAATTTACTATTTTTTTTGGGTCCATTTAGTTTCGACCTAAAGAGGGCTTCACACCTGACGGAGTAAATAGTAATTATTTCAGTAGAGAATTAATGTAATCAACACTTTCAGCCCTTTTCATTGTAAAAATTACAGTACTAATTGTTTTGAGGATAATGGACAATAATATTTAAATTAGTCTGTTTATGTAGCCCTACTTACGTAGCCATTTTCAACAAAATGTGTTCAGGCTGGCCAATTTACACATTGCTCTTTCTACCCACAGGACTCGTACTTTTTGTCTGCAGGGTAAAATGTTATTTATTCGTAATGTATTTGTATAATGTCTATTAGATGCTGGACGTGGTCGTAGAAGTATTCAACAGTGGCGGATCGTTGAAGTTGGACATACCCAAGCCCCCCTCTGCCTGCCCCTCGCCTGATGCCATCACACCGGATATGACCAAGCTCGAGAGGTTCCAGGCGTATCGGAACCGAATGTCTCTACGTCGAAAGAAAGCCGAGATGTACAGTCTGTGGTGTGATGCGCTCTACAGACTCTCGCTTGCCAATCATGTAAGATCGTAGTCTACTGTGTTTCGGAATTATGAAAAAAAAAGTTTTATTTTCTATCGACCGCAACACCCAGAAGATATAAATGAAAGAATGTACTAAAATGGTTCTACAATATTACTCACATCCTATTCATTAAGTCCTGGTTTTGATAATGAGTACATACATAGGACTAGGTCTCCTTTAAATGTTGAATAAATGAAAAAATCAACATGGAGCCTGCACAAATACTTGACATGTTGCCATGGTAATTAGCTCTACTAGTGAATAGAAAGTACAAACCTATCAAAATCCTTAGTCTCTTGGAGCTAGCTGGGCCAGGACATTATTTCTAGTGGCAGTTGCAGTAAGGGTCCTGGGTATTACTGGCTATAACCAGTTATTTTTGTACCTTGAGACCTTGATTAATAATTTGCTTGGGCCTTATAAACAAATTTTTGCTTTTCGCAAAATGCAGTCTAGGCCTATGTGTCATAGAAAATATCAGTTGAGAAATACCATTCATTTTTCTGAACAAGGAAATACCACTTTTCTTCTCATTCTAGGCACTGTAATATTTCTGCATATGGTCTTTGACCAATAGATTACATATTAGTATAGTGAAACCTCTTTAATATGTATTTCAGGGGACCAGACAGAAAAAACTTACCAAAATGCAAAATGTACTACAGAAACTTACCAAAGAGGTTATACTGTATTACCAATATAGCCCATTAGAGATAAAACATGAAATATTATAAATTAAAAATTATCAATTACAAGCTATTATAGCTCTACATTATCGATGATTTTATTACCCTGTATCCCCCCATGCTCACAGCTGTCAACAAAAATTCCCAGATAAACACAGATCAAGCAAACCACAAATAACATCAATGTTGGTATTTTTTGTAAATTTGATTTTTTACTAGAAGGAAAAAATCAAAATCCTGTACCGATAATTACAATTTTTAATGAATTTGTCTTGAAATATGGTTCAACTATGTGTTCGCATAGTTCCGTGACCGCGTGTTCTGGCTGCCTCACAACATGGACTTTCGAGGCCGTGTCTACCCTTGTCCACCACATCTCAACCATCTGGGCTCGGATATGGCTCGTGCTATTCTTTGCTTCGCTAAGGGAGAACCTCTAGGACCCAAAGGGCTGGACTGGCTAAAGGTGTGTAGACCTACAGTGTGACCAGTTGTAGTTGAACAAATTATGCCACTTGAGAAGAAGCTATCCAAATATGAAGTGATCAATTCTAGTTAAGTAGATGGTAGATTAATGAAAATATACTGAATGTGGAATATCAACAATTTATCGGTGTATGTTGACTTTCATGTAACTAAGAAGTTAAGCCATTGAAGTCGTGTGTCGATCATTTGATGATGGAGAATGACCAAGTCAAGATTATGAAGCCTATAAAGCTGCCTTTTGTGCTCGAACAATTAGTCTTAAATCATCATTTAGAAAATCACCATTTGAAAATAACCTGAACAACTTATTTGTAGTTCAATATAAATTGGGTAACTTGAATACTGGCTGTAATATAGTTGAAAAGATTTCAAGAGTTTTATACCAACAATCTATCTAAATTTTTTGGCAATTGAGTTCTGCTACGATATAAATTGTACCTATGATCTGTTGTGATCTCACTGATTTATTATTGAAATGCTTATTCATATGTTTCAGATACATTTAGTCAATCTGACCGGGCTGAAGAAAAGAGATCCCGTGTCTGAACGGTTGATCTACGCCGAAGAACTTATGCCAGAAATAATAGACTCTGCGGAAAATCCTTTGAACGTATGTACAGTAATGATTACAATTGTTCTTGAAGATTTTTAAAGATACAGTACAGTATACTCTTTTATAAGTTTTTCAGGGGACCACACTAAAAAAGTGTATTAACATGAAAAACTTATTAATGCAACTATTTAACATGTTTAGCACATGGGTTGGATCAAAAAATCAAACTTATAAATGTAATAAATGTATAAACGAGACACTTATAACAGAGGTTCTATTGTATGTTAGTCTAGTTTAGTGTTTCTATCAAAACTAGGATGTAAAGCCGACAACAGTCTTGAAAGCCTATTTGTTTACACATTGTTACTCTTGCAGGGTCGAATGTGGTGGGCCGAGTCAGAAGAACCGTGGCAGACGCTTGCCTGTTGCATGGAGATCTGCCGTGCCGTGAAATCACCGCACCCCGAGAGCTACGTGTGCCATTTCCCTGTGCATCAGGACGGCTCGTGTAACGGATTACAACACTACGCGGCTCTCGGAAGAGACGGAATCGGAGCACAGAGCGTGAATCTGACTCCGGCCATTAGACCGCAGGATGTGTATAGCTGTGTGGCGGCCCTGGTAAGAAGAACAACTTCCCTGCAAACGTTCAATTAATCAATTTAATATATAATTGGTAATATTTATAAATCTGAAAGTAAGAAAGTAATCTACTGTTGTCTGTATTTGAAATGTCCAGTTACAATCTAAATATTGAATATATTATCAACAAAATTTTGAGAAAAGTTTCAACAACATTTTTGGAGATTTGAAAAATCCACAAAATTAAAAGAAAAAAGCTGTTTTGTTTGAAAATAAACTCACTCATAATCTTGATTTTTTTAATAAATAACATGCTCCATAACTTGATCTAGATAATATTTGACAAAATGCTAATCTGACTTCTGAAGTTAAGTAAGATGAACTTGAATCCAACTATTATCTTTCGAAATGTTAGGACTTTCGAGTGTCTGAGGCTTCGAGTGCATTTGTTTTCTGTGAGTTTGCATTTGCAAATGCTAAAAGCTGTCCGTGCTCGTATATTTCTTTTTAAAGTATTTTATTTTCTCTGCTGGTATGCCTTCTTCAATTATTCCCATAGAAAACTTACAGCTTAGACTTGACAAGCTATTTAAATATAGATATAAATAGATATAAATATAAATATAGACATATTTATAAAGCCTATCTCCAAGTACTTACCATACTTATATTAAAAAGAAAGTCATTACTCATTAGGCATACGACTGTGAACATACTTTCACTGTTCTTAGGTGGAAAGAGAAAGAGCAAAAGATGCAGCCGCTGGTCTAAAAGTAGCAGAGGTTTTGGATGGATTTATTCGTAGGAAAGTCATAAAGCAAACGGTTATGACAACAGTATATGGAGTCACAAGGTTCGGAGCACGTCTTCAAATTGCTCGGCAGCTTAAAGGTCAGCTTGCTCACCGCTCTTGGTATTTTCGATTTTCCTTTTCACGCTACAAACTGCCATAATATGCCTACTACTAGCTACAGTATCACATTGGATTATAAGTTAATATATAATAATAATTATCATTTCTTCATTTAATGGAACAATTTATATTGTTATAGAGTGTATCAAACTAAAACTAGATATATAAGTTATTTCATTCAAGTATGAAATCAGAGAAAATACCTAACAACATTTATAGTTCTTCAATACTATACAAACAGTAAGTATAGTACAGTAATAGTAGGCCTACAGTACAATTTACATGATGTTTAAAAATATTTGAATTTGTTATGGCTTTTAATTCAGGTGGTAATGAGTTATAAAGTTTGGCCCCTACATATACTGTATACAGGGTTTCTAGCAAATATTATTAATCTTTGGGCCTGTACATGGAGATCTTTTGCTTGTTGCATATTATAAATTTATAATTGTGTATTTGACAGTTTTTAGTTGAATTGAGTGCTTTAACATGTAAAATGATATAAGATAGACAGTTGGACATACAGAGTAGGAACAGTTAAAATCCCTAATTTTTTAAAAGGACTAACGAGTGTACAGTATTCTTTGCTAGTAGCTCCCATCATGATTCTTATTGCTCTTTTCTGTAAGACAAAGATCCCATTGATGTGTGGTGATTGCCCCCAGAAGATGATTCCATACAGTCTGGATTGAAATTGACGGTCGTAGACTTTATACCATGTATTAAAAAGTAAAAACCATTCAGAAATAAAATGTTCTTTTATTTCAGATATTGATCAATTTCCAAAGGAGTTTGTTTGGTCTGGATCCAATTATCTGGTTGGAAAAACATTTGAAAGTTTGAGAGAAATGTTCACATCAACAAAAGAAATTCAGGTGAAACATTTGTTCTACTCTAGTAGATCTAGATAGCACTTTTCTTGAGGTGGCAATGACCACCATATTACGTGATGAAAACAATCTGTAATTTTTCGTTTTTATCGTCGTAGGAATGGAAAATTCAGAATAATGATTGTATTGCAGACCTAATAGTTCACTAGTTTGTACTAGTTTTGACATCAATAAAAAATTAATAATGATTGTATATATGAAGAAAGACTTGAGAAGCACTTTAATGGGTCTGAAATTCACAAAAATTCAGATAAAAGATTTTGAATTTGGATAAAATGTACCGGTATACTATATGTAATTTTTTCTTTTCGCTTGGTTGTTTCTAAATGGATTCTTTAAAAAATCTTTGGCGCTATTTTCCTGCTAGTCCTAGTACTTGAAACAATATGGCCCAAAAACTTTGAAGTTTTTTTCTGGTAGACCTATGTTTGTCTACTGTATTGTGGTATTGATTGAATGTCATCAATACTTTCTCTTTTGTGCTACGGTACTCTATCGATGATCAAGTTTTGCTCTCGTTCATCTTGGAACCGTAATATTCTTTCAGGACTGGTTCACCGAGTGCGCTCGTCTGATCTCTCAAGTGTGCGGGCAGAACGTTGAGTGGGTCACACCGCTGGGACTACCAGTCGTACAGCCGTACAATAGGTTCAACAAGAAACAGGACGTGCAAGGCAAGGGCACCAACAAGCTACAGGAGCACTACTCCATGGATATGTTTGAGTGAGTAGGCCTAACAGATATTAATTAATTAATTAGACTTTATTCATTTTTGAGTAGTACAGTAGCATAACAACACAGAAATAACAATTTACATATAAGAATTTCAAACTGAGATGATTAATTGATTATTTAACAAAAATGAAACGGCGAGGTTCAGATACATGAGCATCTGCTCTTCCACCTAACCTTATGAGTAACCTTATGTAAAAGATTCACATTTGACTTGATCAGAAAGTAGATTATCAAATTATAAATGTACATCGTCTCTACATTGACCATGCACAGTTGTTTAAGGAAGGAATAAGAGAATAAATTCAGTAGATTTGTTCACCATCTCAGTTTCAATGAAATGCATCTACCGGTACTTGCACGTTTCATGGAGATATTTGTAGTACGGTATTTCAACTGCGTCATATATACATCGTTTTCTAGGGTGCTGGTATTATGCTTGACAACAAAGTTTTTCCAAAGATTTTGTCGGTATTTCAACTAGGCCTTTGTCACATCCACTGTCCACGGCACCCATGTCACGTAAAATTACATACTCAAAGTAGGCCCTATGTTCCTGTGATTTCACAGCATTACATTGTGGGCTTGATAACCATCAAATTCATGACCACCTCTTTTTTGAACTGAGTTCCACTTGTAGTATTTGGGCACTCGGGCCAGAAAATATGACCAGCCAATAATGCTGAACATTGAGAAAAAAAATTTAATTACGGTACTTCAGTGAATATAAGACCCGGAGTTTATTTTCATCTGAAAATACCCACTGTGCAAGTCCACTAACCTACCCAAGTCTGAAGTAGTCTGTAGTAGGAATATATTTTGTGTGAAACATATTTTTGTGCACCACTGGCAGTTTTTCTCATAGTCTTGTACAATATCCAATATCTTGTACCGTATCGTAATTTTCTAGTTTTCTCATCTTCATCACCTGTTTCTAATTTTTTCAATTGCAATTTTGTTAAAGGTGGTCAGACGTGGTCATTTAGCTATTAAATAGACTTTAATTACCCATAAGAATTTGATTTCTCTATTTTCTTTGACAAAATAATTATTTCAATGTCGATATTTCAGACGTCCCAATGTGATGAAACAGAAGAATGCATTTCCGCCCAACTTCATCCATTCACTGGATTCTAGTCACATGATGCTTACTTCGTTGTATTGCGAGAGAAAAGGTATCTCCTTCGTATCGGTGCACGATTGCTTCTGGACACATCCAAGTACAGTTGACGTCATGAATAAGGTACGACCTCAGTCATGCATTATTTCGTATCAAAATAATGATAGTGGAGAAGTGCGTACAATGTCGTCTACATCTATCGTTTTTCAAGTCAGCAGGGGAAAATTCTCTATGCAGGAAAACTCAGCATTGGTCTTATGGAAGCAGGGTGGGACAAAATAAATAATAGAAGATCTGGGAATGATGTATCGGGTTTTCGATGTATTCAATTGATTAATTTATAATGATTTTTAGTATTTTGTTATTCGTTGATAATTGTACTTGCTATTTGATAAGATTCAAAGGGAGAATGTAATACTCTAATACTTTTATTTTTACCTCAATCTCCATCTATAATTAACTAAGGGACCAGGAGAAAACATAAATTCATGAGACTTCAACGATAATAAGGGACTCGCAATGGGAAAAATTATCAACAGAAAGAGGTAAACGATGGATGCAGAAACCACGCATCGAGCTTTCACTGTGTATATCTCTGCAATATAAATGTATGGTATTGACCACAGCATTTGGTAATGTTTCTGTTTCAGGTTTGCAGGGAACAATTTGTGTCACTTCATGCTCAACCAATCTTGGAAGATCTGTCTCATTTTCTTGTAGAAAAATATAGCTATGCTCAAAAGTAAGTTTAATAATTAATATTTCATATTATTCGGCAGTTGGTAGGTGTAGCTAGTGGTCAGTGGTGGGGGGGGGGGGGGGGGGGGGGGGCAGTCAGAAATGACTCGACCAAGGACCTTTTGGGTGCTAGACTCGATAAACAGGCTTACACAAGACAATTCAGTGTATGGGACTTGGAGGCACCTCGACAACTGATCATCAGCATTTAAATATTACACCTACACAAAATTCTAGAACAAATATTTTCGAAATGAGTTTCGTTGCTTGTTCGCCAACTCGCAATAAACATGTGATTCTACCGGCCGATCAGCGTCATACACACTTCAGAGTAATGGCATACGTTGAACATTTTCTTATCGATGAGACAATGAATAATCAAGAGGTCTATCAGAACAATTAATCCTTGTCAATTGATTTATAGAAAGCTAAACTTTGCATGCAGACTGTGAATTGGTATGACTCACATAATGTAGTACGGACAACTTACAAGGTGATATTCAGTAGAACCTCTGTTGAAAGTTTCTCGTTTATACATTTATTACATTTATAAGTTTTATTTTTTGATTCAACCCATATTCTTCAAATGTTGAACAGTTTCATTAATAAGTTTTTCTCGTCGATACATTTTTCAAGTCTGGTCCGCTGAAAAATATATAAAAGAGGTTCCACTGTAAACCTACAACATTCATTTTTCAATCAAATATTTTTTTAGTCTTTTTCCTACATTTGTTTGCTTCTTGTTTATAACAATTGGTTTTAATTTGTATTTTACGTGAGGGCCTCAGATAGGACAGGGACCTAATTGGGAATATTTGTACCGTGAACTGGGCCAGCCTGCCCCTTTCGGTGGTAGCTGCAAAGCTGCTTGTAATAGTCGACATCCATGTGAAAGTACCCCAGTGCTTGTGTCCTTATTTATACTATATTAATGCAATCTCTCATTGTTTTTCTATTATCTCATCTTTTCAATAATCATTTGCACCTTCAAATTGTCTCTTCTCGTATCAAACGTGGTCACGTCATCCATCTCACCGAGATTTTTTTCCAACAGTCCAAACATGATATTATTAGTAATTACCAATAAATATTTATTTTGTCCATAGAAATGTATCTTACAAGTATCTTGAGTGATGAAGAAGATAAATTTCAATAATTGGAAAGGTACAAGAACAAGATACATTTCTTAAATTGAATCTGGATATAAGATAGTACCAGTATCTTAAGATACTCCAAAAGACCATGTATCTAACATACTACCCATCTCTACTCACACCATAAGCATATAGGCCTACAGTACATTAGAACCTAGCTTTAGTACATTCATCACTTATTCATATTCTCACATATATGTTGAGGCCGCAGGCGCTCGTATTTCACACCGCAAACTCTCACGGTCGTAATTTTTGAGACATCAATATGATTGTTTTTGCATTCTGTTAATAATTGAAGAACGGAGGTCACTGCATTTACAGAATTTTGAACAAAGAATTTGTAATTTTTTAAAATTCTTCAAATGGAAAATGAAAAAAATTCTTGTTTGCGAAAACCTAGATACATATTTTTGAATACCGAAAAAAAATGTGAAATATATCAAAAGTGTGAGCTAGGGAATTAACGGCGTTCATGTGAATATGAGTTCGGCGCGCTAGTCTACGGGTTGCACCTAGCACACGATGCATGTTAAACTCGAGTCTGAAGCGAGCGAACAACGAGCCTGCGTAGAGTGCCTGCGGCCTCTTAAATAGTTTCTTTAGTAAGCTTTTCTCTTGAACAATTTTTTTGTCTGCCATTATGTGTTGAGCATACTTTATATTTCTGTGTACATCTTGCTTACAGGGATCTAACCAACGACGGGTCATTAATAGACAACACCAAGCAACGACTCAATCGTGTGCTGACTCAACTTCCATTAACCGGTGATTTCCAGCTTGGTAGTGTTCTTAAATCTGTCTATTTCTTCAGTTGAAAAAAGTGCAGTGTCCCTCACTGAAGTTCATTTCTAGTTCTGCAGCGGTCTTTCTTCTTGTCAAAACTAGACTGACCAATCTGGCTTCACAAGATCCAGTACTTACTGGTCAAGGGTCTAAGAAATAGAGAGTATTTCTGAAATTTGGCCAGATGTAGTCTTTTTAAAACAGTGATTTTGTAATGATGAGTAGCTTTATTAGAAACAATACTTTCGAGATTAAAAATGTGATATATTAGCGTACATTATTTGGTTTCTATATTTCATCTTATCATTCCTGACATTACTCAGTAAATTTCCCCCAAAATGAGAAAAAAATCACGAGCTAAAAAATGCCTGGCTAATAAATATGGAATTATAAATTTATAATGCATAGACCTATGAAAGTTGTGATGTCAAAAGAGTCAGGCTAGCCAAATATTATGTAGACAATTATGTCTAATTCATATACACAGTTCATAATTTGAATCAGCATACCGGTAATGTGTTTGATTTGGTCACATTATGCTTATTGAAATTATGTTCTGTGTATAAAACATTTAATTTTCTATGTAATAGCTTACTTGCCTTACACTTTTGATATCACCATTTATCACCATTGCAATCAAATTTATTATTTGTTATGCATGATGTTCAAGACTTTCACGGCCTGAATATGAGGTAGGTAGGGTGCGAGTTTTTTTATATCAAGTCATTTCAATGTTCCATCACTTCATCGTTTCAAATGAGCTGTTGATAATGAAACAAAGTGACTATGGGTAAAATGACGTCTACAAAATTCCACGCCTGTCGGACTAGATTAAAACCACTACCTCATCCAATTTGCTAAAATCCTCACATTAATGCTTGGAGAAATTGTCCATACTAATGAATTTGAAAATAAAATTGTAGATATTGATTGTTACAAATGATTCTGGCCACAAGCTCACTTGGCAACTATTGGTACAAAATGAAAAAGCCAAAGACGTATTTACAATAATTAGTAAACTACTGTTCGTGACCAAGAGTTTCAGTGTCTTGGATCGCATTAGCATTACTTGTAGCACTGGCATGTTCATCAGTGGTAATCACATCAGGATGTAGTTGTTCAATAAGTGTTTCAAGATGAATCAAGTCGAAACGGTTCTGTAAAGTCTGTATGCCCAGTTCAATTATCCTTGTGTGTTGTTCAGCCACAGTTGACTCAAGTTGTGCTACCTTCTGCTGTAGTTCCTCGTTGTATAATGTACCAACCAACGGAACACTGAAACATAAATGTCTGCTGTTGTTTGCGTATCTACTTTTTGAATTGAATCAAGCGTAAATCAATTGTAACCATCGGTTATCAAAAATTGGAATCTTGAAAAGATTAGAAATCACAACATGCTAAATTCAATAAATAGTAAATTACAGTAGGCTAATCAAGTTTGTTACCGTAATGAATTGGGCCTACTCGTAACGGTATGACTCGACGTATTACTACGTAACATCAATTTTACCTTATAACTTTCCTATCGTAGAGCTGATATTGTTTCTTTCCATCTTTGTTGTACCATCCAACTATTCCTTTGCAAATGTTGCACTGTAAATCATGATAACCCTGCTCCACGTTAACTCCACGTACATTTGAGACACCTAAAGAGAATATACATAGGATATATTAGAAAATGTCTCTGAAATTAAAGTTTCATGGATCCCTAGTCTTCAAAGAAGTTGCAATTTTTGTTTTCACCAATTTTACCAAACTCAAATTTGATATGTATCATCAGGTCGTACCCTACTCAAATAAATACCGTACTTGAGAAGAAAAACCTAATTATTCCACTTTTTGTATTTAATCACAAGTTACTTTGTTGTCAACTCATATCTTGTGAATATCAACATCTGCCACTGGAAGGTAACCTCTTCTTGAGCAGACTAAATAAATAAATTTGATTTTGGACTCATGTTGAAATTGAAATTTTTCATTCTAAGATGAGCATAGCAAAGACTTCAATTCACTGACCAAAAAGATTTTATTTTATTTTTAATTTTGTGCGCGGCATACGAGTCAGGTGAAGTAACCAATTGACTAAAAAAAAAATCGGAATTTTGGTTTCATACCAGAAAAGGTTGAGATTTTTTTTAGCAAAATCAGTTGGACGATTATTTAGAAAAAATCAGAAACTTTTAAAAGTCCTCACTAGAATAGTATAGGCCTAGTATAGATTCCCAAGATACTGCTATTTTGCTGAATTGACCATTGACTTCATAGTGTGAATACACTATAAACTCGATGCATTGACACCCATTACACACCTTATGTTGGAATCAATTTTGGTCCCAAGATTTGTAAAATAACGTAGCTTTAAGGAAGTAGGACTATCATTGTGAACAACCTTTCTGTTATTTTTATATGTGTCAACCTTTAGGCCTAGGCCTACTTACAATTGAGCAACTAGACCCCTATCAGTTTGATAATGAGATTATTAGGGTAGGTCCCTTTAAATACTTACTTGACAGAAGATACGCATCAAGGTTTCCTATGGCATGCAAACTGTTCGAAACAATACTTCTGCAACGTTTACATTGAAAAGCTTGCAGAGCTTGTCCTTGTCGAATTTCTGCCATGATTTCGATGGGCGAGTTCGTATATATTGATATTTTTGGGCGAGTTGTTCAGGACTTCAGGAAACCTATAGTTGCACTTGCATAACCTGGACCTGGCATATAAATCTCCAATGGGTCCCCACTCGAAATGCCTGAGCCCTGAATTAACTGAATATTGATCAGCCTAATCTAATAAGGATTGATGAATAATTTTGTTTTTGCAAAGGGACAATAGACCTAGAAGTCTAGGTGACAGCTCCGTTGATACTAGGAGGCTAGGATTAGGTTGATATGAGATTCGTTGATGTGACTATGAGCTAGGTTTGGCACAGGCATTTTGGCGCCACAATCACAACCCACAACAAGTTGTTAGAACTGTTAGAACCAAAATCACTCTAAATTCAGTAGTACCAATCATTGATAAAATGTCAAGACCAAAGAAACGAGAAAAAGAAATAAAATTGAAAATACAAAATGGCTGAATGTCAACGATGTTAGTTTGAAGCTGGAAAGGAAGCGACAATCATCGAAGATAATAATAATCCATCTAAGGTAAGGATTGTAATATATAATCAAGACATACTATAGTTGGGTAACGACGCTTTTGATAGATAGGGCTCTACGTACGTGTGTGTTTTTGTGTAATGCACTGGTGAATGTTTGTTTTTGTAAGGAGGGGGGAGGAGGGTCAGACTCAGACCATTAATTAGGCCTGGCCCAAAGGATTGATGGCTGTAGTGTTCCTAGGCGTAGGCCTACAATACAGATAGAAAGTCTAAACCATGTATATACTTATAACCACCAGCCTTGCCCGTGCCTATAGGCATGACTAGCCTAGGCCTAGACCCAGGCATTTACACATGTAGGCCTAGTAGGCCCTACATAGGCTATATATTTATACCAGTTGGCCTTGGCCAAGTAATTGATTTCGAGTGATTTTGAGTATAAAATCAATGGCCCAGGCTACGCCTACTCATGGATAGCCTAGCATATAAATCCTGTGAGCATAGACTAGGCCTACCTAGGCCTATATTCCTAGCCTATGTTAGGCCTAACTAGGCCTACTGGTAGGCCCTATGTGTAATGTCTATGATCCAGGCTGCGTTGGACCCCAATGTGTGACCAGGCCTAGTCCAAGAAGAAGATATTTTAGTCCTAACCTAATTTGCTCACGTGCGAGTTAGGTGGCCTACCAAGAGTAGGCTTATGCTGTGTTTAGAATTTTGAAGTATCTAATTCAAATCAGTCTGGCAGATTTGCTGACTTTCACAATACTGAGCTGTCTATGCCTATATACTTTGAGCATCCTGTGTATAAATTTGGAATTAACAACTAGTGATAGGCTAGTTATGGCTTATTAATCGACCCCCTATATCTAGGCCTAGGCTCTATGCAACTCGAGTCAGCCTAGGCCATTAGGTCTACTTGATTGAAGATTTCAAAAATCCTCCTCAATAAACTTCCATGCCCATGATCACCAAGTTGACTGATCAGTAGACCTACGCTCCTAGCAGCTTCCATTCGCAACAGTGCTCTAGCAACGACATTTCCATAGGATCAGTCACGCTCCTGGAGGGATTACCAGTCATTACACCAGGGCTCTGTTGCTCTATCTCGTTAGGATATTCATGTACCGGTACTTAGTGATTACGGTACCCAATTTAATTTAGGCCTACAGCTGCAGCTGGGTGATGGCTGTGTAAGCAAGAATGTAGCCTACTCAAGTTGTGAACTTATCTTGACTGTGAAACATCTCTTTTTAAGATAGTGCATTATTTTGTTGGATGAAATACGCAAGAAGGAAGACTGGTTTAGGACAGTGTTGTTGTCCATTCAATGCCATGCCCAAATCTAGTCAGTTATCCAATAAATAACCGACAGTCAATCGTTTTGTCTTATATTTGCTCTAGTGAGTGGCATTCCATGGGTTATTGTATTAGTTCAGAACCCAATAGTAAAATGAGTGAACTTCTATTTTGTGTATTCGTTATTTTCTGAGTGGTGAATAGTCGAGGCGATGCCGATACCTGGTGTAGCTTATAGATCTAACCAAAGTCTATAATCATTTCACACTTCATTATGTCAGTACCGATATCGAACTACAACCTGTGTAAGAAAAATGAGCAATGTTCAACTATTTTAGCACAAAACATTAGCGACCAGACCTGCCATGCTAAGTATAACATTTATTACTAATAATTAATTGTTTAGTCTTTAATGGTAAGCCCGTCTGTATTCTTCCACTTCCTGTTTGGTTAAAAGGACAAGACACTGAATTAGTATCTTTTTAGGTACCAGTATGGATGGGTTCAAAGAAAATGAAATATCCATACTTGATGAAAATGGGCAAGATAGAAAAAAATGAATTTTTGCAGGTGATTTTTTTTTGAACATACTTAACAATTGGTGGGCCTATACCTATCAACAAAATAGCAGGGCCCACTCTTGCACTTCTATGTGTTCATATTATTTTTGCACAATTTCATTTAGGCCCAAAATGAATAGATCTATACTTTATTGTAGCTGTCTGGAATTATTTTTTACACATATTTTTTTTGCGAGGCCCTAATTGAACATGTCCAAAAATGTTCTCAGTTTTGAGAAACAAAATTGTGTTTCAATATAGGCCTACGTATAAAAAATGCGCCTCGAATTGAAAATCTGTTTTCCATGCATTGTTGACTATATGATTTACCGGTAATATTATATCGAATGCAATGTACCACCAAAATGACCGGCACATGCAGCGCTGTGGTTAACGCACTCGCTTCATGTGATCCGGGACGTGAAGGGGCATATCGGAGCTGGTTCGATCCCCGCCACCGTGCATCTTTACAGGGTTTTTTCGGGGTTTCCCTCTGTAGTCTAGGCTAATGCTGGGATGGTTCCTACAATAGGTCACGACCGCTTCCTTCCCGCTATCCTTACCAATACCTAAGAAACCTTCATATCATCATCCCATCAACTCACTAATTATTCATCCGACGCCAATAGATCTTAGTTATTCATTATAGTGCGTCGTTAAACCCAATATAAATTGAAAAAAAAAAACGGTTATGTTTACAATATTAGATTGAATATGCATGAAACAATATAGGTCTAATGAAATAGAAGCAAGCCTTGGGTCATTATTCACTGATCTTGACTGTAAAGGCTAAATATTTGACATTCTCACAAACAACGTAATAACAACCTCTGCCAAAGGTATGTGAAACAACGTTTTTTTTCATAAAATCGAATCTCCCAATTTGTAATAACAATTTTTGTGGTCCTTTATTAATGACAGATTATAAATGAAATTGAATGGATAGGCCTACATATTTTCAGTGTCTTGTCCTCTTTTACTTGAGCCCAGCATTATTTTTCATTTGGTAGACCTGTAACCTGCCCTGTCATTTATTGAAACCTGTGAACTAGTTCTCATGCTCGGCCACTCAAGAGTCAAAGTGAGCCTCAGGAGTACAAATACGTGAATAAATGGGAAAATTTATGTCAATTTATCAAGGAATCAAATACCGGTAATTTGATTGCTTATGTTTACTAGAAGAGCTAAATACTATGGCAACACAAGATGAAAACAAAGTCAAGGTGTCTTGGGCTGCAACAAAAACTTGACATATTATGTAGATCATCTCAAAAACATTGCAAGGATTTTGTGCTAACAACATAGAATTACAAGAGGACTAACCATGTTGCCTTAGCACTTAGTTCTTCTACAACTTTATTTAAGACAGCTGCAGTAAGGGTCCTGAATTTTTTTTTAAAGTAGTAAAATTTCATATTGAAATTTGAACAGAAATTATGTACTGTATAGATTGTGTTTAACAATGTGGTCAAGAGAGATCATCAAGAGAGTCATCCTCGTGGCTCAGTCAACTAGGTCGCTACTGCGTTGGGAACTGAAGTCAGGTTGAGCGTGGGTTCGAGTCCTGCATAAGGCATGGGTTTTTGTAAATGTCTGTTCACCTTTGATCGTTTCATTACCTACCGATATTCCTTACTCCCGTGTAACCTAGCTGTTGGTGGGGTATTGAACAGCATTAGAATAAAAAGTGAAAATAATTAAAAGAGATCGAGAGGTGATGAGTCGAAAATGATTTTATTAGAGCATAGATATTTTGGACGGGGTAAGAAGATAACTTGTAGCTTTACAAAAAGCTACACCATGTAGGCCATACCAACTTGAGAATTCAAATATTGGGGCTACAAACTAATGGACTTTTTTAAAAATGAAAGCCATCTAGCGTCAACGTTGGAAGTAGAGTGGGATATTGGTGTTCGCCTCTGAAAGCCCCATGCTACCAGTGCTATTCAGCACAAACGATATATATTATTGTGCGTTACAGTGAACCTATTTACTTGTAATATGTTGGCGGTTACAACATTAATACATGTTCACTATAATCAAAGAGACTTATGCACTTTCAGAATGAGTAGAATGAGAGATAATAAAAGTTGTATACATGGGTGTTTTGCCTTTAACCCTGTTGATAAGAGACCGGCTTTTTAAACACTACTAAAATACTTGGAATGTAATTCCACTGATCTTGGCCGCTAGAGGTCGGTATTATAGCAGGCAGTGAGCGCCTGCACATTGAATTCTTGAAAACTTGGATCTATTGTGTTCCAAATTGAAAAGTTGATTTTACTACCTTCATATTTAGTTGTACTCCACAGTTTATCTCATTTCTCATACAAATATTCATATGATTTAGTGGGCTTTGAGGTAAATTCTTCATTTATTCTGTACAATTTTATGTGTGTCCAATCAATTAAATCAAGCATTACTTTGGGATGCCATCCATACCTACATTCAAATTTCGTATACAAATAGACCTTCCCGGAATACTGTCATTTGATATTTTAAAATATGGCCAAATTGCTAACAATATCTCTGATTAAACCGGTAATGTAATCTCTGAATGTGCGCATTTATGTATTGTGAACTGAAGACTGAGAAAAGAAGAAGTGGTGCATTTCCTGAAAAGTAAGCGGTAAGTTTGTCGGTCTCCGCATAAGAAGAATACTTCGTCCTCTGTACTGTGTGTTACTTGATATTGGTCTGAGTTCTTATGAATAATTATAATTCGTGAGCATGACCAATAAGCACATTGCAATAAGTATGTTACCACTTACCATGCCAGATGAAAGACTAATTCGAGGCCTACATTTTAATTCATTTTTTAAATTTCAATGGTACAGTACTAAAAATATTGCACACCTGGTCAGTTTCTTTAGTACTTTTCCAATGTAATTATCGTGATTTTTTTGTTGTTGCACTATTCATTTCAATGAAGTGACAATTGTGTGTTTATGTTGAGATGAAAGGCCTTTTTGTATGATAATTTACATCTAGGCTTGGGGTCAAGTTTGTAGTTTTATCAGGATACTTGTATTTGTTCACTGTAGCCAAGATATCCAAGTGATGATATTGTTTTACTACACATTTTTATCAAGCTTTTGAATTTCTTGAAATAATTTCAATTGAGTTGCTTAAACAATCAAGTGCCCTAATGATTCATTAGCCCTGATGCAGTTGTTGGTGTCATTACAGCTAGTCGAACCAATTACACCATCGAAGCTTCACTCTTCATAGTACTGAATCATTATGCATCTTTCTTGCAAAATAGAAACCGTTCATTGTTATGAGGCTCAAATTGATCGACTACACATGAAATAATTGTAGTGTATTTTATATGGGTCTTTACAGATTTGTCTGTAATCGGCCTTTCTGTCTTACGTAAAGTCTCATCATCTGGTAAAGGTGTTTATAATGATGATCTAATGTTTCAAATACAACTTTTGCTCATGTGTGTTTTTGGTTGTTTTCAGTATTCAAGAACTATCTATTGACAGTGCAACGCTGCATTAATTATTACCTCGGTAATGGAGGGTTACACAAACATTAGTGGTGGTAACGAAGACTTTGACGATTTAGACATCGAAGGAAGAGGAAGCGGATATGATGATGCTAGGCATCAGCCACGTATGGAAAAGGTAATGGTCAAATAGATAGTGTTTAACGGAGTGACGAGGCTAATGGGCCAAAAGAAAACTGAGGAAAGTACTATGCAAAAATATTTATTATATATATTCAAAAGCTGAAAATAGGAACATAATTATATAAGTAATTACCAGATATATACATTTTTTGTAACATTAGTTTAGGTTACATTTAGAACTGAGTTGATTGAGTGGTAAATGTTTATCGAAGTAATGAATACACATGAATACATTGTTATGTTCAATTAATTTGTAATTCCTAAGAAAATATCCTATTTTTAAGTGATTATAAAATAGTGTACAGTGTGTCAGTGAATAAATTCAACATCGAGCGTGGGAAGAAGAAATGGTTGGTGTGTACAATTTGAAGAAGTTTCGTCTTTTTTAACATGATTCCGTTTGTGTGCTAACGAAGTGAGAAACCAGAAGATCTTTTTTTTGGCTCGGTAATATTAACTGGATGTATTGACAGAACCAAGTTCTAACAATACGCTATTGGCTTACAGTCTATTCCGAGCACAGCGTATAACCCGTCGTGCTTTTTACTCGGCCCTTTGTTGGTATGTTATGCTAGGATGCATAGATTTTACCTTGATCTTGTCAGCAAATGTTAAACTAATTGCCAGAATGATCTTCGGGCATATAAAAAAAATAATTGTGGATTATATGGGCCTGCATGTAGATTTTGAGCAGAGATCTTGACGGGCCCACCTTCTTTGACATTTTGTGACAGATTTCATTGTGCTACACTCATGTAGGTCTAAATCAAATTGTTAGTTTGATTGAACTTTCAACAAATTTTCTTCACGTACGTTTTGGCCTACAATGACTAATAATCCCTACCACGTATAAGCTAGCCGCGTCTCGTGTCATTACTTTATAGTTCTATAAAGAGAAGATAAGTGATAAAAGTGAAGAGATATATGAAGAAAATATGGACCAAAAGAGCTGATGTGAAGATCTTCGATAGTAACAAGCTGTACTTTCAGCCTTGGCGCACAAATAATTCATCGTACGTTATTATGAAGTCTATAACGAAACATATTTTTTTTTATAAATGTGTTGTAGTAATATTTTTGTTTGTGCATTATTTGAGGTTTATTCAACAGAATTATTTGTTAGTGGCTTCAATTGAAGCATTTCATCATTCTGACAGGAGACCAACCAATAATGAAATGCAGTGAAAATCATCAAACAAAATATGTCACCAAGACCACTACTGCTAGCTCATGTGCAGTACGTAATAGCAAAACAAAGATTTCCATTGCTCCATGATTTCAGTTTCTGGCTACACCCACAGTGGGACTGCACATGCATAGTGGATCGGCCGTAGTAAACCCTCGGGCATTAATACCTTTAGTACCGGTATATAGTAGGATTGCCGTTGGATAAAAAAATCGAAATCGAATTGTACAATATCAAATTGAATCAAAATCGATTGAATTTGTATCGAAAATTGATTGAATTGACGAATCGAAATTATTGTTATGACTTCGGAAATGATACGAGGAGCGGTAAAATGCTTGGATGCATTAAAAAATGAATTCCAATAACCTTCCATTTGATGCAATATATCAGTTTTCAATATTTTAGTTTGCTTTCACTCTCTTGGATTGGATAGTATAAACATTACATTACACGTTGAACAGGTCCACACTTTAAAACACGGACAATTATAATAAACTACACTCAAACCTCGCACAATCAAGTACTATCAAAATTGCAACACAAAAGCCTGATATCAATATCGGCATTTATTTCTGTCTGGTAATAAATATTTCAAAAAAGCAATAATACACTGAAATTTCAGGAGTCAATCAATCACTTCACACTTGTCAAAAGTCAAAACCACACTTCACGTCAAAGCGACTAGATCAGGACTAGACGCACGTGCAGCAGGACAAGTGTTAACTCTAGACAACCAGCCGTTTGAAAATCTCAGAGCGGTAGGCGTCAATGAAAGCGAGCGCGTTACAAGGTCACACTCGTGACGCCTCACGCTACTCTTGTACTGTTGTACGCATTCGATCTTTGAAAACTTTTTGATATCGAAAATTGAAAAGTAAGGCCTACATATCGAAATCGAATCGAAAACCTATGATCGAAAATCAATCGAAATCGAACGGCAATCCTAGTATATAGTCATCCACTTTGTAAACAAAGTCTTTTATCCTTGAGACATAACTATTTTTTCTTCATTACAGATCATCGAAATTTATAAATCCTTGTGATGGATTTACGTGACACTGGTTGACAGAAATGCTCCCATCACTAGACCTTCATTTTTTCCAAGAATTATTGTGGTCAATTTTGTTATGGTAGCCTATGCTTTTTGGTGTTTATCTGTTCAGTCTTCTTTGTGGAAGGGAAGGAGAATTAAACAGAACACAGGCAGAAATCAAGCTTTCTGTTTGGTAATTTATAGTAATAGCATTTGCTTACCTTCCCTACTACACTCACTGTTTGTCTTTTAAAATGGGTGGATTATACCCTACTTGTTTGTGTGTAATATAGATTCAACTTATTATGAAATTCGAGATTTCTCGCATTGTAATTATAGTTGAAAGATCGTGTCATTTAGGCCTAGTG
This sequence comes from Brachyptera risi, assembly GCA_964007535.1. Classification (NCBI taxonomy): domain Eukaryota; kingdom Metazoa; phylum Arthropoda; class Insecta; order Plecoptera; family Taeniopterygidae; genus Brachyptera; species Brachyptera risi. The sequence continues at coordinate 44,637,382 of OZ023328.1, forward strand.
TATTGATCATGTTCTGTTGTTTTCCAGGACTCTTCCGACGAGTCGAAACGTCTGCTCGAAATCAAGGTCAAGCTTGAAGACGGCGGCTATGGCTACGTTTTCTCGTCGACAAACCGTGACAGCGCCTGGCGATGGCGGTGCACCTTGTGCGACATCATCATCGTCGGACAGACACACGTCGAGACGCACATCCAGAGCAAGAAACACCAGGTCAAGATGGCGCTGCCCTCTCACGACCGCCAACTGTTCACTAGAATCGAGGGCCAGGAAGTTGCATGTTAGTATTCATCCACTGCGACGAAGTGTTACCCTCCTTAGCTCTGTCGACTGAGGCACTGCTTCAGAATCGGAAGTCACGTTGAACGTGTGTTCGGTGAATGTTTATTAACGCCCTCTCATTTATCGTCACTTCACAGTCTCGTTCGTCTATGTGTAAAATAATAACCATATTTATAATTGGAAATATAGATTTATAACTTGTAGGTATTTGTCTGTGTGAGTTCGCCTCAAAGTTTCTTGTTGTCTTGTTGATATACAATTTTTATTGAGCTTTTCAAATGCTGGAATTAACCAATTCATAACATTCCTATGATTGGTAGAAATATGTCCAGTAATTACGAATTGTCGTTGTACACAAATTTCAGTATGCTTATATAGTATATAGGCCTACCAGTAGGCCTAGTTTTTATCTGTTGATTTTTAAACATCGTAATAGAACTGTATGTTATATTATTCAAACTTCTATTGAAACCTCTTTTTTTCACAGCCATGGAAATTGCACCCGGTGAGCCAGTGCCACCCGGATTCGAGGGCACTGTTGTCTCGAAAAAGGGTGTTGCACAGATTCAAGCTATACTTGACTGTCACAAATCGTCGCCACTGATTGGTCTCGAGTATCTTGTGGAAATAGTGCCAGACGAGCGGGACAAAGAGCCTATGTATGTTTGTGTGCTGTGCGATAAGAAGGGAGATCCACGCGTAGCAATGGCTCATCTCACCAGCTTCAACCATCGGTCCAAGTACATTGTGAGTAATCACTTCATATTCAACATTTTGGTTACTCATTGTATTTTTGGTTATTTTGACTAGAAACAATCAATTCACTGTAATTTGAAGTAGGTTGGGTTTTTAACTTTTCATCTCATTTGTAGTTTTGTATTCCGTGTCTTATTTTGTGTTCATACAATCTCGTAGGGTATCAACTACCCAACAGCCAATCGAGCGATGAACAGCACCCTGCCCCGCACGAGGGAGGGGCGGAGGGGAGTTTCGGAGATTGTCACTCACATATGCGCTAAAATTGAGGAGAAGCATGGTCGTCTGATGCCATTGGTACTGACTAAGGAAGCGTACGAGAAGAAGAAAGATTTCTATCATCGACAGATTGAAAACGATCGGCATTTCAGGTGCATTTTTATTTATAATTAATTATAATTGTCACCAGATGTTTGATATTGTCATTACATTGCCATACATGGTTGATTTTAATTGTTATGACTGAGGAGTAGTGGTGAAGGAGAGGAGGAAGAAGTCGGAACTGGCAGGAACCGATTGATATAAGACGTCTACCCTAGGAAAAATGGTGGAAACACCCCCTGGCCCAATTTGATTGGTTATCTCAGGATGAGATATACAGTAAACCCTCGATAATCCGAACTTAGTCAATTCAAATTTCGCTCTAATTCGAACTAGAGAAATGACCCCGGCCGCTGGTGTAGGGATATCAATGTTCAGTGAAACCTCTATGCATCGTTCCCGGATCCATCGTTTTCCTGCCTGTATCATTCAGTTTTTCCAACCCCACTCCCATATAATCAGTGTTAAATTTTCCTGTATGGATCATTTTCCTGCATGGATAGTTTTATTTTCCTGGTCCCTTGAAAAACGATAGATTGAGGTTTCACTGTATATACATTTTGATAATTCAAATTTTTATTATTCCAAATTTCGAACTGATCAGTAGTCCAAACTACTGTTGTATAATTGTTTCGTGCTTTGTTTCGTGTTTTTTTATTTACTTGCGTTATAAGAATTCGGGAAGATTTTTCTTCTGGTTTACCGAAGTTGATTAGATTTGAGATTAGGCTACTGTATCATCGTAACATGGTACATTTTTGCTAGTGGCGGCTGTTTAGCAAGGATCCAGCATCCAAAGGGAATGAGGAAAAATTTTCTCACCAAGGTATTCTACAAAATTTAAATGATCGTAAAATATTAGCGGTCCAAGATACAGAGTTGATAAATACGACGTCAGGCGTAGACAATAATTGTACTCAACATGAATAAGTTGAATTTTGTGAAAACTCATGTAAAAAGATTATTTTGTGACATAGTAAGGACAGATATTTTCAATAATTGATTTCACCTCGCAACAAATCAAAACATACAAATAGCATGTAACCTAATATGACTTCATTATCAATAGACAATTCGACATGAAATAGTTTCCACTACAATACGTTCAAACGTAAAGTCAATGTGTATGTGATGTTGAAGCTGAAAATGTTATGCTGTTGGTGGATCTCCCTTTAATTAGCTTGGTTATATCAGTCTGGCCATTGGGTTAGATTTTGTCACTGTTAGGTTACTGTTGAGCTAGATTTAGATTGAAAAGTGAAGATTGAGATATGAAAGACAAATGCGGTACTTTTCCATCTGAAATGATGTTGTTGGTAGATCAAATTGAAGGGGCAGTGTTATTAGTTTTGGGGGGCTCAGAGATAAGCCATACAGTTTGAAAAGGATTGTGCAAGGTCGACAGTTGGCCTATATTTTTTGACAGTTTTCCTGACTTTGATTACCATAATTCAACATGTTATGGCAATCAAAGTTTTCAATGTCTAAAAGAAATCGATTGATCAATTGGTTAATTAATTGATGAAACATTAAAAACAAATATTTTAATTCATCACTTGCTGATCTTATGATCGATAATTCGTGTCATCCTTAATTTTGGTGGCGTTTATTTTTGGAACAGTTGGTGTCAAGCCATGATGTGGGCTTAAACAAAAGTGACCATAGTAAATAAAATTCAGTGTGTTTTTACTTTTAATCACTGATGATCAAAATATATTCTAATATGAATCCAATCCAACAATCTAAGTATTTTTGATACACCTAATTACTCAATTAGGCTACATTGTGGGATGGCCTTCATAATGTAAATTAAGTCTTCTGTTATAGTCATTCACGAGTATTTTAATTTTCAATTATGTGCATTTAATTAAAAATAATACATGGATTGTGTTGATGTTGATTATGTTGCTTATTAACTAGAATGTAAATATCAGTGTACTTGTAACAATGTCCCTACAGTAATGTGTTACACATGTTATTAATATTATAAAGGTCTAAGAGAACTAACAAGCTCCGTTGATTTCACGTTTTTTTTAGACAATAGATTGTGTAATGGCTAGAAAGGTCTGGATAGAGAGGGTCAATAATTTTGATCATATTATAATGTAAGATTTGGCATTGTACTGTATCAGTGTGGTGTGTGCCAACATGTGCTTTTTAATCTACCATCAAGTATGTTCTTCTGTTTCTATCAGAGAATCTCCAGATGAGAACTATATGGACTTGGTGGATCAAGATGTTTTGAGGCCATATTCCATTGATATTAAAGGTAAGTGGATTAAAAGAGATATCTTTTAAGCCAGTCATTTTCAATATATTGCTCAAATGCCCTGATGTACTTCCAGTAATAATTGACCAATGTTGATGGGCGTGACTTATACGAAGCAGGGGAAATTTTAGATACTTTGATTGGCTATTTCCCTATTTTCCCTGCTTCACTGTCCACTATATTGGTTTTTATATTTTGTGACGTCACGAGGGCGGACTATCTACAATGATCAATTAAAATCTTTAAATTGTACTTATGTTTTATTGAAGTCGGAACCCAAACAACTTTTAATTTAGAAATCACCCAATTGCTGCAAATCTGGTTTATTAATTGCCTTCAAAACTGCTGAGTCAAGTCAAGCAAGGGTTCGAGTCCCACGTCAGTCATGAGTTTTTAACTTTTTATAAATATCCATCATCCTCTCATTTGTACACCCTAATAACCTAGCCGTTGATAGAGTCCCGTTGGGCTGGCAATAATCAATCAATTGACCATGTTCTCATTATGTCAGAAAAAGCTTTCATCGCTGTTTAAATGAAAAGTCCACCGTGGACTTGATGCCCTGTTCCTGATTCTGAGGTTCGTTGTTTATTTATATTTCTTGTCGATTTGTGTCGTTCATTTGAACATATGTTATGTTTACAGAAGTTCCATTACCCATTGCAGCAAGTCCGCTTAGAACACCAGTAGCAGAAACAAAAAAAGAAGAAAAGGACCCAAAAAGGTAAGCCAACCAGATGATTGTTGCTTTTGAATGAAGAAAAATGTAGGCGTATCAATCAGTATTAATTGTTTCGGTACAGAAGAATTGAAATGATGATATGCTTTGCTTATGTTTCTTACGTAGAAAAATCACTGTTGATCGCAGCCGCCTGAGAACTCATGCGAGTAAAGATAATGATAAGAAGAACGAATCAGCAGAAAAGAAAGCTTCATCGGATGAGGCTTCGCCAGAGAAGAAAGTTGTGTTGGATAAGGCTACATCAGAGAAGAAAGTATCATTGGACAAGAAAACAAGCTCTTCTGGTACGTTGTGTATTGATGGTCGTTAGAAAAGATATTCAAAGTATTTGGAAAACACTGGGCAGACTGTAAAATTACTGTTGTATTGAGTGTCAAAGTTTGGTCATACATTGGCTTACGATGCGACAGATATCTCATTGTATTTTTGAAATAATTGTTATTATAGAAGAAAGAAATTGATCCAACAACACATTTTAAAAGCATTTAATATTTCCTATGTTATACGTAATTACTAAATAACTCATTTGGGATCTTATTTTGTTTAGATAAGCCCAAGAGGGATAAACGACGCAACTCTTTGTCATCGATCTCGAGCATCTCAAGTTCATCTCTTTCTCGTTCACCATCGCCTGCTCGAACTCGGTCCAAGTCAAGGACACTTTCCAGCTCTCCTACCACCAGCGTTAGCAGACGTCGTGGGGACACGAAACCGTATGATCGCAATTCGCGCAACAGAAGCAACCGTAGTAGTCGGTACCGTGGCAGAAGATCTCGGTCTAGGAGTCCACGCTATGCTGGACGTAGACCATCTCGATCCCCAAGTAGAAGGATGTCGAGGTCCCGAAGTAATTCTAGGGGGCGCTACCGAAACAGCTATAAAAAAAGATCGCCCGGAAAAGAGAAACCAAAGAATCCGTTGCTTGAAGAAAAGTCAAGGTGGGAGACATATCGATCGGACATCGGAAAACTTGAACGTGATCTATTAAAAACGCTCAAGTTTCATGAGAAGAACCCAGAAAAACATCCCATGTATCCGGAAGAGTGGAAGAAGTTCTGGAACATTCGTTACAAAGAAATTCAATCGGAGGGTAAAGATCCAAGTAAACACGATTTTAAGCCCGAGTGGATTGAATTCTGGAACAAACGAATGAAGGAAATGCACGAAGAAGAATTGAAACAGAAAAAAGATGAAGTGAGACAGAAGTTGAAGTTGCCTAAAGACGATCTTAAACACTCTAATAAATCCTTCTACATTCCGGTCAAAAAGAGTCGTCCAGAAATAGACGATGACATAATAATCATTTCTCCAGGACCATTCTCTAGTAAAGACACTATGTCCAAGAGTAATTGGCGGAAAGGTGAACCTAAAGAACGTAAACGATCACTCAGCCCATGGGACAACGATGATCGCAATAAGTGGGTGAACCCGCGACCCAGCTACAGTGAGAGAAGTCGAGGCCGCGGCAAATCTACATACAATCCACCCACCATCAGGCCATTGTATCAGACAGAAGATGAAAATTTTGAGTCGGAGTCGGCCAGGGTTATAACAGTTATTCGACTTTTAACTGCAATGGAATCTCAACTTGGTTCAATTGGGCCATCCGTTAATAACCTTTTAGCATCAGCGTTAGCTATGGAGAAACAGCGAACTGGAGCTTCTGAAGCATTGTTGGGAAATCCGGATAATTTAGTAATGTTCGAGACAATCAAGGAAAAACTCAAAGGTCAACTATTTGCTGGGATTGTAGAGCCAGGCTTGATAATGGCAACTCGCTCGTGTATTCAGAATCTTGCCGAAATGCTTTATCGTGCCGATAAAATGCCGAAGATAGCTATTAAAGCTCCAGTTGTGGCTGCACCAATAGTTGCCAAGCCATTGATTGTGAAAGCAGAGCCTGTTACTGTGCCGGGAGTTGGAGCAATGGACAAAGCAGCTATTGCCACACAGATTGCTGCTGCATTAGTTGCAGAAGGTAGGGGCAATGTGACACAGGAAGAACTGGAGAGCTTAATAAATGCCGTTATCGGTATGGCCCAGGCTTCGGCCACTCTTGATAAGCCAATGACGACAGCGGCTTTCGTCTCGCAAATGAACCCGAAGACCGAGCCTGCTGTTGCATCGCCTCCAGTTGTACCTTTGTCAGTCGATCCAAAATCTCCGCTTGAGAAACTGCTCTCTGTGGTGCACTCAAAGCCAATTCCATCAGAAACATCGCAGACTGTTACTTGCCTTTTTCCGAGTTATGCGGAACCACCGAAAAAAGATCCGTCTCCACCTCCGCCAAAAATGAATATGTCCGATATGGAAGAGTTAACCGAATTCGATTTGAAGGCATTATTACAGAACTTCAAGGATTTATCGACTGAGGAGCAATATTGTTTGATAACCTATTTGAAAAAGATTGAGGCAAAAGAGCCAGACCGTGTAGAAAACCTAAGACAATTTGTTAACCTCCCCCCTGTGCATAATGTAATCGAGGAGAGTGAACCGGAGAAACCTTCTCATAGATTGTCGAGACGACTTTCTCCGTTTTCCTTGAGATTGGGTCGAGCAAATCCTACAAGTGATGAGTCGTTTAAGAGGAGTTTAGCAGAGCAAGAAGAGAAAATGGACCAGAAGAAACTCAGGCTGGATGATTCTGACGATGATTATAGCTTTGAAGATATATATGTAGCTGCTTCAAAGAATCTAAGTGAAAAGGACAAGGCAGTAAAAGAAGCTAAAGATTTAGCTCTGCAAGAAGAAGAAGCAAAGAAATTGGAAGTGGTTAAAACAGAATCCCCTACGCAGGAGGTTGCAAAGGAAGACGATGCTGAAAATATCCTCCGACAGACTGAAATGTTGATTGCAAACCTCATGGGCCAATTTCCAGCCAAGTTTGTCCAAAAGCAATCCTCAACACCCAGCCCGCAGGTTCACAAGCCTGATACCCCTTCCAGGGTGGAACTGCCTTCACGGGCTAGTGCCAGCCTGCCTGAACAACCTATTGTTGAACAACTCTTACGACCCAAAGTCGAACTGTCTGGACGGTCAAGTGCCGACTTGTCTGCACGGCCAAATGTCGAACTTCCTGTTCGATCTAATACTGGCCTGAAAATCGACATTTCCAATACGCTGATTGACGCTGAAGCCAATTTTCCTCAAAGCGCCAAACAGTCGACCAATGAAATAAAATCAATCGCTCAAATTCAGGCTTCACCAAATACTGACTCGAATCCTAGTATTACCGGACCATTAACTCCTGTTAACAATCTATTGTATGATCCCAACTTTCAAACACAAGCTGTCCCTTACCATGAACAGTTTGGTCAGCAAGCATTCCAGGGTGGTCAGTTTCCTGATAACTATGGTAGTTTTCAAAATGGCCAGGGTTACCCACAGGATTATGCGAGGGTCCAGGGAGGAGGAGGTTATCCCAATCAACAATTTCCTCAGGGGTATCAGGGCAACAACTATCCTGGTAACTTCAATGGTAATTATTATGCAGGTCAACAACAGCAACAACAACAACTGAGGCCAAATGAACCATTTATTCAGCCAATGGGACGAGGATATCCTGATCCTCAGTACCAGCAACAACGTCCTGGAGGGCAACCCCCCTTTAGACAAAATGGCCCACCACAAGGACAAGGGTATCCTAATCAGTATACACAAGGTGGACAATTTAATCAGTATCCTAATCAGCAAGGTTTTTACTGAATGAATGATTTAGATTGACTCCGTGCTCATAGCGTCAACCATTGTTGATGTAAAAAGGTATTGGAATCGTGTACCGGCCCACTAGGTGTTGACTAGTGTAAACTAGTATTTAGTTTAGTATTGTATATATTTTATTTTTATTATTCAAATTGGTTATTGTATTTGACTTGTGATCATATTTCATTTCAATACTGGATGTAGGCCTACCACTAAAAATCTCTGAGAAAATTTTTGGTTTCCTTGGAAATGTTTTAAATATATTGACAGATTATCAGCAAAGCTTACCCAAGGAATTCCCAATCTAGGTTTGTGTCAATTATCTGTTGATTATTCTTTTAATTATTTCTCTTATTCAAATTCTGCGCATCTGTCTGTATTTAGTTCTTCGAGTAATTGTAATATAAAATTGAGTGCTTATTAATCTGATCTGCTTGAGCATCCCCGTACTACAGTGTTGATCGTTCTATTATGTACGTGCAATTTTAGAATAAAAATTCTTGTACAAGTGGCTCAATAATTTGGTACTCCATTCATATTTCCTTTTCCAATTTATTCATTTTCAATACAAAACTATATTATTATTTATTGTAAAGAAGAAATCGTAGTGTTTACACGTTTTTGTACTGTAATCTGTAGTTTATAATCTTGACAATTCTTCAAACTAATTGCATAGGCAATAATTAGTTATAATATGTAGTATAATCAGAAATTGAAAAAAAACATTAGTACCAGTGAGATAGCTACAATTAAATCTCAAGTCTATCTGAATTATCTTCTGTGCAAATATTCAGTTGATTCATTACACCTTTTTTTTCTCTGTAACAATGTAATAATGGTGGGTCAATTTTGTCTGCCATTTTAAAATCAAATTTTCAATGCTATCAAGGCAAACAAAATTTTATATTGACCTCAAAAGATTATATTAAACACGTTATAAACTACAATTTCAAGAACCAGCCCACAAAACACTATACTGTATAGTTGAGGCTAGACATAATGGCAATTTAGTAAGATATTAATTTAATTACTGTAATGTAATTGTACAAATTTGGGGTGCGTGATTATTCACTATTTAGCATTGATCTACATTGAGTTTGCTTTCTTGACTATATCAGTTGCTAATACAAGAGAACAATATATCTTAATTACGCTACGGATGCTATGTGACTTCACATACTACATTTTTTCATCAATCAATACTAGGCTGTAGATTGTAGAGAATTATACTTATACTTGAAAATATAAATTCATATAGGTTATGCATTTATGAATACAAATTTCATAGGTTGGCTTGGCTTAAAAAGTGGTATGTACTATGTACACTTACGATCAAATGAAGTGGCTAGCCATATTGAAATACATCCTGAAGAATAGTTACTGACATGCACTAAATCTAGTATACAATTATATTATTTATAATATCATAATGGTATATTATTTCACTTTCTTTCTTATTCATCAATGATCATATGATCTCATATTTCATTCATAATAATATTGTATCCCATTACATTCATCAATTTTCATATCATATTTCATTTATTGTTGGTTATATGGAAGAGCAGATGTACTAAATATCTGAATATCGCCATTTTTTGTTGTTTGTAACAAAAATAAAGACAATTTTATTTTGTATTTGTAATTACATACGCACTTCACATTCAGCCCGTGAAATAATTGCGGAGAAAATATACATACAGATGGGTTTAATTAAATGTCATGAAAAAACATTTGTGACAGCAAGTGTACATACATTTTAATCATCGACAGCAACTACACCTTACTTGAGAGAAAGACTACCTTTTTTCGTCAGTATCTTTTTTTTTACATGAATTGCATTGTTGTGCATAATGCTCTAGAAATATTTAAATTTCATAGTTGAGGAAAATGATTAAATTACAAGGAAAATGGTCAAGTTGAAGGTGCTGGATGATGACCATGAGATTTTAATCAAAAGCTCTACTATAATAATTGCTAATCAGAGGTCATAAAAATGGCTGATATAAATGTATAGGGGCCTATTCAAAATAATTTCATTTTACTTATATCATTTAGATTTGATAACACAGTCACATTATCCAGAATGAGCTATTCTAGTTTTTATATTATTAGGGTGTCCTTCCTGTGTGCGCACAACATTTCATCAGGCTTCCAGCCAACAATTTCACCCAATTATTTATTTCTCAAATTGTGACATAATGTAATAATTACACAGAGATTGATTCAACAGAGATGAAGTCTATATGTTTTCTAAGTAATGGAAAAAAGGTATATGATGAAAATAAAAATCTTTCTGTGATCAAAGTTGTGAATTTGTTTGCTTGATGATCAATCACATCACTATAGGGTCAAACAATTACCAAACAAGGTGAGTAAATAAAGGTAAATAAAGCCACTATGTTGTAATGTATTTTTAATAAAAATATTCGATGGACACCCTATATATATATATCATAGTTCTAAAATGTAATTTGATAATAAATTCCAATGAACTAGAGAGAGCTGTTCTTATGGTCAAACAGTTCAAGAAGTGTGAAATAGAGTGTTCGCACGTAACAATCTACAAACAATCGTTACTATAGCAATACAGCAAACTGGTGGACTACCAAATATTCTGATTGGTCGATTCCAACTGGTGCACATTGTTGTCTCTCTCTTTCAACAATGGGTGACGTCAGTTGAGAATACCCTATTCTCAATGATTGTAATGACAAAAATGCTTGCAATGCCTTTTAATTTGCGTAATGGTGGGTTTTATACTGGATAGTCGAGACTTGAAATATAGTTGATTTTCAGATATAGTTATTTGAAATAGATATAGCTAGTTATTATTGTCGGCAATCTATTTTTTCGTACTCTTTCATGTTGAGCCAATGAACTACATTAGGGCTATGACTATCAATAACGTAACGTTATTGATAGTCATAGATTAGGGCTAATCTTATGAGATGGTCAAGGCAAAAGTATAAACATTGTTAATAGAGAGGTATACTAATCCATGCAACACCAATGACTTCTAGGGTAAACTTATGTAGTAGCTACAGTTATTTATTAAATCAATTTCAAATATTGCAGGCTTAGTTGATGTTGTTATACCCGTCATGGACTGGTGGTTATTCACGTACCCAAATAATGCACATACCAGTGACAAGAATTGTACAAGGAAATTTTCACAATGACAAATTTCTTGCATGAAATTTTGTGTGATTTTGTTTATTGTTGAAAAAATGCACTTCTACTTCAATTTAATATTCTACTGAGATATATTATACACTTTTTACAGAACAAATATAATATACTGTATCAACATGTAATTATCTATGTCGTCTATGTACTGGTAATATTCAAATAGAGTACAGTAATAATATTTCTAGCCAGGCAAGTACTGTATTCAGGCAGTTATTAAATGGCATATGAAAATTAGAGCTCTTAATAATAATTATATTTGATAAAAAATACATTGACAGAGAATTTCAGTTTATACCAGAAGATATCAAGTATAGGATGTACTGTACTTGGTACGTCTTCTCTCTGTTGGTTTACTATATATATTTACAATAGGCCTACTTATAATACTAAACGTTGTCAAATTATTATGAAATCTTATTTCCTCCGTAAAAATCATGCTTATTTTCATTCGTAACATTTCTTAATAATCGGTTGTAAATACCGTCATATTGTTATATTAAAAAAATACTAGTCAAAATTTGTTTGCAAGACTTGCAAATACATGCAGATTTCCATATTCAGATGGAAGGGCTGTAGAATATGATTTACTTTCATCAGATTCAGTAAAATATCTATTGATTGGTTGAACACATAACCTAGTAAACTTTTTCTAGTTGATTGGTTGATCAATAATCAATAATAATTAATAAAATGTCACCCTTCAAAGTCTGTATGTATATAGGGCCCGTATATATAGATCTACATTATATCTGAATAATCGAAGCACAGTACCTTAATGATATTTGGACGTAGAGTGATTCGTTAAAATGTAAAAATAAAAATCTTTTGCATTTGTGTGCACTAAAAATTGTCTTCATATTTATATATATTTTTATTTATATCGAAAACTTGTTCAGAGCTGTTGTTTTCCTATAAAGGCAAAGGATGAAAGTTTGGGTTTTATAAACCGAAAAATTGAAAGCGAACTCGTGAGACTTCCTAAGTATTTACACATTTCAACGTAAGCAGCGTATTTTCTTCTTTTTTTCAGAAGTACGAAAGGTCGCCCACTAAATGTGACATTTCTTAATTGAGCAGTGATGATGATCCCATCTGCCACATCTTGTTTGCATCGAAATGCGTCTCGAAGTGGGCTGGAAGAGTCAGTAGAGCATCGTCGATGGATCGAGATGTTGAACAATTCTAGAACAGAATGGAAATAATCGTAATTGCTTGTGCCACCCATCTGGTGAATGCTTTACTATATAGAAGTCCAGCAAGGTGAGTTACTGACTTGAAAAATATGTAATATTCAAATTATATAATAATTACAATGAATACTTCAATGCAATAATGATGATTCTTCAATATAAGTTTTTATTAATAAAAACACTGCCGACAATATGGTTGCCACTTGAACACAGTATAACATGCAAAACAATTATACAAAATTTAAACATCGTCATAATTGTAATAATATTATCTTTAAAAAATTATCAATATTTGTAGGAAAGATTACAAAATTAATAATGACATATACTAAATAATTCAAACACTATAAAAATATAATATGAAACAATACAATTATAGTGAAAAAAAGTAACTTGATAGAACAACTAACAAACTCTTTTAAAAGCACCTGTTTTTATGTTTTTCTGTACAGTATACAGTTCTCAACGTACAGTAGTAACCCTATTTTATAAATATTAGATATATAATAAGTGGTATACTATATAGTATGAAGTAGAAACTGACTTCTGAGATCCGATTTTTAAAACATTGTTACAGAATACAATCATACCGACCTTGAAATTAACTACCATCTTTCTGAAATTTTATTTTTCACTTGCTGATTTTAAATATAGAGCTGCACAAATATACTCACAGTTGGCTGCTTTCTGTACGTGTCGACGCACTCGACTGGTAGCCGTATCAGTTCCATGTTGAACTTATATCCGTCTGTTGTTAGTTTCATGATCGTGTGTAGGGGAACTTCCATATAGGGCAATTCCTCTGTAAGCAACCGTTCGTAATTAATTATTAGACGAGCTTTAGCGAGGATTCAATTTGACATAAAGAAAAAAATTGGTGTTTGTTTTTTTTTTTTTTGTGTGTGTTTTTTTGTCGGTTCTCCACAGGTCAAACAGCTACAGCTATCAACTTCAAACTTTTTTTCGTAATGGTTCCTCATCTAACTTAGATCTGTATAGTTTTGTGGCATTATCGGATGGTAACTTTTTTTTTATGAATTCAAGAAATTTCAAAAATGCCCATGAAAATAACACGGCGGAAAAAAAAAGAAAATATTTTTATTTAAAAAAAAATGAAATTCCGCGTGAAGTTGATTTACATTTTGATACACATTTCTGAAATTTTTCAGCTTGATCGGGTGAGCCATTTCGAAGATGAACCATAAAATGTGCTAAATTGGTACCACTCGAAGCAGTTTTTACCCATTTCTAACTTAAATGTCACCCAATTGGCGAATGTAGGCAAAAGTTTGGCAAAGAAGTCGACATACTATTACTATCCGCTCGTCTAACAACGCATATATAGCGTTTTCCTAGTTATATCCTTTTAAAGAAGACACTGAATTGTTGTGTGGGCCAATCATGTCGCATGATACTTACAAGTACGAAAAATGGATTTTTAAAAATTCTTTTTTTTCATTCAATTTTCATTCATTTATTTGAAATTCAATTTAAATTTGATGTGTTATTAAATTGGTATTCAATTTTTATTTATTCAATTATTCAATTTATATCTTTTGAATTATATGTTACATTATACAATTTTTATTCTTTTATTTGATATAATGCTGTACAGTGAATCCTCCTGCTATATGACACAATCAATGTTGGTAACAAGTAACAACTAACAATAGACTTCAGTTACAGCCTTTGTTACAACATAAAAGCCACACCTTCACATTTCAGGTAAAAGGTTAACAAAATGTGTTGAAAGTTGAAAAAAAAAATGTATTATAATTAATGTGGCTCCTCTTCTTGATCTATGAATCAAATTAAAGAGTCTGAAAATGTTTTTCTTCAGACTACTTGAAAATTCTCTGGCTCTTTTGAAAACCATAAAGTAAAAAGAAGATTTTCTGCATTGCACAATTAAATGTTTTTATTGACAGAAGATTTGTTGGTTCTATTGATGTTGCTTACCATGCGTCTTGTTCAGTAGGTAACCAATCATGCACCGCAGCACTGCCTGGTGGCTGACTACCAAAACGTTGTTCTGTGTTTCTAGCTCCAGCAGCACGGGCTTCACTCGGTTCATGATGTCCTTGTAAGACTCGCCCCAAGGGTAACGGTAGCGCAGTTTGTCTTGATCACGCCACGCAAACTCTTGCGGAAATTTGTCGGCCATTTCCTCATATGTTAGACCTTCGCACACACCCTGCAACCAATACGTTGACGTAGTAATTATTTATTTGTGAGAACCGTCTAAAAATACTGCAGTTAATAACTTTGAAATCCAATAGGTCTACCTTTTTCTATTCTAACTATGATAATCTAACATTTTTGTTCATTTTAAATTTTTTTTTTTTTAGACTTTGTGTGGCAACCAACGATATCTCGGTTTTAGTTGGTAAATTGTTAATCCTGCTACCTACTGACTGTCATTGTCAATTATAAAAATTACCAGAGTTCCAGTTGATGAATTGATGTCTGCAATTAATTTTCATTCGAGTGGTTGGTGGGAGGTTTCTTGCAAAATATCTTTTTCAGAGAACAAATTCTTACCTATAAAATATCAATTATGTTGTTTAACCATTTGAGATCGTCAAGAAACAACTACGAAATGGTGTAAGTTAGTAGTACACATACACCAAACTCCTCGTATGTCCAAGACTCAATTGTCTGGAGAACTAATGATGATGTACCCATGCCCATGCCCCTCAGTGCTTGTATGAAAGATTGTTGACTTACCGCGTCTAACTCGTTGAGTGAAACCAGCGCCTCTTTGTTAGCGTTTATGGCCTGTGCCGTTTGCTTGGTACGTCGCAAGTCGCTGGTCCAGACGCGCAGACCGGGGATCTTGGCCTCGTTGATGTGGTGCGCCAGTGTCTTGCCGTACATCTGACCGCGCGGGCTCAAGTTTGTGTCGCCGCCGATGCGACCCACCACGTTGTACTCGCTCTCACCGTGCTGAAACGCAAATAGAAACATCTTTTTATAACAAGATTGCATCAACATTAACATAACTGGATTTTCATTCATTTTGATATCTGTATACGAATACATAAGACTTCTGCAGAACTTTTTTTTTTTTATCATCCTCGTATCATCTTTTTATTAGCATTATACCAAAGCATACTTGAATACACCAGTGTAGACATGTATTCACGAATGTGTAGATCTGATCTACGAACCACAACAAAATTAGCACAAACTTTACAGTAATATCTCATCATTGAGAACTCTATTTATTCATTCATTTTATATTTACGTGATGATGATATTCATTCACAGGCAATCTCTATCAGTCCCAATTTGAAAACATAGAAGAGTATATTAAAAAAACTAGCTGTAGTAAACATTTTGTAACTTGAAAAACTTAGCTCAGTTGAAATAAGTCACCTAACATTTGTTACTAAATTATTTATTGTATTTTCTGAGACTACAGTGAGTCTACATTCTGAATAATAGTTACCCGCGAGAAGTAGAGTGTTCGCGGAGCAGCACTGTAATTGGACATGAACGTAAGAATGTCGCCTTCTATTTGCCCGTTTACACGATGAACTGAAATATCTTCACCCTCGTTCATGTATTTAATGAAACTCAAGTTGGGCTCTTGTTTAGAGCGCATCGGTTGATACTCTTTGACGTAATGTTGTACTTTCTGTTTAAAATCGTCCAAAGCCTGCTCGAACGTCATCTGGCTGTAATCTGGACTATTCTTCAATATACCCTGGAAACAAAATTACAGTCGTGTCAGTTAATAAATAAATTAGAATCACAATTTTATTATTCACTAATTTTTGTATATGATTTTCATGCTTCTGATGTACCACGTAGGCCTAGGTACTCTAGTATGACCTACATTTTTTGTAGAATTTGGTGGGTAGGAAAGGTAGGGTACTTATATTTAATGAAAAATAAATTCAACTTTCATATATATCTGACTGTCTGCATTCTTATAACTCTACCCATTAGTTGAAAACATTGCCATATCTGAACAAAATCTTTCGATAGTAATTACTTGGGATGTTTTTCACTTTGGGTTCTTCATGTGGAACATCGTCAACGTAACAGATGTTGCTTGGACAGGTGCCATTACTCAGATTCAAATAGTCCCAATGTCAAAAAAGCTATTTGCAGAATTCATACGAACTAGTTATTCTCGATTTCGCGTACGTAGGGAAAATATCAGCTCCGGAGTTAGGAGAAGTAACTCTTCCTGGTTGTCATTCCTATTGTTTATTTACACCAGGAAATAGTACTTGGTAGCATTAATTAATGAATAGTGTGCCCCAAAAAATTCAGTATGTATATAAGTACATATATTATAGTATACGAGTACATTAAAAAGTACATTTATCCTGATATTAACTTTGCGATCGCAGCTTCAAAGGGAACGAATTATTTTGGTACTATGTACACAATGAATATACCTTTTTTTACGACAGTACAGTAATATATCATAGTGAACAAAACTTCTACTCTTGAGCTTTTGAACTTAGCCATAGAAACAATGTGATCTATTAACCTACACACTTACTTAACTACTTAGTTACTAGAATGCTTAGATCTATACATATCAATTACTATGATATTAATTATGTTAATTAGTATCACTGTGTATAATATTATTATTCATATAACATGAAATTTTCCTTTCCTAACAAATCTGTCAAGTTGAAACAGTATTAACTTACTCAGGTCCCGTTTCACGAATAATAAATGTGTTGATTAAGCGATGATTAGTGGATTAACTTGTAACTTATTACCCTTGGGGACCAATGATATTTTTGTACCTTAATCAATGAATTAGCTTAATTAACACATTTTTACTATTGGTAATATGGGGTCTCATTAGTATATGAATAATTTTTTTTACCACATTCTAACAGTTGGGTTGAGATGTGCAAGAAAACTCGAGATAGTACAATGTGTTAAGGTTAACATTTTAGACAATTTTTAGATCACTTGATGATTTATCTTCCGACTCTACAAACTGTAGTTCTCATTGTTCAATTTTCAAAAGTACTTTTGAACATCTGTTCACCAAGTTTGAACAAAATTGGTTTGGCCATTTGAAAAAGAAAGAAATGTGTAGTGAAGAATAGAAACTTTGAGCTACACAAGCAATTAGAGCTGCGTAACGAAGGCATTGAGTGAGGAACCTAATAGTTTCAAAATAGAGGTGTGGGTGTGGATCATCGTAGTATATTCCAGACTAATATCGCGCTTATATGCTGCATTTTCTTATTTCATAAATAATTCAATATGAATATTCATCAGATTTCAACCTTGTCTATGTCGTGTTGGTGTTTTTTTTTATCGTAATCGTATCTGCGTGTCTATCTTACTTTGACGTTCCTCGTGAGCATGTCCTCTTGATCGCAGACACATTCAACGAACAGAAGCTTGTATCCAAGGTTGACAGTGAAATGGTCATGCACCCACTGCCTCTTGGACCTTGTTGCGTTGGTACCATCTAAAATGGCCACCTCGCCTCCCTCCTCTTGAAACCACTGTTGAGCGTCGTCCATAGCGTCCGTTAGGCTCTTACGCCGGAGCGCCATCGCTTCTTTGTTGGCGGTACTGAACATGTCATGACTGTCGTACGAGGATGTTAGTTTGCGACGGTAGTCGCTCATGTTGAAAACTGGGGAGTAACAATAATCAAACTATAGAACTTGTCAAATTGTTTGAATTGATTTTTAGATGATTATTAAATGATTTTTGAATTTTTCTCTAAATTGAAGATGCTTAATTAGCAATCTGAGTTGGTTCAGGTTGAATAATAAAAAAAAATCAATTCTAAAAGTGAAAAATGTGAATAGGAATAACTTAATATCTTCATTGAAAAATACCATTGCCCTTTTGTACCACATTAATTTTTGTATGCGTTCTTATGAAGTTGGTGGTTCAATCAACATAACTCACTTTCAACGTACTGCCAGTTTCTTCGGTCATTTAGTTGTTTTCACATTATTCTATTTTGCTATGTAATATGTGCATAGCTTGTGAATATGCAATCAATCAATACAGGTAATGAAAATACCTACCAGTAGTTAAATGAAGAGGGATTTTTTGGTTATTTTATATATTTTCATTCAGCTATATTTTATAATTTCATTGATTAAAATATTGGGTAATAATTAATGTCTAATTGATACAATCTTCCAAGCTATATCAGTCATTTTGAACAGAATATGAATGTCTATATAATTGTATGTAAACATAATATTTGCATACTTATATATATATATACCGATACGCTGGTGGCTTACCTTTCGTTTTGTGATTGTTCCATGAGAGGTATTTAGCAAGTTTGAGAGCGGCAAGGGTTTTTCCTCTTGCAGGTAAACCAACAAAGGCAACCACGAGCGGTGTATACCTCTTCCTGACTGCAGCATCTGGAAGAAAAAATATTACCATGAAATAAAGAAGGTTTTACTCTGAATGGAATGACCATTTCTTTAAGCTGCAAAATACCTACATGATTTAGGTTGCAACACTAGAAGTATCTGGTAGTATTTGCGTGTGCATTATTCACAATGCAGCTCGTATGAACTCTTATCAAAAGAGTATATCTTGAGTGTACACTCATTCCACCTTATTTATTTATTGCAAAACAATGTATCAATTAGACTCAATTCATTATTAAAATATTTAACCCTTGACCTCCTCGATCCTTTATGTATATTATTACATATATAGATTCAATGTAACATTACAGTGCATTGAATAATAAGCAAAGTTGTTCATCCACCATGATTCAACTTTTAACTACATAGGCCTATGGTGATTATTGATTAATTAATTTTTCAGATTGATGAGTATATACCAACCACTACCACATAGACGGGAAGATCAAGAAAATTTTTAAATTACTCAAAAATATTAAATTGCATTCGTAATAAGCAAAAACACATCATGAAAAAAAGCAAATAATTTGCACTCAAACTAAAGAGGTAATATGCATATGCACAGTCTATAGAAAATCAGCTATTACATGTGCATAGATTTTATTTTAAATGTTTTGAATGTTATAAAATATAACTTTTTTATTCCCTGATTGACGTTCCATATGTTACATTATGATCATCAAATGTATATCTTTGGAAGAAAATAAAATAATAATAAGATATCAAAATCTGATGGAAAGGAAACACAGATATTTTTATTCCTTCAAGATGGTATGGGTAAAAATTAATCAACATTTATTGCATAATTTTCTGAGATTTCCAGCTAAAAAAATCTTTTTTTCAGCAGCAAAGTCTACATGTGAAAATGATAAAATCCAAGGTTAATTTTATCGAACATCATTATGAAGGTATCAAAAAGACATGTGTTTCACTGTTATTAGAATTGACTCATACTGTTCAAAAGTTATCACCCTGAAAATGATATTTTGCTAAATCGACTCCTATGTGCTCTTCAGTTTCAGCACTGTTGGGAAAAAAATTGTATAGAACAAAAGTTTGGAAAAATTGTCATTCCACTTTTTGGGGGGAAATCAATCAATTAAATGAAAATAGAAAGCGAAATGAGTTCTCAGATCTGTGTAGATGGAAATCTTTATATAATTTATTTCATTCTTACACAACTTACATGAGGTGTTGATACAAATGTTGTCTCTCCTAATAAATATTTATAATAATGTAAATGTATTACAAAAACATTTATGAATATATTTCGAAGATAATGTATAATTTGCTGGTTATAATCCCCTGAGGCTATAATGGAATTTATGAGTAAATAATTCATTTAGAACCAGACTGACTGTTTTTTCACACCCATAATAAAATTACATTGGACCAAGAGGTGAATTCGCGTACTTGTGGGGCATAATTCTAAAGTATCCTAGCCTTGCTTCATCTAGATTTTTTTGATTAAAACAGTACATATTTTAAACCTATTGATAGGCACCGGCTTTTTCATTGTCTGCAATAAATCAAGTTATCATTTGGATTTTTTTACATAAATTAATCCAATGTTTGATACGGCTAGTTTTTTCTAAAAGAAGATAATATTTTATGGTAATCCGATTACACATTATTTCTCATATGTAAATAAAAAATTTCTCTTGTCTCTATTTCAATGCATCACCAATCGTACACTTCAATTTGAAACAAACATTGATCAACTTCTGAGCAAAGTATTTTGCATGCAAAAAAATGGTACAGATAAGGTAAATATTTAGATGACCAACTCTGTTAATTAATTATAACGAGTAATGAATAAAAGTGACAAACGCAATATTAATAATATTATCATTAAATATATATATATATATATATATATATATATATATATATATATATATATATATATATATATATATATATATATATATATATATATATATACAGATGTGAACCTCATCTTGTACCGACCACACTGTCATGCATGTTCAACGAAATGATAACACATCTTGTCAACAAAGCCTGACTAATGATTGCCAACCAAAGCCTGATATTGATAGACTGATAAGCTGCAGCATATCAAGAGTAAACAATGTAATGTTGTGACAGATTGCATTAATAGCGAGCGATTGATCCCGACTAGTTTGAGATAATAAGTTGGTTAACCCTTAATAGTCCTAATTGGGGAACAATGATTATGTATTGATTCAAGTTTCGATGTTATTTTAAAAAGTTAACCCGATGACGTCATGTAGACTTGCTGGACACGACAGTAAACGAACGAGTCAGGAGAAACATGCGTTGATTGGAATTATGAACTTGCATACTACTAATTTACAGAGTATTTTTATTATCGATTTCAGTACTTCTAGGATCATTTCACAACTCTCATACTGCGTTTTCCTAGTATTAGTTGGGCCACCTAGATCATACATCATTTAGAGATACCCTGATTGGTATTATCAATTTTCCCACATGGCAATCAGACAACTTGATTGGATGTTATGTTTTGAACGATTTGGGCGGATCTATCATTATAGTCGTCAATTGACGACTCGAAATGGGCGTGGATTCACCAGTCGGCTAGTTGGATCATATCATTTGTGGTCTTTTGAAGATACCTCGATTGTATATTTTAATTTTACTACAGTTCTAACAGCCCTGTTGATTGGATGTTATGATTTGTGACGTCGAGGGGGTAGATACTGCGAGTCGTCAATTGAGTATTGTCTCGAGATAACTTCGGCTTTTTGTTTTTCAAAAGGAAATATGTCCTATCCTATTCCGGAAACTTGTTCATCAAACACCATTTTTGATACTCTCAGTTAAATGTCTTAAAAAGTAGTCCCAATAAGAAGATTCGACGAACAACCGTCACAAATTAACTCATTAGCTTATCAACTCGATGACATAACCACAATGGCTATTAATTAAGCATAACATTTCCAACCACGAACAGTTTTAACGTCGGCTAGACGAAGCACGACCGAGCACACCCGAAAGTATCAAGGCAAACTGGCCCCGAACCGCTCGTTGTAGTGCGGCTGCAAGTACTATTTGAATTGTTATTTTTTCATAATTGCCCAACCTGCATCTTGTTGAACATTTACAACGTACATTTCATGTCATCTCGAACAATATTCAGCAACCAGTCCACAACAAATTACATTTCATCATGAACGACAGCTGTTTGTTATTCGCACGAATGTTTATAAAACTTTTTATGTAGGCATATATTAAATGACGATAGGTAATATTGAAACAATGAAATTGTAATGATTGTAAAACAGCTATATGCATTAAAAATGTACACTCTAAATTTCCATTTCATAAATATTTAAACATGGTAGAAAATTTATAATATAATACAAAGAAATTGCAAAAGTATTGTTCTCGATAGTTAGAAAATAACTGGAAGTCCATGAGTATACTGAATTAATATATTGAATTGAATAAAATTATTCATATTATATTACAAGTTTTTATACAATATTTTTCTAATGTTCTTTACGTACAATTATTGTCTCGAATCTTTTGCACCGATGACTTTTGGTATGTTATGACAGTGTCAGGGCTCAGGGGAGGAAGTGATTTGATCGCATGAGGTAGATAAGTAACTGCATGTAATGAGACTAGGCCAGAAATCTAAGAACTTTTTAACGCGGTTTACCGTGAAACAAACTTCATTTTGCGTTGAAAGAAGTCAGACATGCAGTACATTTATAACATGGACTTAGATAACGCAGTATTGTAAGTCCGTGTATAAACTCAGATGCTACACTATGGTATCTAATGTGTATATGTAAATCACGACAGTGTCAAGGTTTTTCTTTCCTTTCACCACCAGCGAGAATTGACGGCCTCGAACGTCCGTCCCTCCCAACCCATTAGCACCAACAGTCAGACGTGTCGATTCGACAACACTAGATAATTCCTTAATTGCTCGTTGTTACAACTTTAGTTTACATTGTACTTTTAACGGAAACTTGGAAGGCACGTATTATGCGATGTTTTGCGTAGGTTATCCTTTTCGTTGCTCCTTGAATGAATTTTCTTGGTTTTGTGGCTAAATCAAAGTCATTGTTAATGTTTGCGGTTTCAACCTTTTTTAAAATCAGTCTTGAATTGATAAGAATGATACACATTTAGTTATCTAACCGTCAAATATAAGTACACAATACGTACTTAACATAACCAAATGTGGAGGGTGAATATATTCATCATATGATTATCTCACCTTGTTTGTTATGTACCATCGGTTCGCTCTTGCCATCCCCTCCGTCCCCTTTGACCTTGATCCGGTCACAGGGTGCACTGATTGTGGGCGCCATTCCTGCGGCGTCGTCCTGAATCCACCCTAAATAGCACCACGGTCTCTTCGATCCCGCCAAACAACACTCACTCTCACTCCTTGTCAGCGTCGTATACCAACTACTGGACGCACTTATACAGTTCAACTGAAAGAATGACGAGATGAACGCAAGGAATGAACTAAATAAGAAGAAATTACGGAACTCTAATAGAAATGTCCACGCCGATGTAGATAGATATCTGATAAAGTATCTTAACGCCATGCAATATCTTGGAACTGATGAAAGATCATTATCATTTGAGGTAATTGAACCAAAAGAAAGTGGTGAATAATAATTATTTCATCCGTCCATAGCCGTATACTAAATTGTTGTTATCATTCGTTCGGAAAAATGATCAGAGGAAGTATGTCGAATTGAAGACTGTAAATCCGGCCTCATTCCACGTCGAGTCCTTTCCGTCGATGTCGATGCCAGTGTTGTGATTAGTTTTTACTTTGAAACAGTAACTTGTTAAAACTCAACTCGATGATGTAACGTAATCCACTAAATGGCGTCGGTTTCACACAGGTTCTGGCGTCGTACCAATTAGAACAGTATAATATTCGTGGCGATGCCTGACACCTATATATATATATATAAATATACAGGTGACCAGGGTTTTCCTTAACGAGTACTCCAAATAGAAATATTGACGAGCTTATTGGTGTCGTTGATTCTTTAACACTTCCAAAACACGGTATTCACAGCAACCAGAATTAGACCACTTGCTAAGTATCATTATTTTAGCGGTATTCAAAGTTATAGGAGTAGAATTATTACTTGTGAAAGTTACGCGACGTTTGTTGTGACGAACTAGCAAACCAACTGGTTGAAAATACACTAGTGGAGTGGGCTTTTATTCTTGGATCGATCTGTTGGCAAGGTCTACTACACGGGCATAGAAAAGTGTGTACTGCGCAGGTCATTGCGCAGGTATCAGCATAATTAGATGATTACGTGGAAAACGTGTTTTCCTGAACCATGATTAACACATATTAAATGAATTGCTGATTAAAAAAGATATTTCATAATGATTGTTTGATTTGTTTGTATTTTTCCATTCTCAGTTATTTATGAGCTTCGTAGCGTCGCGACGTCTAAAATCACTCGTGACGTATTTGGTGACGTGGATTGTAGCACTTTTACCATGGGCTATATTTATTGACCTATTATTTTTTTAGGGTAACCAAAACTTTTCGCAATCAGGGTACGAATATACAATTCTCTATTTGAAAACAAATTCCAAAACAAAATATATATTTTGATTTAATATTGATATTGTAACTTGTCGTTTGTGAATAATGCATTTTTTTAAAGAAGCAATAATTTACAAGTTCATCAGTTTGAAAACACTACTAGTATACATGGGTAACATTGTTAAGCGTGTTTTAAAAATGTGCTACCTTTTATTTTTCTCATTTGAAAGCCCAATAGTGTTTTCATGTGGTCCAAGTGTGATGGCAATATCTCAACCCGCTCTAAAAAAGTCTCCCTTACCTGCTGTTTTACAGTATTATAATGCCAAAGCCATAACTTTCAGTTTTAGCATGGAATAAATTAATTGGGTTGATTGAGATTTAGGGTATAGGTTGAGCGTAACATAAATGAATGACACTTAAAACATGAATGTTTTTAAAGACTTCACGAATTTGTACAAAATAATTAAAATATAGGACTTAAATTGTGGTACCCGACCTATGTTTTAATAAATGATATAGATAATAATATAATAACAAATAATAAATAATAATATAGAAAAATAAATCGTAAATGGTATAAGAAGTAAATCAATAATATATAGAATAGATACATATTCATGTGAATAACGAATTATTTTATTATAATGACCAATCATTTTATAATGTTACATTTGAATTTGTGAATACGTTGACCATTCCAATATATCCAATACAGTATCTACTTGTATGATCAATACTAAATAAAAATTCTATTCTAAAAACTAAACAGCAACAACAATGCGCGCAATGATTACAACAATACCCAAGAGTCCTTGGTCTAGAACAAAGTAAATCATTTGCTCCCTAGAAGTCAATCGCAGTTGCATCATTGTTGAACGTTTTACAAAAATGTATGAGAGTATAATAAGTGGGTCGAAACACCCGTGCGGTAGTTGTTTTGCATAGAAGAGACGATCAATCGGTACCTCCAACATTTGTATTGCGTTAATAATCATGCGCTCATGTTGACTCATTAACCGTGCATACATACTAGCCTGTAACTATTCGCAACCTATATGTAGATGACTTGTTGTTACAGGTGTTACTATATTTGCATTGAGGCATGTTATATTAGATTAGTGAGACTATATATTCATGATGACGTCATTAAGTGACTTGTTTACTCGGTTATAATGACCCAATAAAAGACAGATAGTTTATTGTCTTACGACCTTTTGTAAAGTTCATTTGGAACTGGTGGGGTTTATTCTCATGTAGAATATAGACAGGTAAAGAAAACCGAAACTGAAATATTTTGTAAAATCTTTTCTTCACTTAAGGTTTGAATATAAATTATTTTTCGTACAACATATGGATTTGATATTTTTTTGAATTGAAATCTTCAATAATTCATTTGTAAAATGTGGATGTGTATTTCCAATTACAGATTACCAATAAATATCACAATGTGTATATAGACAGCTATCTCTAACAATGATGATTTTAAATACAAACTAAAAACAGAATTTTTGAGTATGATTTGAATTTTTTGACTACACATATTTTATTCATCAAGATTGAGCTACTGATTCTCAGGAGAAAACATTTCCTAATAAACTTGACTTGGAAAAATAATATTTCGTCACGCATTGAATTAGTTTTGAATACATTGGTATAATTAATTATACAGTTGGTTTCTGTTGGCAATTTTTTTACAATTCTAGTTTTTTCTAGAAATTCGCATTGATATACCATTGCAATAAAATGTATTGCATGACCTGAATAGTATAATTAGGTCAGAATCAGAGACAAAGTCCCTTGACCAAACACATTGTCATCAACTCTTATCAAACCTCTCTCGCTCCGACCTCTAACTTCTACAGCGATAGCGATGCAATCTACTGATACAAATGATCATTGAACTGATCAGACATCCAACGACCAACGTTATTTGCTTTTAAACGATAGAATAAATGACATTGGCCTTTCGTGACCTCGACGTCATATTTGTTGACATAACGGCATTGTAGGCGAAGAGCTGTGAGTAGTTGTACATAATCCTGGACGCCATCATGCAATGCGCAATGGTTTTACTTCCCTGAAATTAATTGTTTAAAAAAAGAGTTCAAAATTAGAATGCTTTGTTGTTGATACGGATATTGTAAAGTAGAAAAAGTTGTCTGGTGGTATTGTAGTACTTATCTCATATTATTACTTTTTTTTTTTTAATGACATCGAAACTTGATACAAAATCATTGTTCCCCAATTGGCTGTGGATGAAAGATAGGATCGTTTGTTATTACTGATGTAGATTTGTGGGTATATATATATATATATATATATATATATATATATATATATATATATATATATATATATATATATTTATATATATATATATATATATATATATATATATATATATATATACGTATATATATATATATATATATATATATATATATATATATATATATATATATATATATATATATATATATTGGTTATGGTCTGATGGACCTATTAGAGGCTTAGCAAGCCCGTCTCATCCACTTATTAGGTAGACTGAGATTTGGGAATAATGCTTATATTACTGCTTATACATTGGTGATGCAATTATTGCATATAATTACTAGTAAAGTTCATAAGCTATAGACATTCATATATGTCCATATTTTGAATTTCTCATCATCAGTGTATATATATATATATATATTTATTTATATATGCAGTACAAACTTCAAAGGCACATTTATTACTAAAGTGCAAGTGTACTGCATGCAGGCAATGACACTGAAAACTTTTCATACGAGTAGATACGTCATTAAATGTTTCATCTAGAATTTATCGATACTTCATTCTCATTAAATTATCAGTAGAAATGATGACATTGGTTTCTGGAGGTTGGTCAGTCTAAAGTCTAAGAAACTGGTCAATGTGAGGAAATTCTTCATTTTTTTTAAGAGTAAAAAACTCGGATTATAATCAACGTACGTATATTGACATCGAACCCGGATGATAATGATTGTGTACTATTTGGAATACTTCCCAATTTTATATTGTTAATATAACATTACAGTTATAAGTGGGTTACTTTATTCTGGTTGCAGGTCATTGCGTATGAATCCTAAATCATTTCATTGCAACCGTCATCCCTAATAATACGTCATTGTAAGATTGTAAGCCCGGAAACCAGAACTGTGCTATATACTGTTTCCGAGTATATGTTCTACTACTACGAAACAGCATATTTTGACATTTTTTTTTTTACAGTTTCTGGTGTATATATATATATATATATATATATTGAGATATATATATTGATATATATATATATATATATATATATATATATATACATATATATATATATATATATATATATATATATATATATATTTATATACATATATATATATATATATATATATATATATATATATATATATATATATATATATATATATATATATATATATGAAATTGATTTTATGTTTTCACATTGTCTTATTATCGAAATAAAATATATCTCGATACTAATGGTAACAAATTTTGTTTGGGTACATGCAAGGTAAGCACCAGCTTCTAAGCTCTTTGGCATCATCCGTCGGACTCTGTTTTTGTTCATTCAGTTTTTTCTCCTCTGTATCACTCTCCTCCTCTTCCTTTTCCTCTTCCAAACTTCATTTCACTTTCTAAAATATCATTATTATTTTCGGTGATAATAATAATAATAATAATATATATTATATTTACTCACAAATATTTTGAAATTACAGCACTTATTCACTTTTGAATACAATTACATATAACAACGAGTTATACTATTAAAATACGAAATGTCTCATAAAAAGTTGAAAAGCCAATCAAGGCAATTATCTTCGTTTTGGAAAATATAAAATTGTTATGTCTAATTAAATTTTAAATACACAGTACTATATTTTGATGCAAAAATACAATATTCAGTTTTTAAGTGATTTTCAATATAGAATCAGAATGTCTCATAATAATAATACAATAATAATAATAATAATAATAATAATAAATAACCGTCTTCAAGAATGCGAGTGCACTCAAAACAGTACTGATAGATTTGCATATATATATATCTCCTTTTAATTGATTTGTCTTTACAGTAAGATTGCAAAAAAACTCACAGTAAAAATCAATTAATTAAAATATAAAAAATTATCAATAATGACATTTTAGAGAGAATAACAAAATGATTATAATAGGACTAGAAACAAAATATAAGTTAATTAAATCTAAGAATGGTGGTAATCGAAATGAAATGACAATAATGAAAACTTTGAAAAAAAAAACGAAAATCAGTAAATCAATGTAGGTTATAATATTTGAATGAGAAAATGAAGACAAAAGGAGTGAAGAAATGATAACGAAATCACACAAAAATTGAAAAGAAAAAAAATGAAAAATAGTATGCAATGGAAATAAAATTGGAAATCAAAGCTGAAGACTGTAAAGAAGATACTAGGCCTATTTTACACTTTTACTCAAGCCTAAAAAATCGCACCAATAGATCTTTAATGTTTTGTCAAATTATTTATAGAGACGAGCAATATTGGATCGCTCATTCGTATCCTTGATATAAAGCCAATTAAAGTTAATAATAATTACAAAATTTTCACTCCTCTCGAGTTTCAATACATTTTTATTTCCGGTACAATTGCTTGCACGATTTCAATAGGGGAGTTATTCACTCTTGTTCTCAATGTCATTTGAGTATTATACGAAGGGCAAAACACAACCGTGTACGCCGGAGTAAATGATTATTTAATTGTTTATTTTATCAAAAATGACGACCTCTCTTCGTGACCTCGTTCGATTATTATTTATTTCTTCTTCCTGATCAATAATTGTCGTTTATCAAGTTTCTGCGATCTCTTTTTTTCATTTAGAATTGCAAACTTTCTCCGTGTAGATATTGTATGTGTACATGCGTGTGTCCAGATTGGTAGAATTATATAAAATTTAAATTTCAAGCGAGGGGTTAACAACTTGACATTTTAGTGTACACCTGATTTTTTATTTTTTCATTCTTTTTATTTTTTTTATTTTTTTTATTTCCCTTATTTTTTTTCATTTTTCGTGATTTAAAAAAAAAAAATCAAAGTGTACACCTGATTTTTTTAGTTGTTAATCCCTCGATTTCAAGCCATGAGTGTTTTGTACCATCAAAGATTTAATTTATAGAAGAAGAAACCCCGAGAACAATCTCGCGTCATAGACGTCAGTTAGTGCAGAGAATGGAGCTAGGTTGTAAATCATAGTTATGTTCTGAGATTCTTCCAAACATCAGAATAAAAGTGATAGAATTGGCCAATATATCATGCAATTCCGTGTCATGTTGGATCAATTGGTAATCTATTCGGTCACTACATTCTTCTGTAAGCTTCTCTTTCAAATTGCAGGATCTAGATTAGAAGTGTGAATAAAATATTTTTGTTACTCTTCTCCCTTTTTTATTCACCAAAATCGAGTATAGTATTTTGTATTTGCTGTCATTACACTTGATTATTAATCATTGAGGATGAGAGAATTCTATTGGTCACTACACTTTTATCCACTGAAGGAGAAGGTCAACTGCCAACATAGTAAGCACAAATATCACCAATATATTTGTATATTTGTGATATATTTATATATGGATGGCATTTTTTGTAGTATTGTGGGATAATGTGGATGTAGTGGTCGTTTCATTTGCTGTGAATCATTATGTATATATTGTTCATGAAAATGTATGAATGTCCATTATCAGCGAATAAAAAAAATGACTTTTCAGGACAAGGCTTACTATTATAAACTCAACTGTATCTTTCAAAACAATCAATTTCTTAAAGTTGAGGCGATATTATGTAATCAAATAACCGAAATGTTTGCAAATATTCCGTTTGCAAACAACCTTTTTCTTTTGTGAACGCAAGTATAGGTATGATTTCCCTCTTTTGTTTGCTGTTTATATAGGCTTCTGTCACGTAACAAACGACAAACAATCGTTACCATAGCAATACAGCGAACTGGTGGACTACCAAACATTCTGATTGGTCAATTCCAACTGATCGACATTGTTGTCTGTCTCTTGCAACAATGAGTGACGTCACTTGACAGAAGCCCATAGTTCACCAACACGGCCTTGTTTATACAATCTGTTTTATATTCATAAACTGACTTATTTCAATGTTTGTGGGCGTGGCTTCTTCATCAACAGCTGTTAATTGTTGTAAGAAAGCATAATTATGCATTTCTTGACTATTCTAGCTCTTGAGAGTGACATAACATGAATCATAGTGTAGGCCTACTGGTGCATAGAAATAGGCCTTCTCAACCTACCCAGCCCTCACGTATAGGCAGTCTTTGTGCACAGTATTGGTTCTGGCATGTGTTACAGCATCGAATGTAAATGAAATGTAATGAATAATAGTATATTTTGAATATTTTAACTACGGCGATAAAGACATTTTTCATGTCAATTACATGTAAGCAAGTATTTAAGGTACTTTTGTTGATCAAAAAGATGAAACCATTTCTATTAAATAGTACAAGTTTTCCACATTTATGAAGTCGAAATAATATTGAAGACAATTTATCACAGAAATATTGATACAAATGCAGATACATGATTGATAAATGATTGATACATCTAAAGAAAAAATGCAGAAATTGTCAAAGATAATCTCATTTACGACAAAAATGTTGATATTTTAATAAATAATTTTCATAACTTTTCAATAACAAATATATTGATTCAATTTGATTCAACTTGTTTGTTCTACCAGCTTGTTGTCTGACCTTCGATCCGAGTAGTTTGTTTTGTTATTCAATAGTCCTAATGATATAAATTATAGTTTGTTTACAAATCATATGTAATTATTATCTTATAAGTGAATTTCATCAAAAAGTAACTTTGAAGTGATCATCACTCATTTATTACACACAGCTCGCTCCGACGCTCAATCACAGCATCCACTCACAGATAATTACCTAATCAAGATAGATATGTACATTTTGCATTTATATTGCATAATAAGTATAATTCAAATTACAATTAATGAATTCCATAGAAACTTGAAGCGCATTGAGCAATAGTAGTAAATGTAGTATATCGTTAAGATTATTGATTGATTAATGTAGATTAGTTTACAAAGTAAACATCGAGGTAAACATAACAGCTGCATGCTATATTTTAGTTATAACTGGGTTTCTCCACGAAATTATGAAATTATGCTATTGATATTACCATCTATTGTCTGACACAATATAAAAACAATCGTATTTCGTTTATATCCTGATTGGGTATTAATTAATTAATTAATTAATTTATTTCTATATTGGGTTCAACGACGCACTGTACTGATGACTACAATCTTTTAGGGTCGGTGAATGATATATGAGATGATGGTATTTTGGGTTATTTTATCAGGTGTGTTTGGATGGCGGGAAGGAGTCGGTCGTGGTCTGTTGATGTGGAACCATCCCAGTATTGACCTGAACGACAGAGGAAAATCACAAAACAAATGTCAGGTTGGTCGACCGTGGTGGGGATCGAACCCCGGTCTTCTCAGTGACGGTTCAGTGGGCTAGCCACTCGTCCACTCGTCTTGGTACTATAAAAGGGATTTGAATGTAAGATATACCCATAATAGCTATACTAGAAAAGATTAATTAGAAATATCATACATATTATATGTGAGTTATATTTTAATTGTCAGGTCTTTTCCGCCAATGTATTTTTCATTTTATATAAGTTTTAACGACACGCTGTATGTAGGCCTACTAACGATTAAGATAATGGCGTGGGTAAATGATGCGTGAGATAATGGGAGGAAGAGACAAAAATACGATAGGTTATTATATTATGTGTTTTGGAGAGTGAGAAAGAAACGATCGTGGCTTTTTGTCGAGTAGCCATTCCAGTGTTCTCCTGACAGAGGAAAACCACGGAAAACCTCTTATAGGTCAGGATATGCGACCGTGGTGGGATTTTGAACCCTGCGGTCTCCTGAATGATGATTCAGCGATCACTTGTCTACCCTTATCGGTAACAATTACTGTCTGTCAAGTCTGAATAAATGAAAATACTGGGGATGACTTTTGACCCCGCCTTGCATCTCATATGAAAAGAAAACCAGAAAAGACGCAACAAAGTATTTTTGTTCGTACCCTTAATTAGGCCTAGACCAAGTAGGCCTATCGTCTGAATTCGTATACCCAATTTGTCTTTATCATCCCCTTCCAATATTCTAGAACGCCTAAACACATGATTATTGACGTAGTTTAGACGTTTACGTCGACAGTTTTTTTATATTGGGTTTTTAACGACGCACTGTAATGATGACCAAGATCTATTGGCGTCGGATGAATGGATATTATGGGATGATGAGATGAAGGTTTTATGGGTAATTGGAAGGATAGTGGGAAGGAAGCGGTCGTGGCCTATATTGTGAGAACCATCCCGGCATTAGCTTAGACTGCAGACGGAAACCACGAAAAACCCCTGTAAAGATGGACGGTAGCGGAAATCGAACCGGGTCCGATATGCCCACTGCCTCCCGGGTCACACGAAGCAAGCGCGCTAACCACTACGCTGCATGTGCCGGTACGTCGAGAGTGATCAACGACAATGGACTAGCATTATCAAATGTTGATAATCAGAATTATCATATCACACGTATTTGGAACTTGATTTTAAATTTGTTTTGAGCTATAATTTCACATTCGCTTTATAATGTACTAACTATAGTGCACTTATCTGTAATCCTTTCATGAATGATGTGTCTATTGGGCAATATATAAAACAATATCTTATCTGTCATTGTTATATCAGCTGCATCATATTTAAATTATATGATCATATTATGATGATTTAATTTTGATTATGTCAGTAGCTTTAATTCTTGTTCCATTCATCACTGATGTTATCAAACGTAGGGCATGTCCCAATTGTTTATAATTATATTCAATTTATATGTTTTAACGCAATTTTTCGATTTTTAGTTTGGCCCTGTGCAACTGGAAAATGACAGAAAACACTTGGCTCATTGCCCCCCGGTCCATGTCTCAATTCCAAAATATCGTTCCCAATCAACTTGATGACATTTAGTAGACCTTAGTGATTGAAAAAACTCAATTATAAGCCTACATTTGATTGGGGTGTGCACTTGGGGTGTTAATTAATTCGGTATATTACGTGCATTGGAACAATAGCTATAATATAAATATATATATATATATATATATATATATATATATATATATATATATATATATATATAAAATTATAAATATACATATACATATAATATTCAATAATATACAAAATTGAAGTTAGTTGTAGAGCAATTGAATAGTTGAATCAAGATAATTGTAAGTATATGTATATTTGTATTTCTTTGTTTGCTTTTAAACCTTGTACGGACACCCTACGTACCCCTACGCACAAATGAAATCCACTCAACAAATATAAGATGTGTTGGGTGCGCCTGCACTTGATTCTAGTTGATCTCCATCACTGAGACAAGAAGCAACAGAACACAAACGTGCAGATGCAGAAATCCGACTATTCTCGCAACCTTCAGCTGTTTGATGTTGTTGCCTTTCACCGGCTAAAAGTAAACCCTACGGTGTGATAAACTGGGATGAGGTTACTAAACTCAGAG
The DNA here is from genome assembly GCA_964007535.1 of Brachyptera risi. NCBI lineage: Eukaryota > Metazoa > Arthropoda > Insecta > Plecoptera > Taeniopterygidae > Brachyptera > Brachyptera risi. Next base: position 44,671,435 of record OZ023328.1, read on the forward strand.
TCCTGACAAACTGTTTTGAATCTGACACAAACACAGCTACTTTCATGTTCATAAACATATTATAAATCATCTATTTTAGAAACTCACGTATATCTATTTTATTTTGGAAACCATGAACGATTTCGGAAATTCAGCGAGTTGGATAAATGAAAGTTACTGGTACCGTCTAACAATAAAATGTAATACCATTAAATTATGTCATGACGAATTATTTAGTTTTTCGTAACTTCTAAATGGCGCATAACAACGATTTTTACAGTGGTGCATGGATCAACAATGAAATTTCATGTACAATTAGTTGCCAATGAAAAGAATCAAGAAAATAACCGGCGCCTCCACCAATACTAAACTGTAGAATGGTTAGAGTGAGCATATTTGAAAAAATGCATTCATTCTTTGTCACGTTGAATTGCTAAATATAAAAAATGCTGGCACGTTCAATATGTCAGTCATCAATGTTATTATTCTCATTCAAAATTAAAATATACTGGTTTTCCAGCGTATGAAATTGAATATTTATATTCTTTCAAGTTTCATTTAATACTATGCTGTCTTATTAATTCGAGATATTTTTAATTGACAGTAAAAAAATCACCAGCATAGCGTGTTTTGTTATTCACATGCAATGAATATATTAATATTAATTAATTGCATTGAATAGTACAAGCTTAATTATTATTTCAGGTTTAATACAAGATGACCATCATCAACTAGGCTTAATTGTATTTATACGTTACATCTAATTGTATATTCATTATATTTTCAAGAACCAACAGGAGCAGGTTATGAA